>VWZO01022833.1:45958-112219 GCA_013396975.1 Bucco capensis
TCTTTTTCTTTCTCTTTTTCTTTCTCTTTTTCTTTTCCTTCTTTTTATTTCTTTTTTTCTTTTTCTTTTCCCTCTTTTTCTTTTTCTTTTTGTTTTTTTTTCTTTTTCTTTTTGTCTTTTTCTTTTTCTTTTTTCTTTTCTGTTTTTCTTTTTTTCATCTTTATCTCTTTTTCTTTTTATGGTAAGCACTACTGGTGCTAAATAATGCTTCTTGCCAGTCTCGTGCTAGGACACCAGTTACAAAACAGCTTTAAAAGATGCACAAGCAAATACACTGTATTAATGACCCTTAATATTTGTGGTCAATGTCTCTCAAACAGATGTGATGAAATAACTTTTATTAGAGATAATATTATTTATATTAGCAATTTGCTCCATGGAGCAGACTAGAGAAAGAAAGAATATACATTCACTAGTTGTGGGAGATGGTGAAAGGTATATTTTAGGATTAAGTCTATAGATTTGTGTGGGTTGTATCCTTGTTCCACAGATGGTCCTAGTGGTATTAATAGAATTCCTCATGCTTTCAGGTTGTATCGAGTATAAAAAGGATAAGAGTGTCTGATCATTTCTCAGTCCAGAGATTTTGTGCATTTATGTGGGGAAATAGTCTTGGAAGCTCAACCATATTTGCACTTATCATTTCCTCTTTTTACTATAAGGAACTTTAGCAATAAATAATTTCTGAAATCAGTGCACACCACTATCATCTAATTATTATAACCAATCAAAATCACTGTTAGTAACTTCTATATGAAAGAGAATAATAGTCTGCAATGGCTCTTAAATGATCTTTAGCTGAAAAGGCATAAGAGAATATTTGCACAGGAAAGAGAGTGTTTTGCTCAAAAGCAGAAGTTCTTCCTAGCTGTTACTAGGTCATATATTAATTAGTTCCCAGTATTCAATTTAAGTCAAACCTGTCAATTTATTTCCACATGTGAGAAAAGAATCACTGAACTGACCTAGTGGCTTGACACTTCTTTTACTCTACTATAATTAATATAGCTGAGCAATGTAAGCAAAAAGGTTTTGTAGAAGTGTCTCATTATTTAAAGGAAGTAAACATTCCAAGGAAGCCAAAATTAAATACACAATGTATCACCATAATTAAGAATATGAAATTAATAAAGGTTAAGTTATAAGGCAGAGTTCTTGATGGTGAGATCCATTAAACTGTGGAATGGTTTTCCTAATTTCCCTTTATCTTGTAAAATTTCTAAGCAGCTAGAATTAACCATGCTATTAGCTGAAATGAAGAATGCAAGTATGGTACCAGATGGTAAATATATATTCATATATATTCATGGCATGCTTGAGGGAATAGAAGGAAGACTTATTGACTGGTCAAAGAAAGTATGATGATCTACTCTGTTTTTCTGTATTAATATGCTTTGAAGAGATGATCCTATGTTAGTGATGAGACAGGTTAAGAGCTAGTGAAATACCTAACTAAAGATTGGTTTACTGTTTCAAGTCTGGCTCACAGGGATTCAGAGTGTTGTGTAACTCATTTTATTATTTAAAAGCCAAGGAAATGAAGGCTATGTACACATTAATAAATGTTTAACATTCAGATGTTTGAAGTTAAAACACAAAAAAAAAACCCCCAAAATCACTTGATAGCAAATTGCAGCTTCAGATTCATTGTTGTGACTGGAAAAAAGTATTTTGTTTATCCATTCACCCCAAATAAAATGTTTTTATTTGATTTTTGTTTTATATATCACAATGTAAGGGTTTGTGGGTTTTTAATCCTAACAGTGAAAAGCAATCCTGCTTGCCAATGAGGATAATCTTAGTCTTTAATTCACATAATGTTCCTACTGCATTTTCTCACAGATACTGTCATTACACTCTTAGCTTTACTTTCAAAATTAGCATTGGAAATGTGGTTGTTTTAACACTCATTCTTAACTGTATGGGGTAACCCTGACAGATGAGAGTAAAATATTTTTGTAAAGACAGTGTGCATTTTATGCTTCAAAGTCAGATCTAATATATGCTCTCTGAGGAGTAAAAGTTGAAGGAGATTATGTGATTTTACATTCTGGCAAAGAATACATTTTACCCTTGATCCAGAATATGAACAAATGGAATAGAAGTTATATGAAAAAAAAAAATCAGTAGCTATTAGAAAAGTCTGTAAGATTTCTCTACCAGAAAATGAGTAAACCTATTTTTTTATAAAGAATAAAAGGGTGGATTAATGTTTATCAAAATAAGTTGCAATAATATTTTGGATGCTCTTTATATTTATTCAGAAGAAAAAAAAAGTCTTCATATATGGGCCTTTATCAGACTTTTGTCTCATACACAGAGTCCAAAGAACAGTAAGATTTAACAGAAAGACAAAGCAGAGTGTGTTTATATCAATATGAAAGAATTTATCCACAAATGAATCATGCATTAATAGATAGATGTCCTGGTTTGACCAGAAGCTAGGGTCAAAAGAACAATCTTTTTGAGAAGACTTCTCAAAATGCCTTCTCTCCCCCACAGCCCTCACTAGGCTGGCTGTGTTCGGGGACAGCAATAAACAAAAACAAAAGCACTAGGCAGGCAGACAGTGAATTTCTAAGAACAGCTTTATCTAAATTTAAATGGTACAACAATATGAAAGAGATAAGCAATAAAGAAAAATAAGGTAGTTAGTTCNTAATAGTCAGAAATATGCAAAAGACTCAAGAGGATGTCTGCCAGCAAAGGCAGGCAGATACATGGCATTATAAGAAAATATTAATAAATGCCATTAATCTCTGTCATCAAAAATTCCTCTGAATAAAAAGACTTTATACACAGCATTTTGAACAACTGTTTTGGTAGCTTAGGAGATGGAAGGAGATTTTTTTTATATATTGGTTCTGTGTCTTGGACTTACAAATATCACAAATATGCCTCATTATTAATAGTAATGGTAGCTGAGATACAAGCAAGAACTGGATGGCCTTGCAGCCTAGATAATAGAAAATGGATAAAATACAATGACAAAAATAAAGTTCATCCAGTCTGGAAATAGTTCTTCAAAAATTTCTGCTATTATACTGGACACTTATCCAGCAAACTAATTAAACAGGACAAGGATATTCTAGCTACTAAAATAACTATGAATTGCTAACAAGATTCAGTCCAGAAAAGCCAACAAATATAAAATCAAATATGAACAAAAGCTGTACTAGAAAATGCAATGGACAAAATGTTGACCATGAAATTAGATTGAGATTAGATTACCTAACTATTTAATTACTTGGCAGCTCTTTCTTTTTGGTCAGTCTCTGACCATCCACATCAATATTGTTTCTGAAAATCACATATTCATTTAAGCTGCAATCCAAAGGTAGTTCTAGTATTAATTATTAATAGAGTTTTTTCATTGGACAAAATATTGTTACTAATTTAGAATTTAATTTTTTTTCCATATGTACAAACTCTTTGGCACAGCCAGACAAAGTGTCCAACAGATGTAAAAGTGGTGAGAAAAGATGTTATCCTTAAACATCTTTATAATTTCAGCAGTCTAATTCAACTTGCACACATTTCATTATATATTAGATGAATCTCATTTCGTTGCTTGCAAATGCCAATTTACATCACTTATGAATTCAAAATGTCATTAAAATGACTTTACAAATATTTTATGAGAATTCTTAAAGCTTACAGTGACTTCAGTAATACTTTATCTAGATTCTTGTTAAAGGAGTTTATCCTCACAAAAATCTTCCCCTATTTTTGCCATCACTGAATATAAGAACATCCTAGTCAGATTCAGAAAGCATTTGCATCCACTACGGTTCATTTCACCTAACTGTAACCATCTAAAAATCAATGTAAGTTACCCAACTTCCTTCCCAACCTGTCTTCCCATTCTCTCAGACATCCCAGAATTTCAGAGTAGGATGGACACTCTTCAGGACTGCAAAATGAGTGAGGTATCCTTCCATATGTATTGACTTAGACAAGGTGGATCTTCCATAGCAAGAACTCCTAATACACCTTTGCATCACTAAGAACTCTAATCCACTGTAAATCACTTCCAAATCTTCATCTGCTTTCACTAGACTGACAAGGGGATAAAAATTCTCCTTTGTCTTCTTATGTCCACACAGATCTGGGTTTATTTTTTTAAAACCTTATAAATATGTTTCTTTGACAATAGTTCTTGTCAGTCTGGAATGATTATTATTGCTTTATAGTATTCTACTAGCAGCTAAATGTTTCCAAGTCAGCTCCTTGTGGAGGTAGCTATTTTGCAATCACAAATTTCAAGAAATGCAGAGAAAAAGACACAAAATCAAGGCCAAGGGAGGTGAAATGATTCATGTAGCTAGTCAGCTCCTGAGCTGGAAACAAGTTGTAGATCCTGAAGTATTCACTCCACTGCCCAGCTCCACAGACCACAGGCAATTTTTTGCAGCTCTACTTGTGCTTTCTTGGGGAGTAATAAAGTAATTTAACAGAAAAATGCTGTGTTCACTTGAGTTGGTCTGGTTTGATTCTGTAGGTCACTTTGAACAACTTTTTGCATGTGACTGTTGCCAAACTAGGTGAAAATAATGCAACTACTAGCTTCTTGTTTATGATACTTTTTCCCCAACGTAAACCATGAGTGCACAAGTGGCTTTAAAAAAGGAAAAAGCAAGTTAAGGGTACAGCTCAGGAACAACAGTTTATTTTGTCATCTCCCTGATGGATAACTTATCCAGATCCCCTTTTCCCTATTGCACCTTAAAAGAAATGGAAAGCCTTAGCCAATGCAGGTCTCTCACAATATTCTTCTTTTTATGGAACTTTGTAAATAACAATCTATGACTAAATGTCACAGTTAATTGTGGAGAAGCAAAAGGAAACGAGATAAAAGCTGAAATGTGTAAGGAAATCACCATTTAATTGTTACCAATTATTTGCAACAAACTTGCAGAGTAGGTTGCTTGAACACCCACCAATTTGGTAGACTTGTTGTCTTGTTGTAGAGAAACAGTTACAGTCAAAGGCAAGAATTTACTGTTGGTCTGATTAAAGTTATTATTAGTTCAGTTGTTAAAACTCTTAGTTCTAATTAGATGCAGTTAAAGTGCTGTATAATCAAACTTTTTTCCTCTCTAGTCCTTTGTTTCTGGTTTTATGCTCCTCCTCCTAAGGCTTCAATCTAGAACAGGAGGAATGGTATCACTACTCCTTTGCAATGGAAGAATTCGACACTGATATTGATCATGTCTTAATCCTTACTCCAACATTTGCTTGGAGGTGGTTTTATATGTTTGCTAATATTTTTATACCTTAATCTGCCTTTGCTAGTCTTTAAGTCTGAATATATTTTACGTGGTTTGTTTCATGTAGATTGAATACTTCTTTGTTCTAAAGACCATTCTCTCTAGCTCCCAATATTGCACCCATTCAGTGGTCAGAAGTTAATCATGGGTAAGATGTTTATACCAAATAGCATTCTGTGCCAAGCCTTTCGAGGCCTTTTCTCATTCTGTGCTGCATTTTATTCTAAGCTCATAGGTTCATTCTAGAGCAAATAACACATTCAAAGAATTAAATACAAATATCCATAAATATCTCTCTATATAATTACACCACATAATTATGCAAAGCTCAAACAAATTAGAAAATAGTCACTTGATCATTAGGTAATTTCTTTTATGGTTAAACAAGCCAAAACATATCTCCAGTTAGACCAAAATAACTCCAGAGAACAGCTGGCAGGTCCTAAAGACCTGGTCTGAGTTACCAGACCAAAAATAACCAGCCTAAGAGCTAATATAAACTGTAAGGATCTGACAGAAATGTGTTTTCACCCTTACTATTTCTTTGAGGTATACTTTATTATGAAATTCCTCTCCGTTCACCACGTTTTGGTTCACAGATCCTTGCTCCCCGTTGAAAAGTTCCTCAGCCTTCTGCTATATCACTGTTCCTATGTGCTAGATGGTTCACATTCACTAAAAAAACCCAAACCCATCTAGTCAACCAACCAAATTAAGCAATCTGCAATACTCATTGCAAAAGGAAGGTTCTATTTATTTTACATTGTTATTGGAGGGTGCTAGAGACAACAAAGACCCTAATGATTAGCGAGTAAATCTTCTTAAAAAGAGCCAAAAAGTGAACATTTCTGCTATAAACTTGCAAAATTTTGGAACAAAATAAATCCAGAGAAGGAGATCTATTTGGCTGATGTTTTCTTGTTTGCTTTTTTTGTTTTCTGCTGTCCAAGCAAAGAACTTTGGTCAAGTCACTATGGCGACAATCAAAATGCACCAAAGAGCTGTTGGAGCAGACCACTTTGGAGTCCAAATTCATTCCTTGAGGATGAAGTAGATCTTTTCAGGCTCTTAGTAATGCTGATACCATGAACAGCAGGGTAAATGGAAAGTAGTAGTAATTGTGGACACTGAAAAGTACATTCAGTTTGTACAACCTTTCTAATTTTCCTTTGTGCTTTCCAGGACAGAAATTAACTGTTCCTGACATTCCTTGTAAAACTCTCACTTTTTATGTTTACTCCAAAGGCCATACAGAACAACTTTAGCTTTCCAGGTTTCTCCTCTTTATTGATTTACTGGCTTGTAGGACTCTGACAATTGTGCACTTTTTTCTGTTAACATTTTCAAAACTAAAACCTTAGCAAGCAGGTAGAAATGCCACAGTGAAATGTAGTTTAAAACACCATCATAAATGGAGCTTTGCACGAGTTCTACAACTTAAGCTACAATAAATGAAGAACTTGGACCTCTATTTCTAGAGCACAAAATACCCTTACAGATGCCTAACAACACTCCTACTAGTGCAGAGATCTGGAACATCAGAGAAGATTTCCATCATCTTGTTCTCTTAGAGTGACACATAACATATATTTTAAAGTAGCTCTTAAGCTTGTGCTAGTGTGGTGGGAAGCATTTTGTAACCTTTAAGAGGGAGCTGAGAATGGGAGATATGTTTCTAAGGTAGATATAACCAGGATGGTTACATACAGATGACCTGATCTCATATTCCCATTGGGTTTTATTATTATTCCTATTTTTATTTTAAATAATTTGACAGTTGAAGTCTGACAGTTTAAAAGTGCTTAATAATGGATATTTCTTGTCTACAAGAATTAAGGAAAATACAAATATTTATGCCAGTTTGCATAGGAAACAAAAATAGAGGAAGACCACTCCAGTATCTGTTGGAGAGCAACACAGCAGGGTGCAAGCAATCCAGTATTCCAATGTTTTCTGGCACAACAGGTGACAGCTATCTGTTGTACAAATAGGATAGGCCAGGTCCAGGGCTAACATCATGGACCAGCTAGGAGGTACTCTAACCAGAGTAGAAAAAGATCAGTAAGATTGGATTGGTGATCTACAGTATGAGCGAGAAACTGGCTGGACAACTGGGCTCAGTGGATTGTGGCTTACACTTCACCAGTGTGGTTGTGTTCCTTAGGGGTTGACTTAATACTGGTTATTTTCTTCAACTGTTCCCTGGGCAATGTTAGCAATGCACTTTCAGTGAGTTCATGAACACCACCAAACTGGGTGGAATATTCAATATGCTGAAGGCTAGAGATGCTCTCAAAAGGTACTTGATGAAGCTAGAGACACAGGTGGCAATAGGCTGGAATGGTAGGGAAACGTTACTCTATGACTGATGGTTCACAGTTGTCCTGATCTGACAAGGGTCACTTATTCTCATAGAATCATTAAGGTTGGAAAAGACCTCTGAGATGATTGAGTCCAACCATTAACCCAACACCAACATGCCACTAAACCATGGCCCTCAGCACCACATTTAGGCNCCACATCTACACATCTGTTAAACCCCGCCAGGGATGGTGACTCCACCTCTGCCCTGGGCAGCTGGTGCCAGAGCTTGACAACTCTTTCTATGAATAAATCATTCCTCACGTCCAACCTAAATCTCCTCTGATGCAACTTGAAGCCATTTCCGCTTGTCCTATTACCCATTAGCTGGGACAAAAGATCAACCCCCACCTCACTCCAATCTCCTTTCAGGGAGCTGTAGAGAGCAAGAGAAGATCTCCTGTGAGTCTCCTTTTCTGCAGGTTAAACAACCCCAGTAGCCTCAGCTGCTCCTCGCAAGACTTGTGCTCTAGACCCTTCACCAGCTTTGTTGCTCTTCTTCAGACACACTCCAGTACCTCAATGTCCTGCTTGGAGTGAGGGACAAATAAATGAACCCAAGATTCAAGGAGTGACCTCCCCAGTGCTCAGTATGGGAGGACAATCCCTGCCTTAGTCCTGCTGCCACACTATCTCTGATCCACGCCAGGATGCTGTTGGCTACCTTGATCACCTGGGTACACTGCTGGCTCATCTTCAGCTGCTGTTGTGCAGCACTCCCAGGTCCTTTTCCTCTGGCAGCTTTCCAGCCATTCTGCCCCAAGCCTGTAACATTTCGTATCGTTGTTGTGACCCAGGTGCAGGACCATTTTGTATAGATGTGAAAAAGTTTAGGCTGTCCCTCCAGTGGCAGAATTAATTTGTTAAGATTTACATTAAAAAAAAATAACAAACCCACAACAAAACAAAAGTTAAAACAAGAGATGTCTAAATAGAACTAATAAACTGAAACATATAGCAGCTGTCTGAGCATGGAGTTTCACGTGCTAATATGATACTCACTGTCATCTCTTTTGCTTATTTAACTCAGAAAGGAAAGCAAAGTGTTGGCCAATTTAACTTTAGGGATAATTTTCTCTAAATGTTATAGTTACACCCGGAAATATTCTAGCTAGGAGAAAGGAAAGGTACACATTAAGTACCATAACCATCTGCTTATCTAGAAAGCTGTTAGTACACAGATGAGCTCAAAGTGTAGGATTTCTGTTTGGTTGTTTTGATGATTTAAGAGGAGCAAACAACTTGTTGCCCACATTGTAATATGCATATGTAGGTAGAGAAAGCATACAAAGTCTGTTTTCTTAGATAAATAATGTCATCCTAAACCCAACAACTTTTGCTTATTTCTTTGTTTGATCTCACGTAGAAGAAATAAAACACATGAAAATTGCCTGATTTCCTGGAATTTAATACCCCCTGCCATTTTTCAGAAGCTGGCTTACCCTAAAAAAAAAAAAGGTTGTTAAGATTGAATCCATCTGAAGGACTTCTTGTGTTCCTACCTCTTTACTACTGTCTCTCAAAGTAGCTGCTGAAGGGAATTCCTATAGCCTGTACCTTAGAGAGATTGTGGGAGGACAAGAAAGAATCTTACCAATATCTGAAGAGGAGTCAATAGGATGGGGCAAGACTCTTTCCAGTGATGCCCAGAGATAGGACAAAAGGTCATGGGCACAAACTGGAACCCAGGAAGTTTCATCTGAACATGAGGAAAAACTTATTTGTTATGAGGGTGCCAAAGCACTAGCCCAGGGTGCCCAGAGAGGTTGTGGAGTCTCCTTCTCTGGAGAGATTCCATACCCACCTGGATTTGATCCTGTGCAACCTGCAACCTGCTTTGGCAGGAGGGGTTGGACTAGGTGATCTCCAGAGGTCCCTACCATTCTCTGAATAGTTGTGCAACTCAAAATCAAAATTAGAAATTCACAAGTCATCTTCGATAACTAAAAGTAAAACCAAAGAAACAAACAAAAAATCCTTTACAGATTTTGAAAAGCCATTAAAAGTATGTTTTAGAGATGAATTTGAGATACAAACAGCAATTTTCTTTCCTCTGTGATTGTTTTAAAATGACTCTATGCCTCTGATTCATCCTCTGGGCTTTCAAAAGAACATATGTGGCAACAGTGTAAATACAGGAAAACATTGTTTTCTAATAGAACAACGATTTTCTTCTACGCTATCTACACTGCAAGCTTTTAAGTTAATCTGTGCACACATCCCAGGCAACAACCCATCTCAATCTGACATTATAGCTTTCAAAACCTTCCTTCTGGTCTCAGATGCCTTCTTTTACTGTGCATTCCTCATCATCAAAAAGAGCTAATTATCCATTTTACAACACATGTTCTAAATCCCTACCACCTGAAACTGATGTGCTGATGCCCCAGTGCATACTTAACCCTATCTAATGCAAAACAAGGAGAAGATAAAAATGTGCCAACTGATTTTCCTAGGAGGTATTTTTCTTTTTACTGAGACAGGATTCTCAGCTCAGAGCAATCAATTATGTATCCAGTGAGAAACCATATCAGAAAAGTCCTTTTAAATAACATTATTGTGAGGATATTTATGGTGGGTTGTTGGTTTTTTTTTCAAGTATAGAGCTATTTACTGGTGGTAATGTTTTATGCAGTTTTGCTTAGAGTAATGGATGGGGGAAAAAAATCACTAAACAGTTGCACTGCTGGAAATCCTGTGTGTAGAAGCACATGGAGTCATTAAGACTATACTCATAAGCTTTAACAATACCACAGAAACAATTCTGAAAATATTTGCCCAACACTTTTATATAAGTGTTATTCTGCATTGCTGGACTAGCCTAAAAACCACATTAAGAACCTTATCAGTTGTTGATTAGGTTTCTGCACCTCATTCCAAACTATCAGAGTAGGAAAAAGCTCTTGGGTTTTGAACCACTGTGGTAACACATTTGCATTGTTGCATTATGCTGTTTGTAGTGTCAAAAGCTGAACTTATTTTGCAAAGATATTGAAACAACCCTAATGAACTATAGCTGGGTCTGCTGGCTTTGTTTATTTATTTATTTTTCTGCTGATTGTAGAAAATACTTTTTCATCTCTTTAAGCAGTGAATTTTTATTGCTTTGCCAGAGACCTGAAGAGACAGACAGTGCTTACTGAGAATTACTGCACAAGCAGCTTCCACTAAGTAGATGATTATATACATCCTTTCATGCTCCTATATTAACTTAAATGTGCTTCTTTAACATTTTCTTTCTTTCTCTTTCCTTCTTTATTTTTTTTATATTATATTAAGATGGTTCATGTGGGTTCAAGTCTTAGTATGTAAAGCATAGATGTGCTACCTTAGGGTCTACTTTATATACCACAAAGCTTATTGGTGGGAAAATCCTGATATCCAGGATTAGCTTTACACTGTGATTAACTTTTCACTGGCAGCAGGATGGGATTTTTAATTCTAGGTTTTAATAAGTTTATGTCAGTTATCAGCTGAACTCTTTGGTTAGATATACATTCTTCTCACACAAAAAGTCTTTATTCTACATCCTCTTCTTATTTTTTTCAGCTTCTCATAAAACAATTCTCCAAATAATTCTTATTCTTTCTTTCATTTCAAAATAGACTCACAGAAGGCTTTCAAACTTTAATATTTCAGTCATTTTCCTTTCCAAGTTACATTTTCTGTCAAGTCACACAACTGTGTAATTCAGTGTCTTACAAATCAGTCTTGTTTGTACCTTACCTGTATGAGTTCAGCTGCAGAAAGAGAGGAGAGGAGAAAAATGACAAATAAAAAGGACCTAAAAGTTACTGAAGGTCTTATCACAGTTTAGGAAATTATTAGCTTAAAGCCTGTTATTGGCTTTGGGACATTAGAGAAATAAGAACAATCATGCTCAGAAAATGTTCACCTATGCAGTTTTAAGGGTTGACTTTGAAATTCCGAGATGAGCAGCCATCACCCAACAGCAGCCTGGGGCACTGAGACTGCTCTCTGATTATGAGATAGTGACTTTATGTTCTTTACTATCCTGTATGAGAATGGCTAAATTATTTGATAATTTACAATGATACTTTTCTTGAAATAGGCCTGGATCCATTGTAAAGCTCTTAAAGCCTATCTAATCCAACGTTGTTCCACATAGCTCTTACGTGGAAATGCCCATCAGTGCAGTCTGATTATAGGAGAGTCAAACTCATGTCCTGCTTGTTTTCCCCCACCTCTCCCATTGTAAGTGCAACACCTACCTGCCCCATGAGCTCTTTGTTACTTCCAATTACTAAAAGTAGAGTCATAGTAAAGCTAACTTTCAAAACAAATTATTAGTGTGGATATTGATCCACACTCTTCAACAGCTGAAAATTATTTACTGTACTGCATACATAAAAGGGTAAAAGCTTCTGTGTAAGGGACCAGAAGGCACGAGAAGTGGACCAAAAATGCTGTGCATAGTGATAACTAGTGCAGCACAGAGACCTGTAGTACATTTTGCTGTAGGACATGCCACTGGGAGGGTGGCAACAGAAGTGCAGTACAGGTTGGAGTCTGCAAAGGAGATGTTCCTCTCCTGTCATCCTGGTTCATGTGTCTGTATGAACAAACAGGCAGGTGTAGAATATCATGTGAGTACTCCCACCATTCCCTGAGCTGTCCAGATGCCAGCCAGCTGTAGAGATAGAAAACATATTACATATTCTTGCACAGAAGTAAAACTTCATTAGGAAGAAAGCGTGCTAACATAGTCTAAGCCCAGCTCCAGTGTGCAGCTCCAAAATCATAACTGCCTTATATGTGGCTGCCTTGATGTATCTACACATGTCTGCCTTCACCTCCCTGTAGAGTGGTACTTTAATATTAACTTAGCCCTAACTTATTCTGTGAGGATTATTATACTAGTGGAGGTCAAATTCAAAAGAGCAGCTTCTCAGGGGAACCAGCATTACTATTTTGTGAGCTAACTATTCTAGCAGCATCCAATAACACTGTAAATTGCAGAAGTGGACCTTCCATTATAAATCATTTGTTTCTCAAGTGGTGCTCTGTTTTCTAATTAATTGGTCATATAAGATTTAGAGAAACTCAGGGCCAGAAATCATTGAAAATTAAGAGAGAATAGTTCAGCACTTCAAACCAGCCCCAAGAGAACAGAGGTTAAATTCTGCCTTTGAGCAGCACTCATGTCGGGCAGACTACAGCCTGAAAATATTAACTTTATGAAGTAAACTTCAGTTATTTTTACTCTGCAAAAAGTATGGGAAGCCAGCTAATTTACTGCAGTCAAGCAGATGCTTGTTTTGTGTCATCATTATTGTTATAAATAAAAAGAATGAAGAATAAGCAATCCCAGCTAATGGAGAAATGTTATTGCTATAAATGAAGAGCTTTGAAACAGTGCAGAAATTGAGAAATCAAACAAAGAGAGATGACTACTTAAATAGATCTCTGTATGGCTAGGCTTCGNATCTCTAGGAAAAAGAGTAATAAATAAATTTTTAAAAAGGAAACAATAGAAGTGGTTATGTATATGTACTGAGCTTTCTTTGTTTCTCCACACTGGTGGATCTTCTGCTGCTCGAGAGCTGCAGTTGGCCCTGTAGGAGAGCCAAAGCCCAGAGAAAGAGAACTTTATATCAAATAAATAAAATAAAGCAAATAATCAGCTTCCTCCTTAAAGGAGGCAGGGCTTAGGAGTGGTAAGAAGCACCCATCTTCTCCTCCTCCTTGTTAGTGAGGTCAGAGTTTATGGCTTGCTCTGAGCAGCACTGTCCATAGGGAATGCAGATGCACATTCCTACAGCACTAGAGGGCACACGGTGGCAGCTTGTTACCAATCTCATCCTACAAAGCTATAAACTTCAGAAATCAGGGATTCTTATTTGTGGGAAGTGTGAGGGAAGACAAATCTGCTTTCTGTATGATAGGGATAACTTTCTATATCTGTGTTCTATATGAAAACCTGTGTTAGCATTTTCTAGCACTACAGGGACATGTTTTGGACTATTTTTAAATACAGAAATTGAGATTTTTTTTTTTTCTTTGTGCACACAGTGTTTTGCCCCCTAAGAAAAGCCAGAGAATAAAAGCAGAGATTATTTAGCCTAGTGAATTTAGACTGTCTGAAACCACATGGTTTCCTGAATAAACTTCACTGCCTATATTGTGGTTTTCCTCGCTGACAGTGAGTTAGGCTTAATGATTGATCTAAAAAACCCAAACCTAGTGCTCAAAAATTGATATTGATAGCCAGAAAAGACATGGTTCCAGACTGAATTGCCCTGAAGCATAATGAGTTTTGCCTGTATCGTCTGTGCAAAGGGAATAAACAAATTCACAAATATTCCAGAACATGTGGGTAAGACAATTCTGATAGAATCTCCCATGCAATTGGCATCTTTTCCCCTTAACCTGTTTTACAAAATTGTACATGAAGGGTCCATTGAGCCCATCAGGTTGCTTGGCTGATATCCCAGGGTAGATAGTTGGCACCAAGTAGGAATGACAGATTCTGGTTGTTCAGTATTTGACAGCATTTTTATCACCAGCTATCATTGCTGATGGCACTCACTTATTCAGTTTCAATGAAATGACTCTTCTTCTTTTTCATATTCTTCTTAGTGGAGGTTTCTGGAGTGAGAGGTTTTACAGCTATTGTATCATATATATATATATATGAATATATGTATATTTATATATACATATGTATACATATATATATAATACGTATAAAATATGTATTAGTCTTCCTAATGAACATTTGAGGCAATGATTTGACATTCATTTGAGTTTGTCAGGTATGATGGGATTGCAGCATGAACTCAGAGAAGAGCAAGCCAGATTTAGTCTATGTTAATGGCTGTTTTGATGTGTTTCTTTTCCATTCATTCTGAGTGTTCAAGCGCTGGCTTCAGTATTAACTTTGCATTGCTTTAAATGACATTAATATTTTGGTTCTGTTATATATTAACATCCATCTGTAGGAAGCAGCTGTCAAAGTAGTATGTTCATTTTCTTTTTAAAGAGAGATTGAATACTTGGATTTTAAAAATAAAAGCCTTTTGAAGACAAACCATTGAAAATTCAAACATTTCAAAATTTTACAATATATAACTGATTTTTTTTTTTTTTGTGCATTTCAGTTTGGTTTTTAAAAATGTTTTGATAAGAAAAATAGGAGAAAGATCACTAGAAAAAATCCTCCAGGAAAATTTTACTTTAAAAAATAACAAGCATTTTTTTTCCTTCTAGTTATGTGTGAAGTCTTAACATGTATCTGTATTTTATTCATTTCCCTCTGAAACATTTCTTTCGGTTCACTAATAGTTTCTCTGACATTTTTAAACATTTGTTTTTACATTTCATTCATAGTTTTCCACTCTATTTTTTTTTAATGATTTTTTTCAGATGATTACTATGCACAGCACTCCTTATGAGATGTGTATTATTTAGCTATTGACCTGCACTGTTATATCTAGTGTTGGTAGAGGGAAAAGCTTCTAGGTTCCCACTCTTCAGCTCTCCACAATCCACCTTTAAAGATCTACATGAAATTCTGAAAACACCCTCATCCAGATTCATAGTTATTTGAAGCAGATTGTCATACAGTGCTATACATCCACAGAACCATAAAATGGTTGCAGTAAGAAGAAACCTCTAGAGATAAATTTGTCCAACACCTCTGCTCAACCAAGGATAGCTGGAGCCACTTGCCCAGGAAAGTGTCCAAAAGGCTTTTGAATCTTTATTTTTAAATAATTTCTTGAATATTTGAACCTTTATTGGTAATCTGTGATTTGAATCTTCCTGGGAAACCTGTGCCAGTGCTTAGTCGATCTCACAGTAAAATAATGTTTCCAGATGTTTAGCAGGCACTTCTTGTGTTTCAGTTTGTGCCTATTGCCTCTGGTACTGTCACTGGGTGCCTGAAAAGGGCCTAATTCTTTCTTCTTTAGATATTTGTGTGCATTGATAATGTCCTGCTCCTGAGCCTTCTCTTCTCCAGACCAACCAGCCCCAGTCCTGTCAGCTTTTCCTCATAAGAGAGATGCTCTAGTCCCTCTGTTGTCTTTTAGTGGTGCTTTGTTGGACTCTTTCCAGTATGTCTGTGTATCTCTTGTAATCAGGAGCCCAGAACTAGACACAGGACTCCAGATGTGGCCTCAGAGATTGCTGAGTAGAGGAGAAGGATCACCTCCCTCAACTTGCTGGTAATACTTTGCCTGGTGCTGCCCAGGACACCATTAGGGCTCATTGCTACAACATCTTCAACTTCCTTCACCAGGAATCTCAGGTCCTTTTCTGCAAAGCTGTTTTCTTGCTGGTCAGTCCCAGGACATATTGGAGAGATTCTTCCTTCCCAAGAGCAGGACTTCCCTGTGCTGAACTGCATGAGGCTCCTGTCAGCTGTTCTCTCCAGTCTGATAAGACCCCTCTGGATAGCAGCAGAACCTTTTGGCATATCAGTCACTCCTACTAGTTTTATGTCATCCATAAACCTGCTGAGGGTACACTCTCCCCCTGTTGAATTGGACTGGACCCAGTATTGATCCCTGGGATACACAACTTATTACTAGCCTCCAACTAGGCTTTGTGCCACCGATCACCATCCCCTGGGCTCTATGTCCAGCTAGTTTACAAACCATCTCTCTGCTTATCCAACCCACAATTCATCAGCTTCTCTATGAGGAGCCAAGAGTCAAAAGCCTTCTTTGAAGACTAGCTATGCAATATTCAATGTTCTCTCCTCATCTACCCAGCCAGTTGTTTCATCATGTAAATCCATCTGGTTGGCCAAGCATTACTTCTCCTTTGTGAAGCATTGCTGACAACTCTCAATCATGTCTTGTCCTTCATGTGCCTGGAGACAGTTTCCAGGATTAGTTGTTCCAGGATTCTACTTTTTGTTTATGCTCCGTGTTCTGCTGTATTTAAATGCAAATCTGTCAGTAAAATCTCACACAAGTCAATTTTCAAACCACCAGAAGAGTACTAGTGACTTTGACACAATCTTAATTGAATTTCTTTTCTGTAAAACAGATTAAATAATACTTTACTGCTTCATATGGAATGGAGCAAGTTCATTTTAAGCTCGCTACTGAATTAAAATTATTCTGCAAATTCCTTTTTTTTTCTTTTTTTTTCTGGCATATCTAGGAGATAAAAAAAGCTTTATCAGTCTTTCATCGATTAATTTATTGTACAACTTGACCCAAGTATATGTTAAAGTAGTGCCTAATATAAAAAAAAATAAAAATCAACATTTGGAATACATTTTTCTGTAGCTGAGAGGTTGTAGAAGTGTCACAATCCAAGTTAACAGAATACTGGAAAATTATCTGAGATTTCAAAGAAAGAAAATAATTAGCTCTAATTTGGCATTCATTGAAATGTATTCCCAGTCATTTATAAAGGCATTGATTTTATAGAGTAGCTTCCAAATTCATGTTGGCAATCAATCATTAGCACCAAATTCTAAATATCAAGAAATAAGTAGTGGTATCACAAATCTGCAGAGAAGCTGGGCAATTTCCCATAATTTATTTACAAATTTCAGGCAATTAATTTGATTGAAGGCTTGTCAATGTTCACTTTTCATATCAAATAGTGGCTTCTCCTAAAATTGTCTATTTTGGAGCACTTTACTTTTTGCCTGTCCACCATCACAAATAATGAGGGCAGAGAGAAGGCTGTTTTGCGTGGGGTGGGAGACAGATTGTTTTTCTGGGTTTTTTTGTTGGTTTATTTTCCTCTCCTATCTTTCAATAAATAACATCTGACACTTGTAACCAGTAGTAGCTATTACTGTAAAGATATCTTCATTGGGACCTTTAAAATGACCATTTTTTTGTCAATTTAAGCAGGTTTTAGATACAGATGTATCTAAACAACAAGGGGAGACCTTATTGCTCTCTACAACTACCTGCCCAGAAGTTGGAGCAAGGTAAGGGTAAGTCTCTTCTCCAGGGTTAACACTGAAAGGACAAGAGGAAATGGCCTCAAGTTGCCCCAGGGGAGGTTTAGATTGGATGGCAGGAACAATTTCTTCACTGAAAGGATTATTAAGCATTGGAATAGGCTTCCCAGGGAGGTTGTGGAGTCACCATGGTTTAAGAAACGCATGGATGTGGTATTTAGGAACATGGCTTAGTGGCATGGGGTTGATAGGTTGGACTTGATGATCTTAGAGGTCTCTTCCAACCCTAATAATTCTGTGATTCTAAAGAAGGCTTTTTTTATGCACCACCTTAAAAAATAACATAGTTATTAAACAGCTATTAATGAATTTTGCTTGAATAATATTTGGCAAAACTGTCAGCTATGTGTTTCCTGCACAGTCTATGGAACTGTTAAACAGAAAATACATATATTTAATTTCATGTGCCTGGTGGCATATGTCTACCTGGTGGTTAGAAGGAGCAAAAGCAATTAAAAAAACCCTTAAAACCAATAAAAAAAAACCCTTCTGACTCAGAGAGTGATGAAATCTACTACAGAAATCACAGACAGGAAAACAAATGGAGACCCTAACAATGCCAAGTTTGTTGTCAATGTTTAGAGTCCTTGTCATTCAGATCTTCATGAATGTCTGAACTGGCTTCTAATATCAGTGAAGGAGGAGGGGATAACCAAAATTTGCTTTCTATGCCTTCACTGTAGCTGTATAGGAATGAATAACACAGAAAGTGAAAAGTCTGCTTGTTTTCTCTCAGTACATTTTCAGTGGTATATTTACCTCTTAGACTGGAGGATTTCTGTCTACTGCTTTTGCTTCTTTTCTTCATTATAAGGAATTCAGTTTGAAGAGTGAACACAGCTTTCCAATAAAACCTTATAACCACTATTGTAAACAATCCAGTAAAGTAGAAGAGATTATTCAATGTACTTCTCTTTCATCTATTTATTTTTTCCTGAGTTACTATGGTTTTATCCAATAGGTTAGACTTGTAAAACTTGAGGTAGCTTGTGATTAAACTAAACCTAAATTTACAGTTTTCTCTTCAGTGTGTTTAATATTTTCATGTTAAAATATTATTTTCATATTTTTATAATACAGTTTACTTGAAAGAATATTTTCTTCCTTTTTTCTTCAATTTGAGGATCTTTTTTCAGCCTTTGTGTTCTGATTCTCTGGTTATCCCTATTTACTTCAAACATATTATTTGCAAGACTAGTTAAGAGAATAAGAAAGATTTCCATAACTCTCAGCTTAATCTACTTCTTCTTTTTTTTTGACATCCCTGTCCCAGCTACTGTATTTCTACCTTTCTATTCTCTGTTTTTATAAGTGTCCTTATTCTAATGCTGTGATATTTGTAGTTAAAAAAAAAATAAATTAGGAAACCTGTTTTTCTTTTTATTTGCAGAATCAGCCAATTGGCATCTATTATATTAAAATTGAACACAAACTATTTTTTTTATCATCAAGAAAAAAAGAGTATGTTGCATTTGCAGAGCTGTAGGTATTCATCTGCATTTGGCATTACTTCCAACATTCTGCTCTCAATTCATGTGCAATTAAGTATATTCACAGCAGCAGCAGTTGTGTGACACATGCAGAGACAAATTTCCATTTTATAAATGTAGTTTTAGATGTTGGCTATACCTTCTGAGCCTTTAGTGGGATATTTCCTGTCCCCCTTTTCCCCAAATCCAGATTACTTTGAGGATAACTATAATGGTGTAAAATAGGGACAAGCAGAGAGCTGATGGTTTTGCAGTACAGGTTTGTTTCTTGGATTTCATGCAGTAGTGCACCATTAGAGAGCAAAAGGAGTATGTGCATCTTTCTGGATGAAAGTAAACTGGATTTGGGGAAAAAGAAAAAGGGGAGGGAGGGGAGATTTTTGACTTTCAGCATAACTAGAACACGAGGATTTAGGCTTGTGATATTGATAGAGAAATAAAGGATATGCGGTTAATAGCTACTTAATCCAATTTCTTAGTCCAAGTCTCAATCCTCAAGGAAAATAAAAAGGTAGTTTGAGCCAGGTAAAGTGATTGAGTCTCGTGGTAGAGGTTTTTCTGAGAGTCATGTTACACACCAACACTGTCACAATTTTGTCTGTTATTTTAGAGACCTTGTCTCTCTGTAGAGATGGCACTTTTCCTTCTCTCCTCCTTCAAGCTGTCGCTAAAATGCTTTGCTGTTTAGAGTCTTCAAGTTATACAAAAATGGCAAAGCATCAGATATTGTAAGAGCACTTTGGAAATTTGTCAACTCAGATTTTAAGGAAAATAAATGATTTGTCATCAGTTATTAGTTAAGACAAAACTCCTGTTCAGTTATCTCCAAAATGATGCAAGATTTTGGAACTAGGCCTCCTAGCATGGAGGTTGCAGTCCTGGATAGAGAGAGATGAGAAGTGAGAACAAAATTTCCACTGGGACTTGCAATCTCTGTGTCTGCATCAGGCTACCTGTAGCCTAGAGGTGTGAACACAATCTATAAAATATATATATATAATATTCATAGTGATATCTAGTGTTTTGAAGCATAAACACTGGGATCCTCTTGCCTGAAGCTGGCAATGTAACGAGGCTGCAAGACTTTAATAATAAGTGCATAGTGTCTGAACCATGGTGACCAGATATGACTCTGTCAGCCAAACTGAAAAATAAGTTGTGTTAAGTTTTAGTTAAAATTGCTATTCCTTGTTCTGTACTCTGAGTCTGGAAGTTTTGCTTAAGTTGGTCCTTTTAGCCTTATGTCTGTCCAGCTGGGGTGTCTAAATGTAAGCCTCTCTTGTGTCCATTGTAGCAGTTCATCATTATTGTATTCCCACAAAGCACCCTGATACCAATTTCTCTGCAAGTAAAACAAGCAAACAAAAACAGACTTAAAAAAACCAACCAAACAAGCAAAAAAACCCCACTGAATTTATTTCAAAGTTCAGCATATGCTTGTGTTCTTTTTCTAGGGGGTGAATGGATAAAAGGTGAGAAAAGATTTATTGGTAAGAACACTTAAATGTAAACTAGAATTGTTTTTGAGTTGAATGCTAGAGGCATAGTATTAGTAAAGCAATTGTAAATCTTTGTTGGACTCAAGAGACCAAGTCCTTCACCTTTTTGAATCTGGAATTCTAAAAAGTTAGGGGGGAAAGGAAATTAAAAGATTAGAAAGAACACTAATTTAATGTTTCTCAATATTTTGCTACTGCTCAAGGAAGGCCCTATGGCTGAAGCATTACTTCTAAATGTTGTGTTCCCTTTCTAGATTGTATTTTATTAATGTTTTCTTTGGTAGCAAAGTGTGAAGGGACATGAAGCTTTTATCTTGTATTTAAAATTAATGAGGAGTGTATTACTTTACTAGGAAAGGACATCAGAAGAAAATGTTTTCCCTTAGAAAAGGAAATAGAGGATTGGAAGCAGAAAAATTATTTAAAGTGCTTGTGCTGATGTTCCTGTGTTTTTAGGCTATGCTGATATTTGCAAAGTAATCTCTCATGTGCATTGCACACCTTCATTAAAATCTACAGTGTGATACCAAAACCTCAAGATAATAACATGTAATTTTTAACTAATCAAAAGCTACATATCTTCCATTTAGTTCAGGTGTGCTGAAGCAATATCTTGTAGCTAAAAAGACATTGTCATCTAAAGAATTCAGATGAAGTTTGTTAATTTGAATTTAACAGCTCTCCAAATGAATCTGAAGAAAAAAAAATCAGTCTTCCTGATAAAGTTTCAGTATTGGAATACACCTAGCAGTTCATATGACACTTATTTCATTACTGGATAAAAAGGTAGGGATTTTCCCAGTCACTAGCACTGGGAAATACCTCAGAGAATCATAGCTCTGACAAAAGGAAACTCTATCAATGAGATTTCTGAAATAAAATGTTCATCCTATGAATATTTACAAGTTAACCAGACTTCCTCTAAAGTCATAAAGTGACCTTTGATACAGTAGCCTCAGGTGTTTTTATTCTGTAGTACAAGATGTTTGACAACCCTCTGCACTCTCTTGCAGACATCTGAGACCCTGGGACTCTGTATGGTAGTGATAGGTATGGTTGGACTTGATGATCTTAGAGGTCTCTTCCAACCCTAATGATTCTGTGATTCTGTGTGAAATGTAGGATTCAGCTCAGTAGTTTCAACCTCTCACCTTCCCTCCCCATCACCCTTTCCCAAAGTCAGTGTTCTTGCCAATGTCTCAACAAACACTGTAAATTTCTCAGGACCATTAGGTGTTCATGGAAAGTGTTTTAACTATTTATTTCTATCAAATGGAGCACTCAAAACATTAAAAAAGCTCTCAACTCAATATTTTGAGTGCTTTTTATTAAAAAAATGAATGCATTCCATTGGTCTATCGTTTTTATAGAAGTTTCTTTCATCCCAAATAATGAAACACAGGACAATGCATTTATGCAACTCAGCACTTCACTATGGTTTTCATCACAATAAAATTTGAGGCAAGTTAAATTTGAGGCAAGTTAATTTAAGGAAGATTAATTCTAAGCTATATGATTAAGGTAGCCAATATGTAATACTCATAGGAGAACAAAGCAAAAACACATAAAAAAACAACCTGAATGGGGATTAGCAGAAAACTACAAGACGAATTATTGTCCACATTAGTGTCTTCCTGAAACACCAAACAGGAAACAAACCAGTTCAAATTAAATTATATTTGCAACAGTTCATTACCCTCAAAAAGGCTAGGCAGATTGCTCTTTCCCTATGATTTGCCTGTTTGAATTTCTACAGCTGTAGCTACACAACTCTATTTGGCACATACCACAAGCAAGCTTAAGATCTTCATTCACTCATCAGAAAAGTGATAGATCATCACAAGTTGTCCCAACTATATTTTATTTGTGCAGAAATGGAGTTAGTAGGAAATAAATGTAGGGGAGATACATGCTCATCTCCTCAACTGATATTGAGTTATGACATCTGGGTGAAACAGATTTGATAATATCAAAATTGACAGACTTTACAGTGCAGATGAAGCCTAGTACAAGAGGTTCAACAGTCTCTTAGGATTTTACAGGACTCATTAATTTAGTTCATTTCATCATGAGTTTACACTTTAACAAAGTTAATTACATGTTTCCTCAGTTGTCCTGAAGTGAAGGCCATAGCCTCTAACTGCCACAAAGATTAGAAAAAAAGATGCTCATTATCAAGGTTCATTGGTAGCTGGAATGTTTGATTTGATTGTATTGGGGAACAAACAAAAAAAAAACCCAAAAACAAGAAAAAGAGAAAAAGGCAAAATGTCCAGCATAGGTTAACATTCAACACAGATTTATTCAAAGCATTTTGGATAATTTAATACCTTTTCATTAGTTCCTTTGGAAAATAACTGTAATAACAAGAAGACTTTAACTGAATTCTGTGTTTGCATAGTAATTTTTTTCACCCAAATATATATGGTATCTACATATGGTTCACCAAATGGCCCCAAAATGATCCAATGTGATCATTAACTTCTCATCCTCATTCAGAATGGTTTTGTTCTTTTTATCAAGCAGTCTGATGTCAAATGTCTGAAAATTGTTTTCCAGCCTATTGACAAAAAATTATAGGTTTTATTCTAACATATAAAGAGAAGAAAGTGCCAGAAACCAATTTTCAAAATACTGTAATCATCTTGGCCTATCACTGTTCTTATTAATCTAGGTGCTTCTGTTACTTATTATTCTGTCTTTTCTTGGTTTCTGCTTAAAAAGAAAAATTGCAATTTATTGCTCCCACAAAAATTGATCTTCCAATTTTCTTTTCATGTCTATTTGGTTTATTTTTGCCTTCTTTGTTAAATCATGTCGAGTCACCTGATTCTTCTGGGTTGTTTTACCCATCTCTTCCTACTCAGTATGGAACTCAGCAGGGTTTACAAAATAAACTGAATTCCAGGAGAGGCTTAATCTTTATTTCATGCTTATGTTGTGCATACTTTCTGATCATGTAATTATGAGAGCTATTTTTTTTTCCCTTAGGATTTTCTTTCAGTTTGCAATTGGTTAGAATCATTCTGAGAGAAGACCTGAGAAAAGTTTGGGAATAATATAGCATAGCATAGTATAGCATAATATAGTACAGCACAGCATAGCATAGCATAGTATAGTAGTATGGCATGGCATGGCATAGGTCTGAAAATCTTTTAGCTTATGGTGCTTCAAGCATGTTCTATTAGTGAATATTTACCTGCCACAAAACCATTCAGTTTTTCTATATGCAGTTTACACTGCCTACAGCACACTTTGAGTCTTGCTCTGAGCATGTAGGTGATTATCTTTGTACTGCTAGTGTTGAACCAAAATTTCCAATATTAGACTCTCTTTCTATGACAAAACAGTGGTCTTTACCTTGACCAATAGCAGGTCTTTAACTTGACCAAAGCAGTCAAGACTGGCCAGGAGTGATCTTTTCCTGTGGGTAATTTCATCTCCCAGGCACAGTCTGAAAATCACTTGTGGTCTCCTGTGGCCCCTGGTGCGATAACTGTGCCGACAGCAGAGGGAGCATTAAACTCATTGCCCACGGGAAAGTGTGGGGAGAGATACCCATGTTCCTAGAATCCTTGGATGGGTAGGATGAGCTCATTAGCCTTCTGGGAGTCATCCTAGGAGAAGGACAACTCTGATTCCAAACCCGGGCAGATGGAGCTCGTTTAGCCCTGGAAGGCCTTCCAGCTAAGAGGTTAAACCTCCATCCTAAGGACTTCGCTGCCAGCGTCCAAGCTTGCTAGGCCCTGGCAGATGAACCTTAGGACTAAAGGGTGGGTCCAGCTCTGCGCATGCTGTGTTTCACCTAAAAAAAATCCCTAGCGCAGGCTCGAGGGTGCTATCTGCTATCCTCTTTTTATCAGCGCACTTGGAAAAGGCGCTGAGGAGGAGCGTGGGTGGAGCCCTCCCTGGATCTTCGTTCGCGAAGCCTAGCCACGATTTCATCTCCAGATATTTTCTTTGTTCAATACAAACAAAGGCTAAACATTTCAGGTACCTCCTTTAAACAAAAAACACCATTTGCATATTCATTAGCACAGACACTTTGTTTTCATCAAAGATACAGCAAATGACCAATCTAGACTAAGTGGTTGATGGCAATTACTTTTGTAATTAGAAGATGTTACTGAACTAGTGAATGTTATTAGCCATATTTGCATGAAGCCTAAAGTAACTATCATTTTAGAGAAACTCAGAGCTTATTTACTTTGGGCTGCATTAGAATAATTTCAGTATTATATGGCAACAAATTATATCCTTTTATTCAAGTCAATAAAATGAGGGGACACCACTGGTGCTATTTTACATTTGCTATATCTCCACAAGTAACCAAAGAGTGTATTGCATTTACTAAATGAGGATGCATAAGCAGATGCTTCTGAATTGTTGCTTTATGAATAAGATGTTTTAATAATGAAGGGATTCAGCTCCATTTATTCTGTAAAGACATGGTAGAACATTTTTTGTACAAAGGAAAAGCTTCTCACTTCTCATCAAACATCTAAAAAGACCCTGCTGCTATCTGCAATCTTAGTGACAATTCAGGGAGTGCCCTGTGCTGAAATCATGCCTGTGCTTCAATTGCTCTTTATTCATCCTTCCCTCAGCAAAGCAGAAAACACTCTAAAAAGGCTTTAAAAAACAACCAAACAATGTGGTTTTCTTTGTTATTTTCCTTAAACTACAACCATTGTCATCCCAGTTTGTCTTCCCAATTTACAAGTTAGGAAAGGGAAAGCCCAGATTCTGATCTGAGGAACGCTTCAGCTCCCAGGAGTTGGACTCAGTGACCCTTGTGGGTCCCTTCTAGCTCAGAATATTCTGTGATTCAACATATTCAGCTGTCTAAAGACAAGTATGTGCAAAGACCATGTATAGCTTTAACACCTGGGGTGTTTCTCTTCAAAGGTCAAATGCTGGTTGAACCTCCCTGACTCCATGAGAAGACAGACCATGCTTACCAAGCCCATCTCATGGCCAGGCTGTCCAGCTGTGCCATCATCTGGACCACACCAGCACACCAGCAGGCTCTCCTGCATGGATGTGGGGAGCAAGGTGCCCACACAAGGCATGGCAGATCAGGATCCACCCAAACACAGCCCTGTAGTTCCTCAGACAGAGGAGTCTCACCTCAAGGCAGTGATCACCCTTGCTGTCTTCTCATTCTGCTCCATGAAAATAATTAAGACTTTTTTTTTCAGTTGATTAGGTCTCTTTGCCTTGATGTTTATGACACTTTTCTAGAGTCTATTTGAAATGCCCAGATGCCTGAATTACAAATTCAGCTCAGCTGTCTCTCCAGTTGGGCTGAACAGAGATCTCTTCCATTAAACCACAGCTCTTTGAACAGGTCTCTGTGAAAGGAAGTACTAGCTCCTGCTGCAGATTCCCTCCTGCCACAGCAGAGTCACCTAAAGCCTAGGTGTCACAGTCACCTACCTGCGTCCAGGTAGGTTTGGAATCTCTCCAGAGAAGGAGGCTCCACAACCTCTCTGCGCAGCCTGGGCCAGTGCTCTGGCACTCTCACAGAAAGAAGTTTTTCCTCCTGTTCAGAAGGAACTTCCTCTACTCCATTTTTTTTCCCCTTGTCCTGTTGCTGGGGTTCACTAAAAAGACTCTGGCCCCATCCTCTTGAGCCATGCCCTTTAGATTTTGATAAGCACTGACAGATCCCTCTCAGTCTGCACTTCTCCAAGCTTTCAGCCTTTTCTCATCAGAGAGATACAACACTTATTTAGCACTTGAAATGGGGACTGGATAATACAGGCTAATGACTTCATAACTGGTGCTAGTTTGAAGGACTTCATACTGAATTACCTAAAACATTGAAATTATGAGGCATCACAGTTTGAATAAGAAGGGATATATAAGGGTTTTTTTGTCCTCCCCAAAATAAAGATACCAGTAACAGAAAACAGTCCAATAAGTTTTTGACTGCTCCTTAGCTTTCCCACTGTCAGGAAAGGAGACAGTTCCATCCTGCAGCCATCTGATCCAGAAAAAAGGAAAGAAGGCCTGTGGGTTAATATGAAAACAGTTTTAATGTAACAGCAAAACTAATACCAGTATAAAGTACACAGAGTTACACTCAGCCCAGCAAATGTACAGAGGTCACAATAAACAGGAAAATAGTCCTGGGGAGCAGAACGGTGAGTAAGCCTCTCCAGGGATGTGGATAAGCAAAGAAGGAAGCAGAGGAGCAGCAAGAACCCCTGTCCTCAGCAAACTTCCCTCTTTAAAATGAATGTGACACCTCTAGCCAGCTCAAGTCAGCGGCTACAGCTGTCTTGAAACTGCTAACAGCCTGCATTCCATGGCTGGCCTAGGATTCTATCCCAGTGAAACAAGGACAACAAGGAATCAGAACAATTAACTGAGGTCACTCTCATAATGCTTCAGCCTTGATGGAATGTGGTACTTGTCTGTTGTTTTAAACCTTCTTTTTGCAGGCAGTTCAAATCAGTGAGGGGTAGGAAACACAGATGCCTTTTCCAAGACTCTGCTGGCTCTTTCCTATTTACCCAGTTTCCTTCATGCTTATCACAATGACATCTAAGCACTTCTCAGTGTTGAAGATGACAATTACACTGATGGCTTTTCTAAACCTATTGAAGCCTGCCACTGGTTGGCACAGCTCCCTCTCAGCTGCTGGATACAAGCTATGAGATTGCCAACAATTTCAGAGGCTGATGGACCAGCAGTGCTTCAGCCCAGGGATTACCTGAACATATACCCCTTTGGCTAGTGTCTCAGTCTGTCAATTAAAAGATTTCATCTCAGAATGCTTCCACATGCCAATTTTAATTGTTGTCAAAAAGCTGAGGTGTCTAGATGCAGATGCATTGCACTGCTAGTTTACAACAGTAGGGTAAAGCAGGTGAAATGCCAGATACCTGTGGGTAATTTTTGATAGTATGCAGCTGCATTGAGTTTCTATAATGTTATTTGGAAACAAACAAAATAGACATGGTAGGACTTTATTTTTCTCTTCATTACACTTGTCTTTGAAAAGAGACTAAAAATATAGGAAGATATTTGTAGCCTTTTAGCTGTCTTATCAAATTGTCTCTCTCTATATTTTAAATATATTTGTCTTTGGGGAATGTGACCCTTTTCATGAAGAAAACCAAGAGAACTTTTCCTTCTTTATTTACCTTGTGCATCCTTGTACCTCAGTAACACTATTCCGGAGCCATTCAGAAAGCACATTCTGGAAAAATAAGTGCTAATCAAATTGCTAATTTCCACATGCTATCCTTAGGACATTCTGAAGTGTCTAGTTATGGAGATAAGAAGTTCATTGTGCCTTGTAAATTTATGTATGAGAGCATTCAAAAATCTCCCTCCAAAAAGTTAATGATACAGACAATGATAAGTTAACCTTCTTCACTCAGCAGGACATGGAAACATGAGGAAAGCAGGAATTTAGTGCCAATGGGCTATTGTCTTAGCTGGTATAAATTTGCATGGCTTTATGATATCCACACCTACTTTCAGGATCTGAGGATCTTCAACTACAAGTCAAAACTAGATAACTAACTTTAACTAAACTACAAGCTTACAGAAAAAGCCTCCATGCTGAATGATAGCATAAACAAGATCTCATATATTGTTAAGTATATTTATAAAGCACACTGGATAACCCAATACAGGCATTTACTCAAATAATATCCTTAAGCCTTAATATATTAAGAACCTCTTCTATTCACAATGATCATTCAGAGCTATTTGAAAGTGGCCTTGAAATGACATCAACCATCCTGCCAGGCCTATGGACTTAAAGGTGATCAATATTTTATGCATCTATATGTTAATGTAAGAAAACCTCTTTTTAACTTTGTTTAGGGTTTATCTTTGTTTGCAGATATTTGTCCACAGCAGCTTACTTTTTGGGTAAAAAGAGTGGCCTTTGTTTCTTCTGTATGAAGGCAATTGAACTTCTGTAGACACTGCATTAGAAACCAAGGCTGTTTACTCAGGACTATGCATGCAGTAGGTCACAAGTCATCTAAGAGACATCTTCTGCCACAGTGGGGAAAACAGTCACTACATTTTAGATTTCAGATTCTATCTAAAGCCTAAACCAAGAAACAGAAAGTGTATTGTGGCTGTGTTTTAATATACTTGATGCTGCTGCTGTATAATATAAGTAATAAAGTATTTTATTCATTAATTATTGTATTCATCACAGAAAACAGTCCAAATAAAGTCAAGGGAAGTTTTGCTATCAGATTGCATGAAACTAGAGTTTCATCTTTTGTCATCAAATATTTCCATTTTCTGCAATGGGAGAAAGACAACAGAAATGAATGTACATATCCCAAGAAAATTCTTACTCTTCCTTATTTGCCTAGGCAGATTTATGACCTGTGCTATCCCTGAAATGGGGAAGTTCAACCTTTTTAGCACTTAGCATATGTCTACACAGTTGGTAATACTATGGGTTTCAAAAATGTCCTAGATATGTCACCTTCAGACACAACACCATGAACTCCCATTTGTTAATCTGAATTAATGAGCAGATGATATCCAGCTGAGGCTGGAAAAAATAATCATATATTGTTAGGGATGATTCACCTACACAAACATACAGTGTTTTCTGAAGTATAAATCCTTTATTACAATAATTGTCTGTGTTCTTCCTACTTTCATAACTATCCCTAATTTTTTTTTAGGTGTGTAAGGACACAATTTTGACTAAACAGAGAAAGTGCAGCTACATTATACTTCTAGATTATTTTTTCTTGATCTTTTTTCAGTATAGTAATTGCTATCAAGTTATTTTGTGGGGTTTTTTTTACTTTTTTTGATAGGAGCAGAAAGGAGTTGAATATTTGTTATTGAATATTTTCAAAGAATAATTTAATATCCTATTAATTCAATACCTCTTTTTAACACTTTTACAAAGCACGTGAGATTTACTGAGAATAAATTAAAAATGTATACCACATTTTCTTCTACTGATCCATGCTGTTCAGCATCTCAAACTCAATGTTTCTTTGTTTTTGTGGTAATGACGTATTTTAAGCTATTTTTGTATTTTAATTAGAGACAGTTGTAGCAAATGAGTATTTCTAGGGACTTTAAATACTTCTTTCAAGAGAAGGGGCACAGAAACAGTGCCTAGAGACATTTTTGTTCAAATTACATTGCAATTAATTTTATTCTGTTTTGTGAAGTAGAAATTGATTGAAGTATTTAAAGAAATAACCATTGTAACACAGTAAAAAAAGCCCAGTTAATTATATCTCTGAAGATGAATATATAGCACTGTTTTGAAATATTTTCTGAGGAGTGTCACTATAGTACCCTTCTGCAATCTAAAATAGTTATATTTAAGATCATTGAAATTATGTTGCTACTTCATGCATCTTTTGCTGTAGAATATGTAATTATAATGGGAACATTCCCTCAGATGTATACACAACAGATTCAGATGATAGGATGGTTCAGTAAGACTACTCTAGTTCAGATAAACAGGTACAGAATGAACCTACAACCCTTCAACAAGAGGAATTCTGGAGCATCAAACTGCCCACGCACACTCCTAACTTTGGATTGCTTCAGAAGTTGGAGCTGTTCATGGAATGTTAAGTGTCTTGCGATAGCCAGTGGCAAGTTCCCCATAGAGCATGATCTTAGGCAGGCAGTAGTTATTCATCCTGGAGACATGAGCTGCCCAACACAGCTGCGTTCTCAGCAGCATGGNTTGAAACAATTTTCTACATTTAATTTATGAAACCATGTCAGTATTTTAACCCTTCGGAGGCTAGGGAAAGAAACCTGCTTAGGAAAACATATTTGCTTATAATTGCAGCACTAGCTGCATAATAATTTTCTGACAATCTTTATGTTGGCATACTTATTTATTTATTTTAACTTCAAACCTATAGCTTGTGCTGCTTTGTGTCATTAGGAAATGATGGACAGAAGTGTTTTGTGTTTGTCAAAACAGAGAGTTGTGAGAAAATGGGAAAAGTGGGATTGTGAGTCATCTAGAGCTGAATTTATTTGGACAAAAAAAAGGGGGAAAACAAAGCAACCTAAATAAAGCAAAATGTGTTTTTTTTACCAAAATGTATTGCAAAAATGTACATTTCCTGACTTTTTATGCTCTTTTCAAAAGCACTTTCAGTGGTGGATTTAATAATATTAACTCACTCATTGAGGAAGTTTTTGAGAAAACATTTAAAAATCAATAAGAAAAGAGAATATTCATCTTTCAACGTTCAAGAACAGTCAGAACAGCTGAAACAAGGCTTAACTCTCCTCCTCTTCCCTTTTTACTGACCTGTGGCACCAAGATGTTCAGTAAAGCAGGATGTGTTGGACCAGCCCTCTGAGTGCTTTTTTCCATGGGCAACAGGGCTGAGGATGTGCCATTCAATGGGGGCACTGGTGGTTCTTCCACCTTTACCTGTGCTGCAGGGACATTTTCCTCATTACTCAGAGCTCTATAGGTTTCACTGATTGTATTTCCTTTTCATCACATTCTGGGGAGAAGACATTTGGAGCCTAGGACTCTCTTTGCTGGTGTACACAGATTCTCCTGTAAATTTCTGTGCTGCAATCCTGAAATCAAGCCAAGGGACAGAGGGTTAATCTTCCCCATAATGAGCAACTTTTCAGCTAAGTGCTGGTTGCTGTTAATTTACTGTGTTTACCAGTTAGCTAGTGTTTCTCCAGAGAATCTGTTTGTGTCCTTTCCACAGCATTTATTCATTGCCTATTTCTGCAGTATGTATTAAAGAGGATTTTTTTATGTAGAAAAACCCAACAAACCAAAACAAACACTAAAAAAGCAGCTATAAATCTCTAGAATGAATTAAATGTGTTTTTTTGAAATCAGTTTTTACTGCCTGTTTTCTTCAGACATTCTGTAGAAACGTCTGTTGCACTAACTGAGGCCCAACTTCAATATATTCACAAAGTGCTAGTCAAATATACATACTGAATATAGATATGAGAGCAGATATAGACTCACAGAATCATAGAATGGTTTGGGTTGGAAGGGAACTTAAAGTTTATCTAGTTCCAGCCCCCCTGCCATAGGCAGGGACATCTTCCACTACACCAGGTTGCTCAAAGCCCCATCCAACCTTGCCTTGAACGTTTCCAGGGATGGATCATCCACAACTTCTCTGGGCAACCTGTGCCAGTTTCTCACCAACCCCACAGTAAAGAATTTCTTCCTAATACCTAATCTAAATCTACCCTCTTCCAATTTGAAACTGATTAATTTTAATTAATTATTGTGATATTTTTAAATACATTTTATATACTAGACATAAGGTTTTCAACTTAGAGAGCCTTATTTTGGCAGTATAAATAAAGAATGCAGGTGACTATACTAAATTATCTTCCCTGAAACATACTTTATCAGGATAAAATATAGATATTCAAATCTATATGTTTTAAGAAACACCTACCAACTTATTATGAGACTGTAGTTCAGTCAGTTCAGGACAGTTCTACTGGAATGATCCTGATTTATATCATATGAAATTACTGCCTATAGACTTATCTTTCTAGTTTCACTCTTGCAAAATATTGAGTACTTTCAATTTTCACAGAAAGTAGAGCTAGTTAAGGGGAAAAGGATCTTATCAGATCCCTCAGTAGGTTACAGAAATGAACTTCTGAGCCTGCAGGCTATAATCCATGTTAATGAAAATATTATTTTGCACTACTTTGCATGGATGTCACACCATAGTTTGAAAGGTAAGGCTAGTAGGTCTATAAATCTGGACTCTATTCCTGGATGTTGACTTAATGCCTCCTGGCAACATCTCTCTTTTGGTTTCTACAGAAACCAGGATAGGTTACTTCTTATTTACCGAAGTCTCTCCTCAGTGTGGCACGAAACAACATGCTGGATCTTGGAACATTGCTAGAGGTCTTAATTAAAGACATATCTTCTATAAATTTAGGCAATCCCTTTTGTTACTTCATGTATTTATTTGTCTATCTCTGAAGTTGGTGTCCATGAAGTGTGAATAATTTCTGATGTCTACATGTTTGCACATTCTCTATTGAAAGAGAAGACTAATCTCAGCTGAGAGCTCTTCATGGTTTTATAAAATGGAAATGCTACAGCATAATTATTTTAAGTGGAACTAATTGCATAGGTACAGCAATAACATCTCCAGAATACTTTGCTGTTGTTTTCAGGTGTGTTACAAAAGATGTGCATAGTTAGTCATTTTGATTTCTACTCTGCAACTGCTATTCCTAACTAACCAGAATGCTAATTGAATAATTATTAAAAAAAATGCAAAAATTGAATTAATAAGTAGTCAGCATGAATACCTTCCAAGGTTACAATTGCATAATTTGACCAAATCAAACAATGAACTTAAAGTACTGGGCACTGTTCATAATGTTTACTAATTGTTTCGTAGCAATAGAAGTGAACATGAGTATTTTCACCTTTTGTTCAACATATACTTGACCTATGTGCTCACCACAGAATCGTTTTGGTTAGAAGAGACCTTTAAGATCATCAAGTCCAACAATTAACACAGCAGTGCCATGTCCTTCAGCACCATATCTACATATCTTTTCAATCCCTCCAGGGATGGTGACTTCACCACTGCCTTGGGCAGCCTGGGCCAGGCCTTGACAACTCTTTCCAAGAAGAAATTTTTCCTAATATTCAACCCAAACCTCCCCTGGTGGAAACTGAGGCCATTTCCGCTTATCCTGTCACCCATTCCTTGGAAGATGAGACCAATCCCCACCTTGTTCAAAGGGCAATGTACACATTATACTGTACATACTAATTTGTCTGACTTATGTTTAACCACCTTATGTGATATGTGTCAGGTGGCACTGCTTGAAATTCTCTTGAACAAGTAAATAGGTTCTAATTACAATTTCAGGGGCTATATCTGCCATATTCAGGGTGAAATACATCTAGAGAAATGGGGAATTCTCTATTGATTGACTAAAATGGGTAGTATGGCACGGATATAATAGCTTACTACAAGCCAAATCCTTGTCTTCTCTGAAGGCAAAGACAAAATATCTGTCATAACAAAAAAATATTAATTACAGTTTCAAAGTATTTTATATGTAAGCAAATTCAGTTAAGAAAACAAAACTTTTGACATACTTTTATTGAAGTTGTCAAAAATGCTTATTCCTATTTTTACCTAATTGAAATGCTTTTCTGACATTTTAATTGATTCTTATGTTCTTTAACAGAAAGAAAATACCTTGCACTTTTTCTAACTTAATTCAAAGAAGCTTGTTAAGAAAACATACAGTCTAATCCATTGAAATTGCAGCCATCTCATTATAAAGTTCAAAGCACTTCACATAATTTTAACAAAGGAGATTGATAGTCATATTGAAAATGTCAGCACGAACATTTGTATTTGTTATTAAAAATAAAGCCCACAATTTAAAAGTAATTTTACATTGTCAGCAAGAACTTTATTTTGAAAGGCTGAAAAATATTTGTTATAATTATTGAGCTCCTCCATCTGAGAAAAACTTATTATGTCAACTATTATAAAAATACATGTTCAGAGCTGACAATGTATTTTCTTGAAATAAAAGTCATTAAGAGGAAAGCAGGCAAACTGTATTCCTCAAAACCTTTTGCATGGCTTGGGAGAGTAAGAAATAGGGTACATGTCAGAATATGGCCTGGTAAAAATCAAAGTAGACTAGAGATGGATCCTAATATAGGAAAAAATTTCAAACACATCCAAATCAAAGATTACTTCTGATTTTCTTTTCACATCTAACTTACTCCATATTTCTTTAGGAAGAAGACATCATCAACGATTCATGTCTAAGCTTGCTCTCTTAAATTCACAAATATCTGTTGGACAGTAGAGATAGTGTCTCATTATAATTTCCTAAACCTCTACAATTTGTGGGCATAAATTTTGTATACTAAATATATTAAGTATCAGTGACTAGTAATAGATAGAGATGAATGTTAAGTAACAGTGGCCACAGAATTTCATTACTAGCATCAAAATTTTTGGTCCTCTCATACCTAAAACAGAGCAAATGGCTGAGATGCCCTGCTTACACTCTTTTCATATGGAAAGGAAGAAAGGTGTTTGTAGAATGTCTTTAGCTTTTAGAAATTCTTTCAGAAACTCAGAAATTTAAATTTTAATTTAATTTAATTTTTTAATTTAAATTTAAAAAAAAAAAAAAAATTAAATTTTTAATTTAAATTTATCATCAATTTAAATTTTATCATCAATTTTATCTGGGTGACCTGGTCTAGTGATTGGCATCCCTGCTCAGTGCGGGAAGGTTGGAACTAGATGATCTTTAGGGTCCCTTCCAACCTGCCCATTCTATGATTCTATGATCATTTATTAGACTACGAACATCTTCTAGCACAGGAGTTGTCAAGGCAAGCAGCTGTTCAACTGCTACTACAAAATTCAAATTAAATAATAAAGAAGACTCTTATTTGGGTGTGGTTTTTTTTCAAGCAGGAAAGGCTTTTTATTTGCTCAGTCCCTAACTCAAATGTGCTTAAGAGTTAAATTTATTGACTTTGACATTAAGCCTGTGAGTCGAAGGGTACCAAAAGGAGATTATTTAGAACAGGATCATCTCTCATTCTGGGCTCACCACTTCCAAATACAAAGTTCTGAGCATTTGTAAAGAACTCTGTATGGCATGTGGACTGCTCATAGCTTTCCTACTGACATCATCCAAAGTCCTCTGTACATTTGTAGGTCAACTTTAAGCACAGAAGTTCCAGTACATATAGCAGCCTGCCCTTTCCCTTTGAGCTATGAGGCATCCTTCAAACCAGATTCCTTCCCCTAAAAGTGTGTTATAAAGGCAGTTTTCTGTGCCCTATTCTAGATCATTATATGGATGTAGAGACAAAGAAAGGCTGCTCATCATTTACAGCTCTCTGCAATGCTACATAAATATGAGTGGATCAAGTCACATTACAGACCCTGGTCACAGAATCAATTACACATTTGAGTTGTAAACCAGCTAAATATGTGTTCCTGAGTTTTTGCTCTACTGTACATTCCAGAATTGCCAATTTACTTGCTTTTTTATGATCTCAAAGAGAGACTGGCCTCATGCAGAGACAGCAATTCTGATAAATACACACTTCTCAAGCTGCACTGCCTTACAAGCCATCAAAGCAATTTGAAAATCAATTTGGTGTTTGACAGGGAGCCAGTGTATTCCCTTCAGGATACAACAGACATGCTGAGGCCACTTAGTGAGAGGAAAATTCTGATGATACCATTTTGCCAAAGTTGGAGTATCTGCAGTGTTTTCTCAGAAAGATCTTTGGATCGAATACAGTTAGAGTCTAGCCTAGAGGACAAAGTTCAAAGCACTGGTAGCTCTAACTTGTACCCTCAACTGGTGCAGCTGGTTTCTGACTAGATGCATTCTCTTCATGTCCCACTCACCAGGAGAGGTTTAGATTGGATACCAGGAATAATTTCTTCACTGAAAGGGTTGTTAAGTCTTGGTGCAGGCTGCCCAGGGAGATGATGGAGTCACGGCTCCTGAAGGTGTTTAGGTAAACATATAGATGTTCTACTTAGGGACATGGCTTAGTGGCATGTTAGTGGTAAGTATGGTTGGACTTGATGATCTTAGAGGTGTCTTCCAACATTAATGATTCTGTGATTCTGTGATATCATATCAGGGGATGTAGTGAATCATTCACAAGTACCAACGTATTCCTTGTTAAGCAGTAGACAAATTAGAGAAAAATTTAGTCTGTTCTGATCATTCACTGACAGTTTAAAAAAAACCTCAAAAGCCTAATTCTTATGAGCAGTGTGGTTTTTGTTTTATTTGGGTTTTTTGTTTGTTTGTGTTTATACCTGAAATGTGTGTATCAGACTGTTGGTATTCATAAAATATTTTAAAATGTGGTTTTGCTTTCCTGGGCTATTTTGCATAGCTATTTTGAATTACAGAATCACAGAACGATTAAGGTTGGAAGGGATCAACAGGTCATCTAGTCCAACTTCATTGCTCTAGCAAGGTCACCTAGAGGATATTACTTAGGACTGTGTCCAGATGGATTTTGCATCTCTCCAGAGAAGGAAGCTCCACAGCCTTTCTGGGCAGCCTGGTCCAGTGCTTAGTCACCCTCACAGTAAAGAAGTTCTTCATGCTTAGGTGGAACTTTCTGTGTTCCAATTTGTACCCATTGCCTCCCATCCTATTGCTTGGCACCATTGAGAAGAGCCTGGCTCCATCTTTTCCTTACTTGGAGTAACATAAATGAGTTATAAGCCTGTTGCCTGTACTTTTAGTTGAAAAGTTGCAGAAAACTTTTTAGTTTCAGATGGAAAGGGTAGCAATAACCTCACAAGTTATAAATATATCTCTTTGGAAACATAGGTCTTTGTCACAGGCAAGAAGGATGAAAATTGTAGTATTCTTGTCAAAGTTACAGACAAGATAATGGTGGTAAATGGTCTAAAACCAGAACAAGTGTATATATTACTTCCCAAAAGACCAATCAATCAAGGATTGCTCAGGTCACCATGGCATTAAAACGGACAAGATCTTAGAAATAGAAATTGTAGTTCAATAGACTTTTTCCAAGGTTGATCAAGACATTTGTTTGAGAAATTTTTTAATCACAAATGAAAAAATTACAAGCTTTTAATTAGAAATTGACAAATTAACAAAAAAAAAGGAAAAGCTTAAAACAGTTGTAAACATGTCCTTATTGAAAGTGAACTTAACTGTGGATGACATTGGCAGTCTTGATCTTGACAATATTAGTTTATCGTAGTCATCCATAGATCATGGATAAGAATTGTAATGGACACACTGAGGCACAGAACAGTTAAAGCATTTGTCTGACGTCATGTGGGAAGCCTCTTGCAGAGCTAGGAATAAAACTGCTCCACTGCCCTATCTATAACACGATTTACCTTTTTTCTAGATCTTTCTCCTGCCACAAGATGAACTGCTTTGCTGTTAAAAAATAAAAACAAGTAAGGATCACTTTGGCATCAGCTGGCAATGAGGATGAGGAAAGGATAATTTGTCAGCTACTGCTCTGAATTTCCTTTTCAGCTAGACAAGCAGCATAATGCTGTTTGAACTTTTGTTGATTTACTGATATATATTTTCTCCTATTCATTTCCCATAGTCTGCCATGTCATGTGGGTAATTTATTTCCTGAGAGATGTAGCTGTTATTACACTTGGGGTCATCTAGCTGTATTTTTCTTTGTCTTTAATGCTTCTGCGCTTAGTTATGCTTACAGTTCTCCCAAGAAAAGATGATGCACTTTGTCATAAGGCATAAATCTTCACAAAGACTTCTTTAAACTCTGAATATGTTCTTAGGAAGAGGACTGCATCAGCAGTTCAGTTTTACACTGGAAAACATAGTTAACACTATAAGGATGTGCCAATTGTGACTATTGGTACCATTGCTATAGTGCCTGAAACATTGCTGTGCAACCTAGACTCAGAAAAAGATTTGTAAGGAGAGAACTGCCAAAGTGTGAATGAGTTACCTCACCTGTTGTGGTGTTCTTCATTCTGCCAAAAAGGAAGGAGAATGAAAAGACAAAGCTTTGCTATATAGAATCATAGAATAGTTTAGGTTGGAAATGACCTCTAAGATCATCAAGTCCAACCATTGACCTAACACATTCATGCCACTAAACCATGTCATGAAGTGTCACACCTACACAATTTTTTAACACCTCCAGGGATGGTGACTCCACCACTTCCCTGGGCAGCCTGTTTCAATGCCTAACAACTCTTTCACTAAAGACATTTTTCCTCATATCCAATCTGAACCTACCCTGGCCATGTCGTCTTGCCCTCTCTTGTTACCTGGAAGAAAATAACAACTCCCAGCTTACTACAACCTCCTTTCAGATAGCTGTAGAGAGATAAAGTCTCCCCTGAGCCTCCTTTCCTGCAGGCTAAACAACCCAAGTTGCCTCAGCTGTTCCTCACAAGGCTTGTGCTCCAGACCCCTCACTAGCCTCATTGCCCTTCTCTGGACACAGTGTAAAGCATAGTGACTTGGATAACAAGACATCCTGTTAATTACAGAGATTAGTTTGCTTTTAATGAGTGATAATTAATTTTTATTTCCCCTTGTTCCCAGCCTGTATGGAGTTTCTTCCTCTTGCCTCTTCAAAATCTACAGTCATTCAGTCAGGTCAAGTTAGGCCTGCAGATCAAATTATTGCCTTAGTAAGTCATAGTGAACTAGCCACTTTCACCTCTTGGTCTTTGTGCTAATGTGTTTTCAATGAGTGTGTTAATTGAGGTGAGAAATAACTCATTCTGCTAGTGTAAATCAATGGAATTTCTTTTGTGTAACTTTACATACAGGCAGCCCAGTCTTAATATTAGAAATATTTAGCTGTTAATATGACATCCTATAATTTCACATAAGGTCAGTGTGAGCAATAAGGCAAAACACTGGCAAATCATTTAAATGGAGAGTCATCTCTTTAAGGACACATTTTTACAAGTAACTGTAGAACTACAGAAGTAAAAAATAAAAGGCAGATTGTATAGCTTAGAAGTAAGCTTTTCTAATCAGTGTTCTAATGCATATCAATAATCTGGTTCTTACCCATTTATTTCTGAAAAAAAAAAAGAGAAATATACTGAATATACGTATACTATCAGTGAAAATACATATGATGCAAAGCATCCTCAAAAATATATCAGGTCACATCCTGAGATATGTGTATGTAGAGAATTAAGGTACAGGGAGGCTCCACAATGACAAATCCATGCAGTGGGATTTTTCGCTTCCTATTTTATGTCATAAAGAACAAAACTTCCTAGAAGATCTTTACATAGTTAACAGCACATGCTGTGCATAAGTAAGGTCAGGTCAACTTCCAATAAGAGCTATAAGCATAATGCTATCATGGAGAATAGAAGAGGATATCAGTTGTACTAAAAACTCTTTGCCCTGTAAGGCAATCAGCAGTTCTCTGGGTAATAAACTTGCAAGGATATTAACTGGAGAAGTCAAAGAAAGACCCCTGAGCAACTACAGAAATGACAGCTACTAATAGCAGTAATGCTGAAATGCTTACCTTTAGCCCTAAATTCAAGGTAATTACATTGTCATTTTCTTTGCTCACTTTTGAGCTATTGGAATTCAGTGTAAAGTTAAAGCTGAAATGTATGTAGTTAATGAGAAGATATTATTCAACAAGCACCAGAGCAATCTCATTTAGTACATTTTTAATAAATCAGAGAAAAAGTCAAGGTATAAAAGAAGAGCCATGAATATGTTCTCTTATTATCAGTTACTGTCAGGAAGACCCTACATGACTGTCAATCATCTGGACAATTATCAATATAGTAGTCATAAACTGAGGGTCAAACCCTGACATCTTGCAAGTGAAGAATTACAATTGTAAGTTTAAACACACAAGGGCATATTGCATTTAATGATGAAATCTTTACATCAAGTATCACCTTTTTCTGTCATCTAAAAGTTACAATCTGTTGAGAGAAAACTAGATGGCTGTTACAGCATGTAAGGAGGAAAGACATGATGAGTAGAGATAAAATTCCTTCCTGTACTCTCCAGATCTCATTCTTGCCACCCTTCACATAACATTAGGAGTAATAAAATGTTTTAGCATCCTTTTAAGAAAGAAGACTTTTTATGCTGTGCCACATTGGCCAGCTAGTTGAACAGCAGGAATGGTGGGATAAAGCAAAGACCCTTCTGAGCATCTACCTATTTTTAGGTAGGCATGCTTATGGGCAAACTGTATTATTGTATTTGTGATAGTATTAGCAATGCCCACAAAAAACATAGTCTGAAATTTAAAATCAGTGCTTCTGCTACATCCAAGGGAGTATAAGGTCTACCAAGCTGAATCATTTAGAGCTAGCCTACACTGAAGAAAAGCAAACAAATTACAAAACACAACCAAACAAACAGAACCACAAACAACAACAACAACAAAACCCACAAACCCAGAACAAAAAAGCCACTGAAACACATGAAGTCCTCAGAACAGTCAAGATACAGAAAGGAGACAAGTTCTTCACATCTACCAGTGGAGTTTGCTGATACTGTTTTCTTGAGACTCTCTTGCCAACATGAATAAAACCTACCAGGGCTGCAACAGCTGTTTTCATAAAGAATAAGCTGTTGTGTAAGTACCTTAGTAGAAGATTCAGGATTAAAACTGATTTTTTTCCTGTTTATAACATCTTCAGTAAAAACCCAAGTGTGGAAATACATATCACAAATATTCATCCAGCTTGATCTAAGATTGGTTCATTTATTTGGTTTCATTGATTCATCCAGGCCTAATTATTTTTAATACAGTGACAGTGAACAACATTTGCTGTGAAACTGCTGCTGCTGGAGTCCTTGCTAGCAAGCAAATTCAGCAGAAAATGTGTGTGCCAGAACTGCTCTGAGAGTCTGTGTATGCCATGGTATGTCCATCTGCTAGAGACAGCACATGCCAGTCTCCTCAGTATGCACTGGGAAGACAAGGATAGAGTTTAGGGAAGCAGAATAATTAAATTCAGAATATAAATAAGACATATAACACATGATTACCACAGCCATTTTTTTTTTTTCTTTAAGTGCATCCCTTTCAGAGTATTTCTTGTTAAGGTCAATGGCCAGATGTCATTTTCTAAGCAAAACATATAAAGAATTAACTTTGCACTAAGGTGAGTTATTCGTACTATGCTTACTAGTACCAAGGTTTCTAAACTCCTGAAACAAGCAGGATTAAAGTTGCCAAATTCTGCTATATATTCCTGCTTCTGTGGTCATGATTTGTGGCACACAGTTCAACAACAAAAATATATTTGAAATTCTGATAGTACGTGGAAAATAGGAGAATCTAAATCAACCATTAAAAATGAGTCAGACTCCGTAAAATTTATATACTGATGAATCTTTTTGCATCTCCATGGTCCCACTGAGGATAACTATTACTGTATTTAACCACCAAATCTGTGTCTAGGTCAATGAAGAGACAGTGGCCCTGTCTAGAAAACCGTAGTCTTATAAACCCATCAACCAAGAATCCAGCAACTTAACCTATTTAGTGTTCAGACAAAGCCTGCACAGGTAACACTTGTTTACTGCTATACAGCTGTGCAATTAGCTTTATATTATTATTAAGATGCCAGGCAGGGGCTCCCCCTCATTCCCACCCACCAGGGCCCTGTTGGCTCCATCAGGTGGGGAACCCCCAGTCCCGGCCGACCCGACCCGAAACCACCGCCACACCACGCTGGGTGGCAAAAAAGCCTAATCATATCCTGATCTTCATTAGGCAAATATTACCAGCAAGCCAAGGGANATAAAGATGCTGAACAGGCATAAAGAACTGTGTCTATGAGAGAATTCAATCTTAAAATCTTTCAGCTGAGAAAAATGTTTTGTTTTCAAAATGTAATTTTTCTTGATGTTTCCTATCATTCAAACCAAATGAAGGGAACAATTATAATGTCCATACTGGAATATAATTAGTCATTTTTTTTATTTTATATTTTTAATACTATACATCACTACTTGGCATCTCTAAGTAAAAAAACAGAGTTCTGTTATGCTAACTCTCATGCTTGTAAGGTAAATTATACAGCTATAAATGTCANGGCGGCAATGTGCCCTGGTGGCAAAAAACCCCAATCATATCCGGATCTGCATTAGGCAAATATTACCAGCAAGCCAAGGGAGGTGATCCTTCTCCTCTTCTCCATGTATTTGTTTTATATTTCACAGTTCAACCCCAGGCACAGTCTGAAAATCAGTTGGGGTNGGGCAGGCTGGAGGGTGCTATCTGCTATCCTCTTTTTATCAGCGTGCTTGGAAAAGGCGCTGAGGAGGAGCGTGGGTGGAGCCCTCCCTGGATCTTCGTTCGTGAAGCCTAGCAATACATACATACACAGCTCAACCACTTACAAATAAAGATGCTGAACAGGCATAAAGAACTGTGTCTATGAGAGAATTCAATCTTAAAATCTTTCAGCTGAGAAAAATGTTTTGTTTTCAAAATGTAATTTTTCTTGATGTTTCCTATCATTCAAACCAAATGAAGGGAACAATTATAATGTCCATACTGGAATATAATTAGTCATTTTTTTTATTTTATATTTTTAATACTATACATCACTACTTGGCATCTCTAAGTAAAAAAACAGAGTTCTGTTATGCTAACTCTCATGCTTGTAAGGTAAATTATACAGCTATAAATGTCAGATACAAATTATGAACAAATATTTTTACAGTTTAATGTACATTTTTGAGTCTGTATTGCTCTCCTACACCCACTCTTTCTTTGAATATTTTCCTTTTTGTTTGATTTTTCATTTGGTCTTTTGCACGTCTCAGATGTACCAAGTTATATATTCTTGCTAGAAAAGGTCAGCATCTGAAAATAGGATCCATAGTGATTTGAACACCAAGTACATGATTTCTGAGAAACTTGGCATACATTTATCCTCAGCTTTTTGACATACATTAAGAAACCACTTGACTGTGACCTTTTTCATGTAATTTAAAGGGTGAAATGTACTTGTTTCCCAGTTTTCTTTCCCAACTGGCAAACTGTAATGAGGGCAGAAGATAGTACAAAATCAGTCTGTTCTCACAAGACATTAACAAGGAATGAGGATTAGAACAAAGGTAATCATTTCTTACAACAACCTTTCTCTGGCGATCACAGATGCTTTTAGGAGACACTACAGAGAGCACTTCCAAAGCTCAGTGATTGCACTGATGTGCAAGTTCATCTAGGTACAGGAGAAAAGCCTCACAATGAAGCACAGAAATTCTGAAATCATAAGCCCTTTCTGACAGGATGACCTTCAAAACCTAACAAACTATTTCAGGAGATAGAGATTCCAACCAGGAGCAGTGGCAATCATCAGAAGCTACAAGGAATTGTGCCCTACCAAGGCAGTGTTGACAGTCTGACCTTCTGACTCATCGATCTCAACAAGCCTGGACACTGAGAGAGGTGGTGAAACCCATCAATAGTTAGTGCAAGCTATAACAGGCCAAAACAGCATGACAATTTGACCTTCTGGTTGGAGAATCCCCAGAAGAACTGCCCAGGAGGCTCTGCTGTTATGAGCAAAAGGATTGCTCACATGTGGTCAGCATTTAGCAAAGGTACATAGGAAATAGGGACACAGAATGGTTACCCTCAAGCACTTACACTTAGAGACATAAGCCATCCTTTCTCTGACCAGAGATCATTAGATCATTCAATTGCTTTTTTCTCTTCTCTCTTGTAGAATTTAGCTCTGTCATTGGAGAAGAGTTTAACATCCTACGTGTTGTATTTAGTGAGTGGATACTTAAGATTTCACATCCTGAAACACCTTTATTGTGGAAGGCAGATAGGAAATTATGCCAGCCCATGGCAGGGGTTTTGGAGCTAGATGATCTTTAGGATTTCTTCCACCCAGGCCAATCTATGATTTGATGAAATTACGGTCAAAAAACAACCTGCAAAAATAATGAGAAGCAGAATATAATTCCAGAGAAAATAAACAAATGAGATTTGCATAGCCATTTTCAGAATTCCTTTTTTTTGCTTGAAAGGATCTCATGATCCAAAAATAACATTGTCCTTCTGCCTTATAGCAGAAGCGTGGATTAGAAAATGCAACTATATAGAGATATAGATTGATAAAGATATATATGTATCTGTAGTTGAAATCTTGTCTTTTTTCCAGTCTCACTTCAGGATATGTATTGTCATTTCACCTCTGTGCTGACTGAGTCAAGAATAATGCATAAAATATAAAAACTAAGCACTAAACAGGGAAGAAGCAATCCTTATGCAGCATAGTAGCAGAAATAGATTAATGCAGTGAAAAGTTTCAAGGAGACACTGGCTACTCAGTCTTCATTAAAAAAGGTTACTATGTCCTAGGCAGGTGTGGAATCACTATAAAGAGAGGTAGAGAGTCATTTTAATTTTACAGGCACAGAGTCATTTAAAGTTGCCAGCTGGTGTGTGGTACCCCAAATACCAAAGACTATTTGTTCCCTAAGAAATGCAAACAGATGTTTTTATTATTTTGTAATTCCTTGTTAAAATGAGTGCTTTTTCACAAATGTGCTATATTTTTTAATATTCTTTAATTTATTGTGGTTTAAGTCATATGTTAATACATATGTAGTAGTAGTAATAATAGTAATAATAATAATACAACCAGTAAAAAAAACCCAAACAAAAAACAACATCAAAAAAACAAACCCAAGAATTGCTTAGAAAGGAAATAACACATCACTAATTTAGTTGGCATGAGATTGTACATGAAAATATAATTTTTAAAGGCCTGAATAGTTTTAAAACTAGGGTGATGTTTTCATTGTGAAGGTTAGATTTATTGCCATAAAACAAAAGGTATTTGAGACAATCTAGTGCCAAAGGAATAGATCTGCAATCCAGAGAGTGCTGTAAGGAATAAAAGCTTCTGCATTGATTTACTAAACTATCTATATCTCTTTTTTTCTTCAGGTCTTTTTTTTTTTGTTCAACCACAATGAATTAAAAATATAAATGAGAAATTTTGCTGCAATGTGGAAATCAATGGGATGTTCAAGAGGAGTCTGCAGAATTTGTTTCCTTGACCTCAGTGTTGCCTTTGGTAATTCATTTCAATAGGGTTCCTGTGCAATGCCAGGAGACAATCGGAAAGCACTAAAAGAAACACCACAATTTATTTTATATATGTATGAATTAAATAGACAATGCTTAATTTGGTAGATCTTCTCTCAGAATGATTTTCTGTGTGATTGAAAACTGCAAATCTGCTTTTCACTAAGTGAAATTACTATAGAAGATTGTGACAAGACAAGCCTAATTTATTTTCTTTTCTCTCCTCTTCCCTGCACCTCCTTGCCTTTTTTTTCCCTTTTTAATTTCACATACATTCACTCTTCTGTTTTAGGCTCATTGAAGGCAGACTAACAACTCCTAACAGAATTCCATAAACAATAAATGAGCTTTAGATTAAGCTGGCTTCCATTAGTTTTTTCAGGGCTGTTATAAGAACTACATGAAGCTCAGAGTGCTAAAATTAAATAAAAGCTATCTTTCATGTTAGTGCACAAGAAGAGAACTGAACTGCACTTTTCAAACGGTTTCAGGAGAATACTGCTTGAAAATCATAGGTTTTCTTTAAAGGCAAAAACCTTTATGATAGAGTAAAATGTCCATAAGTGAGATGTCTGGAACTTTATCTGTGGTGAGTGCTATATAACCTAACAGACCAAGCTGCAATGAGTCTGCCCCTACTTTTTATCATAGTCATAAGAGCAGAACAATATTCACCTTCAAGGAAAAGCTAGTCCAGCTATTTCATAGAATGGTTAGGGTTGGAAGGGACCTCTGGAGGTCATCTAGTCCAACCCCCAGAGCATGGCCACCCATGAGGTCAGACCAGCTTGCCTAGAGCTTTATCCAGTTATGTTGTGAAAGCCTTAAAGGACAGATAGGACACAGCCTCTCTGGGCAGTCTGACTGGCTTCATGGGGAAACATCTTTCTGGTTTCAATTTATGTCTACTACCTCTTGTTACCCTGCCATGCATGATTGTGATGAGCCTGGCTTTGGCTTTCCAATAATCTGGGAAGATGCTGACTATTCTCCAGGCTGAGCCAGTTCTGGTCCTTCAGCTTCTTCTCACAGGGCAAGTGCTTCAGCTCTGAGTGTCCTGAGAGCCCTCTGCTCTGGTTTGTTAATATCTTTCTTATACTGAAGGGAAAGGGGAGTGGGGATGGAGGTCAAGACTGGATAACTCAATATCTGGTCTAATGACCAGATCATCTTTGATTTTCCAAAATGACAAGTGAGTTGGCTTATTTGAGTGTAATGATACCTAAAGGTTTATGTGTGTTCTGTAAACTTTTAGGACTTTTAGAATTAGCTGAAGCTTCCTGGATTGTTCACGTTAGGAGCCACTAGGCCTGTGCCTGAGGGACTTTCCCATGCTTCGCCAAGGAGTAATTTGTTTACCTCCAGGTAAAGAACTTCCTTTTAGCCTGGAAAAGAGAAGGCTTTGAAAGGATCTTATAGCACCTTTCCAGTACCTAAAGGGGAATTATAAGATAGAAGGGGAGAAACTTTTTAGGTGGTCTGATTGTAATAGGAAAAGGAGGAATGGTTATAAACTGAAGGAGGGGAAATTCAGATTGGAGGTTAAGAGGAAGTTCTTCTTGAGAGGAAATCCCTTCCAACCTGGCCATTCTATGAATCTATGAATCTATGAATAATCTCCAATCTAAATTTCCCCTCCTTCAGCTTATAACCATTCCCCCTTGTCCTATTACAGTCTCCCAAGATGCCTGAAAACTTATTTAGCACATTCAAGTAATGACCTTTTAGAATGACAGTTGTGTGACAAGTGACATGCTGAAGGACATGATTGTCTTGTTCAATGTTGCCATATGAATAAAATGGGTGGAAGATAGCAAGTACTCACTGAAATAAATGAATAAATGAGTAGTGAAAGAAATGATTAAATCTGAGCTGAACTTCCCATTCCCTCACATATCAACACCACCATTGATCCCTCTGGATTTATGAATTAGTTGCGTCACTTCAGATCATACTGTTTGGGAGAAAAGCAAATTTATCAAGGATAACCACATGATAACTGTGAGTTAATAAAAAAAAAAGAAGAAGAAAGAAAAACTCCAGAAAAGGAATACAAAATATTCTTCCAGTATTAGAAAGACTCTTTTTAAGAAAAGGAGGAAAATCTTACTCAGTATCATAATACCATGCTATAAACTGATATTACATCACTGACAACAGTATTTACTTAGGTGAAGATTTTCTTTTAATAACCTGAGAGACCAGAGACTGCAGTTTACTAGAGAGTTTTGTGAACACCATTCAGATAGTTTAATTAGAGTACCTAATTGTAATTTCTCATCCCTTCCAGGCACTGCCAGCAATATCATCTCTGCCACTCAGCTGTCAGGAGGTATATGTAAGAACAGTATCGTTAGTTTCATGCCAAAGGAAGAGATATCTTATTCTCATTTTCTCATGTGCATATCTTCTCCAATTTATTGTAAATATGAGTTAAGAAAATGCGAATGCAAACTTAAAAGCACAAAAAATGTTAAAAATGTCTCCCTGATCTTTTACAGCTTTCTCACTTTTATACTCTATCATCATATATCTCTTAAGAACATGATTCTACAGATATTTTTTTTCCACTACAGCAAACCATTCAGGAGAATCTCAATGGAATTAATACTAGCATTTCTCTACAAGATTTTATTTCAAATTTAAAAATGAAGTGTTTAAAACGTTATGTTCTGTGTAAATAAAAGTTGTGACTTACTATTTTAAAAAGCAGGCAAAATTTTATGGTTTGAGAGGAAAATATTTTGGACCATTTGAGAATATTTTAGAAACAATAGAGGCAGTACTTTTAGTTTTCTCATTTTCTTATTTTTTTTAACCCATTTCTTTTAATCTATCTTCGTTTTTTTGTTTGTTGCTGTGGTTTTTTTTTTCCCCCAAATGGGGACATGAGGCAATTTGGTTGTTGTTTTATTTTCACCTTAAACCTGACAAATAATTACCTACAAGAAAACCTGACACATAGATAGATAGATAGATTGATAGATGGGATTTGCAGGTCTTCTGAATTCTTTCCTGTGCACAGATATTCTCCACCTCTTGTTCTAATTACAGTAGAGATACCTTTTAGAATGAAATTTCTTCCAAAAGTCTAACTGCAAAACTTATTATCCACTCATATNAATCCTCTATAAGCACTTATGACAACCCCATTATTGCCAAGTCAATTAATCATGATTAATTTTATTATAAAGATTAACAAATGAATTAAGAATGATTAAACAATGACTTCACAATGGTAACTAGTCAGCTTTAAATACAACCAGGCATAATTTTAGGAAATAAATCTATAATAGCTTTCAGGAATTTAAATCCTAACCCTTCTGCAAACGTTTTAGCTTTCATAACAGAGATGCATTTTTACAGGAGGTGAAAAAATTACAGCTGTTAAGAATTGAGTATGTGCACCTGAGGACTTCTTAAGTGCATTTAATTCTGTGGCAACTCTGGACATCCATAAAAAGAAAAGTGAATCTTCCTTTCTTTGCCCCCTGTGCACCACTTCTGCTGCATTTATAGAATGGAGACTAAGATGGATTGATAGCTTTCACATGGGAGTAGTTTACACATCGAGCTTACATACCTCCTCCTCCCATCCCATATCATAATTTCAACTCTGATGGCATAATTCGCTTTTAACCTTCCCTAGCTGTATTTTCACTGGAGTTTTTTGACCATATTAATTATACTTTATGTCTTTCCTAGAGCTGGGATATTTTTAATCTTTTTCAAGAAGCAAATTCAAGGCTATAAAGGAAATACTATGCCTCCTCACCAAAATGTTAATATCTTTTTATCTAATAGTCTCTAAAGAAAGTCAGTAAGGTGTTGGGAACTTTGTTCAGTGGAAATGTCTTTGGAGACATAACATTGTGAGCAAATTTATTTCTTCATAAGCTAAGCCATATAGATCACCACAGATCATGCATTGTTTCTCTTTGCCTTGAGTCTGTATTTAAAAGTATGATCTTCTGGTAAGCCTCACTAGCAGAGGAAGGGCTAATAAGTAAACCTGACCTTTTAAAGGGACTTTTAACAATCTCCATTCATCTATCAAACTAGCCAGAAGAACTCTTTTCTGATGGTTTCATCCAGTTTCTCTGGTAGCCTGTATTTTTTGTGATATGGGTAATAGACACACTTCTGTTTCACTTGCCTTATAAATTAAGATTTGCTGGAGAAACTCTAGTTTTCCACCAGACACCATGTCTTCACATGAGGCTTCACCCCTTGTTTTACTTCCTGATGCTTGAGAAAAGAACACATCTTCTTAAAAACTAATTCACACTGCTCATGCTACTGCAGATCTTGTAATAAACAAGGTGCCCTTCAAATGCTGAAGGCTTCCTCATTAAAATCTAAAATCACTTCTCTCTCTCCCTCTCAGCCAAGACCTAACCTGAATCATAATGCTTCAATTGCTGTGGCTAATACTCCTCTGATGAAAAAAGCAGTGTGAGACACTTGTACAATCTGCCAACATAAGAATAATATTTTTCTCTGTGTGACAGAGCATTGAGGGGAGTGTGTAATATAAATATAAACCAATTATTTTCTACAAGTGGGAAATAATTGTCTGTTTCCTTGTCACCCTTCTTGTTTGGAAACTCTTCCTTATTATTAAGACAAAAATAGAAAACAAAAACAAAGATCAAAACCTAAACAATCCCACCCCTCAATTTATGTTTTTAGCCACTTCGTAATTTCTACTTGGCAGCTTCTGCTGACAAATGAGTGAATATTTTTTTGTTTTTACTCTATTTTTCTATAAACCCCAGATACTTGTGAAATTATGCAGACTCAACCACCTAGAGGCACCTTTAAATTTGTGAATATATTTATTCCAGCGTAAAGCTTCACTTAAAGATCTGCCTTTGGCACCTGGCAGCTCAAAATCTCTCTCATCTCTAAACCCCACGGAGAAGTGTAACGTAGAAATTCCTCAAACAACCTCACTTGAAGGAACCAATCCAGCAAGTGTCACAAGGTGACACATACCTTATGTATTGTGGTCACACTTCAGAGATTGCCAAAACACCTCTGAAAAACCGGTGAGAAATGCATTTATATGAGGTCCTGAAACACAGAGTTGTGAACCTGGAGTTTAAATCTGCCATCTAGGTGATTTTTCTCCACTTATGAAAGAAAGAGTTCCGTGAGGAAAATTAGCATCACAAACCAGCTTTTGCTAAAAATACTGTTTCACATATTATTCCATATATAACTTCCACCACTTTATAAGTGTATGTATTAAATGATCACTATGCCAAGAATATATATTTTATTACTTCTGCTAAGGGGGTGGGAAGTGTGAACAGCTGCTTCTTAGTTGGTTGTGTGCACCAACCCCAGGTAGAACTCTAACTTTCTGGAACACTCTAAAGATACTGAATTCTGTCCTTTGCTATAGAAAAAGAATAATGAATGCAGGGGTAAAAAAAAGCTGTTTATTTTGATTCAACACCTCTTTGCTCCATTACACAGAAGTCCTGGTAAAGGACCTGATCAAGGTTCATAACAGAGTATAAATATCAGGTGTAATTATTATTCTTGAATACAAAAAAAATGGACTCAGTTAAGAGAATCTTTTGGATATATATATATATATATAAAATCAACATGCAGCTTTAGAATTTCTAACCATTATTTAAAATATCATCAATTGTAATCCTATTGATTACTTTAATTGTTGAGTTCTACTGACTTTAAATGATATCAAAATGGGTATCATATTTTTTTCTCAGGTTTGGGAAAAAATAATCATCTCTGCATGCTCTGAAAAGATTCCTCTCTGTAGCAGAATGAGAAGCACAGGCTCTGTATGATGAGTTCAGGTCAATTATGCTTTAACTGAGTGAAGTCTGCAATGCAGACAAGACCTGCGTGGGGTATTCGGCAGTTCAAGGACTGAGCCATCCAATTTACTGAAGATAATGAAATGTGTCATAATCATTCCCTCTGCAAATACTCATGTGGAGAGGATTTTTCATTGATGACAAACATATAGACTGACAAAGGGAGCAGGTGTGAAATTGTCTTAGTTAAAGCTCAGTCTCAAATCTAAGCTAACTTCCCTTTGATATGTCAAACCAGTCTCCGTTCTGGCCTGAAACATCACACAGTACTTAGGGTCACTAACAGTCATCATAATTATATTTAAGGCTTGCAGAGGACTTCATGTTTTCAAAGCCTTGTACAAATTTGCATTTCTACCTTATTTGTGTGTGGTCTTGCATGTCACAGAATCATTAAGGTTGGAAGAGACCTCTAAGATCATCAAGTCCAACCATAAATTGATAATTGACAAACAAGACGCGCTTTGAAACTTTCCACCCTTTTCAGAATGACAAAGCTTCATTTATTTACTATTTCTGGATAAGAAAGAAGGCTAAGCAGAGGGAAAGAAGGAAAGCCTGGTTTTAGACAGGAGCTGCCAGCCACTGTTTTTCTCTATTCAGCAAGAGCAGGAGTGTGAGGAGTAAATACTCCTCCCCTCTTAGGGGTAAATTAGAAAGAGACATTGATTCCTAACTCATCATCCTCCCAATCTACCATATATCCTCATGAAGAAGAGGAAGATAGGGTGGTAAAGAGAGGTGGCACAATGCTAGTCACAGAGTGGAACAGGGAATGCAGAAAGTCTTGAAAGTCAAATATAGCGAACAAAATGTTGAACAGGCTAAAAGAAATAAGCAGGACAGAGAAGCAAACTCAAACATGCTAGAACTGGGAGCAAAATTAGGTTTGCAGTTGCATAAAGAAAGTAGAATGTGGGTTGTCTGCTCCTTGCAATAAGACACAGCTGTCACATGGAAAAAAAAGTGGGAGAAATAAGGGGAATAGGGTTTGTTGCTCTTCCTGAGCTAGAGAAACAGGCAGTAGGAAGAAATGCTTGTTAAGGGAAACCATCCCAAAGTAGCAGATATAAATCCACACTACCAAGTGATGCACTACCTTGTGTATCTGTAAAATAAATCCTGACATGGACAGTATAACATCAAGGCCTTTTTGATGCTTCCAGCTCTTTGGTATTCAAATTAAAATGCCTATTTCGAATTGATGGGCAAATTGATGAGGGGAAATATGTTCATCCAGAAGGAAAAAAAAAAATCCAAAAANCTTTCACATGGGAGTAGTTTACACATCGAGCTTACATACCTCCTCCTCCCATCCCATATCATAATTTCAACTCTGATGGCATAATTCGCTTTTAACCTTCCCTAGTTGTATTTTCACTGGAGTTTTTTGACCATATTAATTATACTTTATGTCTTTCCTAGAGCTGGGATATTTTTAATCTTTTTCAAGAAGCAAATTCAAGGCTATAAAGGAAATACTATGCCTCCTCACCAAAATGTTAATATCTTTTCACCTAATAGTCTCTAAAGAAAGTCAGTAAGGTGTTGGGAACTTTGTTCAGTGGAAATGTCTTTGGAGACATAACATTGTGAGCAAATTTATTTCTTCATAAGCTAAGCCATATAGATCACCACAGATCATGCATTGTTTCTCTTTGCCTTGAGTCTGTATTTAAAAGTATGATCTTCTGGTAAGCCTCAGTAGCAGAGGAAGGGCTAATAAGTAAACCTGACCTTTTAAAGGGACTTTTAACAATCTCCATTCATCTATCAAACTAGCCAGAAGAACTCTTTTCTGATGGTTTCATCCAGTTTCTCTGGTAGCCTGTATTTTTTGTGATATGGGTAATAGACACACTTCTGTTTCACTTGCCTTATAAATTAAGATTTGCTGGAGAAACTCTAGTTTTCCACCAGACACCATGTCTTCACATGAGGCTTCACCCCTTGTTTTACTTCCTGATGCTTGAGAAAAGAACACATCTTCTTAAAAACTAATTCACAGTGCTCATGCTACTGCAGATCTTATAATAAACAAGGTGCCCTTCAAATGCTGAAGGCTTCCTCATTAAAATCTAAAATCACTTCTCTCTCTCCCTCTCAGCCAAGACCTAACCTGAATCATAATGCTTCAATTGCTGTGGCTAATACTCCTCTGATGAAAAAAGCAGTGTGAGACACTTGTACAATCTGCCAACATAAGAATAATATTTTTCTCTGTGTGACAGAGCATTGAGGGGAGTGTGTAATATAAATATAAACCAATTATTTTCTACAAGTGGGAAATAATTGTCTGTTTCCTTGTCACCCTTCTTGTTTGGAAACTCTTCCTTACTATTAAGACAAAAATAGAAAACAAAAACAAAGATCAAAACCTAAACAATCCCACCCCTCAATTTATGTTTTTAGCCACTTCGTAATTTCTACTTGGCAGCTTCTGCTGACAAATGAGTGAATATTTTTTTGTTTTTACTCTATTTTTCTATAAACCCCAGATACTTGTGAAATTATGCAGACTCAACCACCTAGAGGCACCTTTAAATTTGTGAATATATTTATTCCAGCGTAAAGCTTCACTTAAAGATCTGCCTTTGGCACCTGGCAGCTCAAAATCTCTCTCATCTCTAAACCCCACGGAGAAGTGTAACGTAGAAATTCCTCAAACGACCTCACTTGAAGGAACCAATCCAGCAAGTGTCACAAGGTGACACATACCTTATGTATTGTGGTCACACTTCAGAGATTGCCAAAACACCTCTGAAAAACCGGTGAGAAATGCATTTATATGAGGTCCTGAAACACAGAGTTGTGAACCTGGAGTTTAAATCTGCCATCTAGGTGATTTTTCTCCACTTATGAAAGAAAGAGTTCCGTGAGGAAAATTAGCATCACAAACCAGCTTTTGCTAAAAATACTGTTTCACGTATTATTCCATATATAACTTCCACCACTTTATAAGTGTATGTATTAAATGCTCGCTATGCCAAGAATATATATTTTATTACATCTGCTAAGGGGGTGGGAAGTGTGAACAGCTGCTTCTTAGTTGGTTGTGTGCACCAACCCCAGGTAGAACTCTAACTTTCTGGAACACTCTAAAGATACTGAATTCTGTCCTTTGCTATAGAAAAAGAATAATGAATGCAGGGGTAAAAAAAAGCTGTTTATTTTGATTCAACACCTCTTTGCTCCATTACACAGAAGTCCTGGTAAAGGACCTGATCAAGGTTCATAACAGAGTATAAATATCAGGTGTAATTATTATTCTTGAATACAAAAAAAATGGACTCAGTTAAGAGAATCTTTTGGATATATATATATATATATAAAATCAACATGCAGCTTTAGAATTTCTAACCATTATTTAAAATATCATCAATTGTAATCCTATTGATTACTTTAATTGTTGAGTTCTACTGACTTTAAATGATATCAAAATGGGTATCATATTTTTTTCTCAGGTTTGGGAAAAAATAATCATCTCTGCATGCTCTGAAAAGATTCCTCTCTGTAGCAGAATGAGAAGCACAGGCTCTGTATGATGAGTTCAGGTCAATTATGCTTTAACTGAGTGAAGACTGCAATGCAGACAAGACCTGCGTGGGGTATTCGGCAGTTCAAGGACTGAGCCATCCAATTTACTGAAGATAATGAAATGTGTCATAATCATTCCCTCTGCAAATACTCATGTGGAGAGGATTTTTCATTGATGACAAACATATAGACTGACAAAGGGAGCAGGTGTGAAATTGTCTTAGTTAAAGCTCAGTCTCAAATCTAAGCTAACTTCCCTTTGATATGTCAAACCAGTCTCCGTTCTGGCCTGAAACATCACACAGTACTTAGGGTCACTAACAGTCATCATAATTATATTTTAGGCTTGTAGAGGACTTCATGTTTTCAAAGCCTTGTACAAATTTGCATTTCTACCTTATTTGTGTGTGGTCTTGCATGTCACAGAATCATTAAGGTTGGAAGAGACCTCTAAGATCATCAAGTCCAACCATAAATTGATAATTGACAAACAAGACGCGCTTTGAAACTTTCCACCCTTTTCAGAATGACAAAGCTTCATTTATTTACTATTTCTGGATAAGAAAGAAGGCTAAGCAGAGGGAAAGAAGGAAAGCCTGGTTTTAGACAGGAGCTGCCAGCCACTGTTTTTCTCTATTCAGCAAGAGCAGGAGGTGAGGAGTAAATACTCCTCCCCTCTTAGGGGTAAATTAGAAAGAGACATTGATTCCTAACTCATCATCCTCCAATCTACCATGTATCCTCATGAAGAAGAGGAAGATAGGGTGGTAAAGAGAGGTGGCACAATGCTAGTTACAGAGTTGAACAGGGAATGCAGAAAGTCTTGAAAGTCAAATACAGAGAACAAAATCTTGAACAGGCTAAAAGAAATAAGCAGGACAGAGAAGCAAACTCAAACATGCTAGAACTGGGAGCAAAATTAGGTTTGCAGTTGCATAAAGAAAGTAGAATGTGGGTTGTCTGCTCCTTGCAATAAGACACAGCTGTCACATGGAAAAAAAAGTGGGAGAAATAAGGGGAATAGGGTTTGTTGCTCTTCCTGAGCTAGAGAAACAGGCAGTAGGAAGAAATGCTTGTTAAGGGAAACCATCCCAAAGTAGCAGATATAAATCCACACTACCAAGTGATGCACTACCCTGTGTATCTGTAAAATAAATCCTGACATGGACAGTATAACATCAAGGCCTTTTTGATGCTTCCAGCTCTTTGGTATTCAAATTAAAATGCCTATTTTGAATTGATGGGCAAATTGATGAGGGGAAATATGTTCATCCAGAAGGACAAAAAAAATCCCAAAACATAAGGGGGGAAGGTAAAAGTTACATAAAGTAAAAAAAAAAAAAAAAAAAAGAGTTAAAATTTAATATAGTATAGCTAAAAAAAAAACCCAGAAAATGGAAGGAGAAAGAGGAAGAAATTTTAAAAGTAAGCTCAAGAAAAACAGAATTATAGAATAAAATACAAAGCTGTAATGGGAAAGATGGTAAAGTTAGAAAGTAAAATTTAAAAGCAATTAACTTTTTAATCTAAGCTAAAAACATTCTGAAAAAATGAGAAAGTAAGAAAATAGGGCATGGTATATAAACATTAAAACATTGTTATTTTTATCATGAGTGTTTTTTGTGGGTATTATAGTACAGCTGTTTTCAGTACAGATTTTAGAAAAGGTTTTCACTTCGTATTTGTGTAAGTTTTTCGTAGACAAAACCCTGAGTTGTATTTTGAATGGTTTTACTCTCTCAGAATCATATTTGACTGAGTCTGAGTAAAGGCACTGTTCAACATTAACATTCATGCTTACAAACAGTGTCCTTTTCCACCAAAGAAGCTCCCAGACAATCCACTGGCAAGTAATAGACCATACTGTACACAGGAATTTAATGAAATATGTGACAAAAGTATCTAGACCTAATCAGGTGTGATTTTTCTTTGTTACTGATTTTTCACTGTGAAAACTTGTATCTGAATTATGTTCACTGAGGTATATAGGTGCAGAACAAATAATTAGAATGAAAGTGAAGTGATACAGGAGGTAAAGGCACCTACCTGTGACATTGTCTCTGCCTTAGGTTGCTCTGATGAAGCTGTGAAGTCTCTAAAGTGATTTATGCAGGATGAGCAATGAGAGATAGCTAGAGGAAATTTATCAATATTCTTTTCTTATGTCAGTGCTATAGAAAAATATTTCTAGTTTATATAATACTCTATAATTTTTTTTTCTACTGGAATCTCTTCTACTTGTGTGCTGGTGGTGAGCAAGGGCTTTCATTTGCATCATTTGGGTTTTATTTTTCTCTCTATTTGCTATTTTGTTTCTTTTTTTTCTCCTTACAATTTGTTGGTTTTATTATTATTCTGTTGTTATTATTATTCTCCACCCAAGAATTCCCTCACTTCTACTCTTCCCATTCTCTCCCCCATCCCAGCAGTGGGAAGTGAGCAAGTGACTGTGTGGGACTGGGCTGCCAACTGGGGTTAAACCATGCCAGTCCATCGGTTTTGTATGACAAATATTGGGTCAGACATACAAAATGGGTATGCAGGCATGGTTGACATCTCCAGTTTTCCACTAGGAGCCTTTTCCAGCCTTACAACAAAGTTTTGTTCTGTGTGTTTCCTGGTGGCTAGGAGGATGCCCATGAGGCAGCAATGTGCCCTTGTGGCCAAGAGGCCAATGGCATCCTAGGATGCATTAAGAGGAGCGTGGCCAGCAGAGCCAGAGANTATTAACCTACATTTACCCATTTTAGTGTCATACATTTACTGATTTTCTTAATAGCCTCTGAAGTATGAAGGTGGAATACGACCTTCTGCAGTCAGTTCTGAATAGGCTTGCCAAGGCAAGGGAATAAAAATATGTCATCTGCAACCATTAGAGTGAGCAAGCCCTACCTTCAGTGTAGCAGAGGCACCTCTTAGTAATTAAAGCCACTGGGTTTACTCCACTAAGAGGTGGCCAGCTGGCAGAAAGCTTTATTTTAAACACAAGCGACATGGTCACAGTCCCACCAGGCAGCAGCAACACAAACCACTGACAGGTCTCATCCCTCTGTTGAGCAGAGGACATCCTATCTGCAAGGGCAGTGGGGATAGCTGGTAGCCTGGAGGCTACATCTGCTACAACTGACTGTGCCTCCAATAGTGATTCAGACACTGAACTCACCTGAGGTTTCTGTGCAGGAGTATTTGCACAGTTATCTTTGAACTGACCCCTGGAATATCCCCCTAGGAAGGTTAGATTGAATGGAAAAGCTGTTTGAGCTCCCACCTTGCCTGAGGAGGTTGTCCTGCTCAGCTGCAGAGTGCTACCCTCTCTGCCTTTCAGCCCCTTTGGGCACCACCTCCCCTGCATGATGTGCTCCTCTGCTGCTCTAGTTGTCATGGTTCTTGGAGATAACTAGGTATCACAATGACCTTTCACGTGTATTTTGTAAACTCCTACAGGCATAAAAATCATTTTCTGCTTGTACTGTATGTAACTTCTGCCTTCTACTGTACTATAGTGACTGCATAACATAATGCAATGGAGCTAAGTGCAAAGTGCCTCACATTTTTACACAGAATACAGCTGCTAAAAATTAATGGGATATTTTAAGAGACAAAAATCTCTTTTTATCTGAGACCTATTACAAAAATAATAAGAAAAAACTGCACAATCCTCAAGCCATTTTAATAATGTTCAGCCTTTTAAACAATGCATTAAGACATATATAGTAAAGTTTATCACCAGCCTTGATCTCATAAATCAAACCTTCTCTGTCAGAATCTCCCTACACAGTGTCCACATCTAGTAGAAGGGATTTTTACAAAATATTAAAGGCAGTTTAAGCAAAAGGCTTTCAAAAAAATAGTTTCATATATGACAGTTAAATGAATGGCACTAAAAAGTGTTAGTTATTTTTCAGAAAAGTCATAAAGGATTCTATCTGCTTAGCTATTGCAAAAAAAACCCAAACAAATAAAAGCAAAGAAATCAAAGAAAACATAGAAAATCCAGTTTTGGCCACACTTGATAATATTTTCTCAGGTGGTAAAAGCAAAGTCACTTCAGTATCTCAGCCTTTCTTTAAAGATAGACCTCAATTACTGGAAAAATATCATTATAGCCAAGGTTCTTACAATGAATCTAGAGTGTACCTGAGTCTAGCGCAGAAATCAGCAGCTAAGAATCACAGACATGCAAAGACAAACCATATGCCTGTTCAATGCTCTGCTTTCCTTCCCCTTCTCTAAGTTGCTCAGTGAATTACTCATGAGAAGCTGAGCACAGATTTCCTTCCTATTAACTGACTATTCACAAAACCCCTGAATATCTTCACTTCCTTTACCACAGTAGTTAGTGTTTGGAGTTGTGTCTCTCCTAAAGTGTTAAATATTTGGGTGAGGCAAAGGAGTGAGGGGAAGGGATGGGAGCAATTATTTTAACCCAGGGAATAAAAAGGTCATATGAAAATATAAGTGCTCTTATGTATTCCTATGTATTCATATGATCCTCAAAATAGTGCTTCTCATCATAGTATTTCAAAATAAAAACATAATAAGGAAGCAAAGAGCAATGTAATAAAGAAGCAAGGGCCTTGAAATATTGAGTTAAACCAACCACAGAAAAATCAAATCAATTGAAAGCCTTGAGGTAACTTGCATCTCTAATACACTGTATGTGCAAGAAAACACTATGTCTCTGGAGTTTCTTTCCCCTTTGGAATGATTCTGCTATTGTGATTTATTTGTTTTTCCTAATATTTCTCTAGGCAATGATATCAGTAGCATATTTTCTTCTCAGATAAGTGAATTCATTTCAGATTTTATTCCCAGAGGTCTTTGAGAAATCCCATGAATATAACAAAAGGAGGCTATGGGGAAAAAATCAAACCTTGCACTTCAACAAAAAAAATGATTAAAAATTCCTGGACAGATTTCAGTTATGCAAATCAGAAAAGTCCAGTTGAAATCAATTGCATCAGCTAAGTTCTGCTTTCTTTCTGATTTTTTTTTTTCTTCTGTAAATTCCATGGGTTTTTTTTTTCTGTTAAGCTATGAATTAAGCCCCTATAATTTTTTAAGGTTTTGTTTTTCAGGCTTCTGTAATGTCTTGTGGAGTTTCTATAAGAAAAGACAAAGTAATAACATTGGAGGAAGTAACAGAAATAGGAAATACAACCCCTCTGCACAAAGCCAACACCTTTAAATTTGTTTAAAACCTGTATTTCAATTTCTACTCTTAGCAGATAAAGAAGGAGATGAACTGAAATTGATTGAAGCCATCTCAGAACAAAAGGTCACCTCAGAATTTTTAGACTAACAAGAACTGTCCATAAGGCATTATGCCAGATTTATTCTGGAAGAGAACTCAGACATGCAGCTGTATGTCAGACAAGGATTTCCTTCATGATGAGTAAAGAATTCTCTGTAGCAGCTAAAGGGACTTATGAAAGGAATGGACAAATGTATTTGGATAAAAAGATTATGGATTTAATCTTTAAATTCACTTTTGTTTTCTTGTAGAGCCCTAATAACTCTCCCTTCAAATAAAGTGTCCATTTTTAGGACTATGTAAAGCCAGCTTACAGGTCTGGGGCAGAGTGTTTTTAAATCAAGTGTTGTATCCCAAGATAGGATGGACCACTGAGCAGTCAGTCTGGCAATTTCTATCCCTCTGTACAACTGAAAACATTCTGAAACTGAAAGAGGATAGATTTAGATTAGATAATGGAAAGAAATTCTTTACAGTGAGGGGGATGAGGCACTGGAACAGGTTTCCCAGAGAAGTTGTGTATGCCCCATCCCTGGAAGTGTTCAAGGCCAGGATGGATGAGGCCTGGAGCAACCTGAACTAGAGGAAGCTATCCCTGCCCATGGCAAGGGAATTGGAACTAGATGATCCTTAACATCCCTTCTAACCCAAAACATTCTATGATTCTAGGATTAGTTCCCTAATATCCCTAATCTGGAGACAGATATTTATGTATCTTAATAAATCTCCTTAACCTTAAGGAAAGGCTTAATCTCGATAAGGATAATTCTTGTAAAAATGTGAGGCTGTTTGTGATTTAAGGTTTGCCCTTACTTGAAATAGATTGATACAAAAATGAGAAGGCTTTTCATTCATATTTTATGGTATAATAGTAATTTGTTAATCCATTTGCTAATTGAATCCATAATCCTACTCCTTCTACTTGGAAGTGGTCTGCAGATCACTTTACTTTTGAGTTCTGATGACAGTTTTATGGATCAGAAGTAGAGCAACAAAGCTACAAAAAAACCCTGGAATTCTTTTTCTGAGCTCAAGCATTTTTCATGCCAGCTGACTCTCTGGAGTTCAGCCAGTGATCTGTAAAGTAAGTAGTTGTTTCTGTCAGCTTCCCTTACAGATCTGATAGCAATGAGAATACAGAACCATAGATTCATAGGCATCAGACACTAATTAACCAACTAACTAAATACATTTTAATTTTTAATTTCTCAGTCCAGGTATTTTCCAGATACTCCAGGAATATTCCAGATTTTTGTCTTCATCATACAGAAATAAAACTAAGAGATAAGCTTTGCTGTTAGTGCGTGTTGTTGTAATTACAAATAACAAGAACAGGAATTCTGAGAATCGGATCATGTCAAGTGAAGGTTGAGGGGCTAAGAGAGAAACACACAGAAAAAGCCCTTATACTCTTTTCTTTCCTATTCACAAACACACCTTTCTGAAGCACACTTAGATTTTTTACAGAAACTATTGTCATCTTGAGAAAGCAGGTTAGCTTAAAGCATGGCATTGCTGAAGTATTTGCTCAGCACTGAAAGGATTCAGTTGTGTCTATTTTACAGGCTATCCTTCACTGGAGTGAATACTGCCCCTCTGTGCTGGTCTGACTTCATACATCAAACAGTTACAAGAGCTACTGAGGAGCAGGAGTGCAATAGACTCTCCTCTGGCCCATGAAGTAGTCTTAGACATGTATAAGATGCCATCAGAGTGGTGAGCTTTCTTGGCATCCTCCCTGCTGTTGAGACTCATATCAAAGCTTCCCACACCACTATGGGTGAGAAGGGTGAAATCACAGACACATACTCACTCTCATTCTCAACTTACTTTCGTCTCCGTATAACACTCTAAAAATCTCCCCACAAAGCTAACAGTTGTGGCAAGCTATACAAAGAACTGTTTCCCTCTTTTCCTTATCTCAGGCAGAGAAGTCTGTCTCAGGGTCAGGGGCTTTGTGTGTTGAACACATTCTTGGGCTGAGCAGCACTAAAGATTTCTTTTCCACAGGAGAGAATAATGCACAAGCAGTCAGCTGCAGCCAGGTTTCATTGCAGCTTGTTGGTACAAGATGCTCTAGCTGAGATCAGCAAATTCATGGTTCAAAAAACCATAGATCTTATATTTAGTATCACAAAATGAAAAAAAAACCTTAATTACATGGAATTAAGGGGTCTTTTTATTCCCTCTGGTTTTATCCCCTCTGTTCCAAAAGTTCATGGCTTTTGATGTATATATTTTATTGCTAATATTTTTTTATATGATCCTGATTTTATTATGATTTCATTACCATGTGATAAGTGATGTTCTGTGTAGACATCATGCTTTCATGTAAAGGATACATGGTACTTGTGAGGACTTTTTCTGATATTAACATTTCTTAGGCTAACACAGAAAATGTGACAGGCTCAGGCTTAAATTACTGATCTGAAAAGAAATCTGAAATAAAACTCCTCAACTTTGGAGTGTGTTTTCTCTTTAGTTTACTTTAGGCTGTTTATTTTGTCTTTGATATTAGGAACTGTGACCTAATTTTTAATGTTCTTTGGATATTTCACTAAGAAATTTCAGGAAAATGGAAAAAACACCATGCATAAATATGGAAAGGAGTGATAACTTAGAAATTCTCTATCTTTTTCAATCTTCTTGTCGTAAAGATTATTATGCATGAGAAATTCCACAAAACCTATGAAGCCAGTACTTCTGTTTGTATTGGAAGACTTGGCACAAAACAAGTATACAAAAATGAAATATATAGATAAGACACAGATGGAAAATATCAATACAGGGATTGTGGAAAAATCATATAGGAAGACTCAAAAGACATTGATAAATGAACCATGTTAAAGAAACAATGGGATAAGATCTAATAGTCCAGTGTGCAAGGTCATGAAAGTTGGATAACAGAAAGGTTTACTCCTATAAATTGAAAGTAAATTACAGATAGGAAAAAAGTGAATGAATGAGATTATTATTGAATTAAAAGCCACTGATAGACCAGGACTAAGAATAAGAAACACGTTCATACAAATATTAAAATTAATAACAGAGGTAAAAGGATGTTGGAAAACCATCAGTATCAAATCATATAAGATGCTACACAAAGAGGGGAGGTAGAATTAGTAAACTCCTGGAATCTTTTCCAAGTAGAGCTGGGAAGACTTATTTAGAAATACTGAGCCCAGCTTCTGTAATTAAATTTAGAAAACCTGAAGTTTAACCTCAGGAGACACAAAAGAAGTATTCCTATATGACTTCTCATATGGAACATCTGTTCTATAAAGGAAAATACAGGTTGGCAAAACGTAAACTGAGAAAGGATTTTGTTGCTCTTTACAATTTTTCAGGGAAGGGAGGACAAAGAGTGGATAAACACTATACGCATACTGAAATGAAGATGGAAGTTGGTTTTTAAACATAAACTTGATAGTAATAGGCTAACAATTAGCAGGTATCAAAGGAATGAGGTGGTGGAAGATTAAAAATGATGGTATACAAAATTGAGAATTTCATAATGGAGGTTGGTACTTGAAAGGAAAAAAAAATGATACAGTATGATGGTCCACAGAAGCAAAAAAAATGGAGGTGGTAAATTAAGAGATCCCTATATTTTCACAAGCTGAAATGGAGCCTTTTAAACTTTATTACAAACAGTATTTGTTAAGTAATCTGATGGAAAAGCAAGTGTCATATTCAGATTCTTATAATATATATACTACAAGCTGAGTTATTTGAAAATCAAGTTCAGAAGAACCTTTTCCTTGAATGAATAGAAATGGCTTTTCAGCAGTGACAAGGTCTAACATTTTCTCTCAATCTAGCTGTAAAAAAAGCCATTTTTGCTTTGGAGTTGCTGTAATGGCTTGGCCAGTAGGATGACAGGGAACATGAGCTTTCATGCCTTCACTTCATTTTTTACAGCACTGACAATTCTCACTGAAGCTCACCCAAGCTGTGGTGAGCAGCTTAGCAGCTGTTCTTATTAATAAATTTAAATATTTCCTATTTTTAATAGAGAATTGGGAATTTATTAATGTGATAGAGCAGCAATCACAGTCTGAAAATCACTTGGGATCTCCTGTGGCCCCTGNCAGCAATTTCCCTGTAAATACATTCTTGCCACATTTCCAGGCAACTATGTCTTTACTGTTTTGTCGAGATTCTTTTAATCATACATATCCATTACTGTTCTCTAATAGAATGACAGTGCTTGGCAATCCTGTTTGTTGTTTTTTGTCAATGAATTCTCTCAGTTAAAACAGAGTTAAAAATCCTTGCACATTTTGGAACAACTCCGATTTCAGACACTAAGCTGAAAAAAGCTTGATACATAAAAAATATGCTGATTCACAGCTTCATGTAAAACCTTAGGGATGTGCAAAAGATTTTACTATGCACTTCTTAAAAATATGAAAGCTTCTGTATACAGTCATACATAGCAATGCATATATATCCCAAGCTGCTATTACTTCTCAAAAGAAGAGCATGTTCAATATTAATGGACATGCTTTTTTTTTGCCTGATTTGAAACACACTTGTTGGAAAATAATTTGAATTTTACGTTTGGAAATGTTTATAAAATAGTAGTAGAAAGTAAGAGGGAAAGAAGAAGTAGATAAAAAAGCAGAATGTCCAGAATAGAAAATTTCAAAGCAAAGAAATATTAAGGAATTGTGGGAAAAGGGCATTTGGCAAGGAGGGAGCTTGATTACTTTTGTAATCAGTATGGAAGTTAGATTCTAGTTATGCATTGTAGATTTAAAGTCTAAATATCCATACACAGCATTGCATATCCTACATCATCCTTTACCATCTTCTCTCTTGCTCCTGTCTTAGCCTTTGTTGAATCCTTTGGAATTTTAACAGTGACTTTAAGGTTTCAAAAATGTGAAGTCCTTTGGAAAAAAAAATCCCACATCCAATAAACATTAGTCTCTTTCACCATCCTAAAGCACAGGTTTGCTAAACTACTTCAGACTGCAAGATCATTTCAAGGTACAATATATCTTTATTTGTGACAAATTGGCATAGCTATTATGGAAGCAGAGGAGACAGTGATTTGCACTGATGAAAATCTGTCCTTATAAAGTTCATACTTTCTACTTCCTTCTGAATACTATCTGGAGAAAAAGAAATCTAGATTATTCTGAACATCCAATGACTTTACTAATCACCTGAAATTGCCTTTGTACACTTTGCTCCTCCTGTCTCTTTTTTTTACTTCTACAGAAGAGTCTTATCTGGCTCCTGTCAAGGAAACAAAGAATTTGAAGATTGTCAGCCAAGAAAACAAAGCATTTGAAGACTGTCAGCTAAATATAAAAGTGTGGTGGGTTCACCTCATCTAGCTGCCAGACTCCCACCCAGCTGCTCTCTCACTCCCACTCCTTAATGGGACAGAGAGTGAAAAAGGGTGACAAAACCTCATGAGAGAGATCATTTACCAATTACCATCACAGACTGAACAGATTCCATTTAGGGAAAACTAATTTAATGTTTTGCAGTTGAAATATATTCATGTGGTGAGAAACAAAACAAAAACTAAAACGTCACCCACCCTTCCTCCCCGGCTTGACTTGAGTCCTTCATTCCTGACTCCTCATCCTGACTACCTCTAGGATGATGAGGAAAGGCGATTGTGGGCAATTCATAACAGTTCTTCTCTTCTTCTTTACCCTCACACTTTTACCCTGCTCAAGGGGAACCTCTTCTCTAGCATCTGGAGCACTGCCTCCACCTACCCTCATCTTGGAGTTTGCATGCCAAGATGCCTCTTCAGCCTACTCTTTTGTCATAGATATTTTCTAACTCTCATGAGTACAGTGCCTTTCTCTCCTTCATGTAAAGACATGTTTATGGATCTATTTAATTTTAAGCCAGATTATACTTTCTTTAGCTGATAAAAAGAAACTGAAGATCTCTTAGAATCCTTAAGTTTTAAACACCACGTTTCTTGGCAGAGCAACCAGGATGCTGTAAAACTGAAGATGTTCCAAGATTTAGGGAGTAGTGCTGCTGAAATGATAGTCAGAGAAGTGTTGGTAAATTAGTTTAATTAGTTCAGAGAAACTTCTCTGACCTATTTCAAGATTTATTAAGATCCCAGAATCTGAAGAGCTTGTTTTCATGGATTCTTTTCACCTCCATTCAAACTCTTTTGGAAGTTTCATCATGAATTTTACTTTTTAATGTGAGTGAACAGAAGAGATGTATCTTGTGTTAAAATAAAATCAAAGGAGCAACTGGCAGATAGGAAAAATCTATGAGCAACTTGCACATTTTTCTAACTTGCAAGCATATATCAGTTCTAGAAACTGCTATATTTCCCTAAGACACTACAACACTACCACTGCTAAAATGAAGTTTCTTCTCTGTTTTTGTTCTGTTTTGTTTTGGTTAGTTGTTTTTTTTT
>VWZO01022834.1:16866-26965 GCA_013396975.1 Bucco capensis
ACAACATTATATGTTATATATATACAGCATATAACATAGATATAACATATAACATAGATATATGTTAATATAGAACATCATATGTTATATATTGTGTATATATATATTATATATATTATTATATATAATTAAATATTATATTATAGTCTATTCTGTTCTTCTAATGATTTTATGGAGGGAGAACATTGCCTTCCACATTCTATATAGCAGCAGCTCAGTTCACTTGCTGCTGGACAGACAGAACCTGGCACAGCTTTTTTTGGGGGGGGGATTTTGTGGCTATTTTAAGGATAGCTTTTCCTGTTATTATTTCCTCTCCCAATACATCCACAGGCAGCTGTGATTGACAGCTGCTGGAAGCACATCCATCCACCCACATGTGGCAAGGCAATCCCTTCAATGGGCACAGGATCATTTCTAGTGCCATAAAACACCTTTCGTTGGCTAGAACCATCTCCATTCAGGAGCTTGCATTACTCTCACCGTGGCAGAATGAGGCACTTGAAGCTCTATTGCTCTCTCCAGAAGCTCTTCCTGATGGATTAGAGGAGCTGGGTTGGGAATACCTAGCTTCTCTCTGTGCTTGGCATCAAGCAAAATCAAAGTTGCTTTCCTAATCCAAGGTAGGAGATGTAAATCAAGAAGGCTCCCGGGAAGGCAAAAGCACTTTATCAGTGAGGAATGAGAGGAGAAGTGAACCCAAGGGGAGGATTTAGTAAGGAATCTGCTTTTATCATTTCCTGACCTGTTGATTTGACTTGTCTAGCAATCCTTCAGCAATAGGAAGGAAGGAAAAGAAGGAAAAACAACAATCAGACAGAGCTGAGCCTAGGTGAAAGGGAAGTGGGAGAAGGAGAAGCAGGCTGTGTGTGATGGAGATGGAGAAGGAGATGGAGATGGAGATGGAGATGGAGATGGAGGTGGAGATGGAGATGGAGATGGAGATGGAGAAGGAGAAGCAGGCTGTGTGTGATGGAGATGGAGCTGGAGAACGAGAAGCAGGCTGTGTGTGATGGAGATGGAGAAGGAGGTGGAGATGGAGNGAAGGAGAAGGAGAAGGAGAAGGAGAAGGAGAAGGAGAAGGAGAAGGAGAAGGAGAAGGAGAAGGAGAAGGAGAAGGAGAAGGAGAAGGAGAAGGAGAAGGAGAAGGAGAAGGAGAAGGAGAAGGAGAAGGAGAAGGAGAAGGAGAAGGAGAAGGAGAAGGAGAAGGAGAAGGAGAAGGAGAAGGAGAAGGAGAAGGAGAAGGAGAAGGAGAAGGAGAAGGAGAAGGAGAAGGAGAAGGAGAAGGAGAAGGAGAAGGAGAAGGAGAAGGAGAAGGAGAAGGAGAAGGAGAAGGAGAAGGAGAAGGAGAAGGAGAAGGAGAAGGAGAAGGAGAAGGAGAAGGAGAAGGAGAAGGAGAAGGAGAAGGAGAAGGAGAAGGAGAAGGAGAAGGAGAAGGAGAAGGAGAAGGAGAAGGAGAAGGAGAAGGAGAAGGAGAAGGAGAAGGAGAAGGAGAAGGAGAAGGAGAAGCAGGCTCTGTGTGTGATGGAGAAGGAGAAGGAGAAGCAGGCTGTGACTTATCCATCAACCCTTTGGAGGAACAACAAGCAGGGCCCAGGAGCTTAGCTTTTGTTGAAGCTTTAGCTGAGTTTCACTCAAGTCCTGGAGAAATCTCCTGGTCCATCCATCTGCAGCAAGACACCCGTGGAAGGAGATGGATGAGAGTTTCCAAAGCTTCAGCAAGCCCTGGGAAATGAGGCAAGCCACTTAGTAAGGCCTGGTGAGCACTTGGAGCACAGCTGAGTGCTCTGCTGGACAAGAAGGCAAAGTAGAGCTCTAATGAACTTCTCCCTGGGCATGGACAGGAAAGGACAAGAGGTTTAGGAATGGTTGGTGGAGGTAATGCTAATAAATTCCTCACTTGTGAGGCATTGGCTTGGATGTTTTCATTAGGAGATGATTCAGGCTTCCCCTTGCTGTAAATCATCCTGGGCTGGCAGCAGAGCAGCAAGGGAGGTGACATCATGGGGACAAGAGGAGGGGAAGGAGCTGCTCCGGTGCCATGCATCCTTGGGGAGGTCTGGGGATGGAAGATGGAGAGACAGAGTCAGCCAAGCTGGGAGGACAGACACACAGACTCATCTGAGGAGGGAGGACAGACACACAGAGCCATGGAGCAGGGAGTATAGACACACAAACCTATGGAGCAGGGAGTATAGACACACAGAGCTATGGAGCAGGGAGTATAGACACACAGAGCTATGGAGCAGGGAGTATAGACACACAGAGCCATGGAGCAGGGAGCATAGACACACAGAGCCATGGAGCAGGGAGCTCTGGGCTGGTTTCCCTAGCAACATCCCTCTCTTTCCCCTTCCCCTCTCTTTCCCCTTCCTCTTTTTCCTCTTCCTCTCTTTCCCTTCCTCTCTTTCCTTTCCTCTTTTCTCATTCCCCTCTCTCTCTCCCCTTCCTCTCTCTCTCCTCTTCCTCTCTTTCCCCTTCCTCTCTTTTCCCTTCCCCTTTGCTCCAAGAGATCTCTCAGCAGGTCCTGCCTGTCCCAAAGATCTCTTTCATCTGATCCATGGGGAGAATGGTTTGATTCCCCAGTTCCTGGGGAAGAGTTGCTCACTTTGCTTCTTCCCATGCTTATAAAGGATCCTCAGCTCCTTCCTTCCAAGGCTCCAAAAGCTTCAGTGACATTCCCAAGGTATGGAAGCAAACATGTCTGAGGGATGCCAAGGGCCAGGAGATGAGCAGAAGGAAGTGTGAGGAGCATGCTGATGGATGCTAGCTCCTGAATCATCCCATCCTTTCTCCTCCAGCCTGGAAATATCCTGCCCATCTATATCCATTGTGTCCAGCCTGGAGCTAAGGGATCTAGCTGAATCCTCATCTTCCCACCAAGCTCTCTGGAGCTTCTGGGTATCTATTAGGATAGTTTAAAGAGATTAAACCCAAACCAACTCCTTTACAGCTTTATTGAGCTCTTTAGGGCATCTGGATAGTTGCTAGGGGATATGAGGAAGGATGGAGATATAGAGAGGGATAGGGATACATCCCATCATCCCAAGGTGCCTTGCACTCATCCAGAGCTCATCCAGCTTTAATCTCCTCATCTCTGCTTTTAGCTTGCCTACAAGATCCAGGCTGCAGCTGCCACCTGCATGTCAGAGCCTGTAAAGCTTAGCAATTCCAGAGCCCTCTGCAATCCAATCAACCCTTCCAGCCCCTCCTGAATTTTCCCTGAGCACATTCCCAGTGTTGAAGAAGACAGGAGGCTGATTTCCTGCTTGGGAAACTGAGGCACAGAGCAGGAGAGCTTGGAGCTCTTGCTGTTGTTTCAGATGCTGCAGATCCTAGGAGCTAAGCTTATAAATAAGCTGGAAAATGGGATGTGCTTAGGTGGGGAAAAAAATGGATCTCAAGTAGGGCAGAGCATAGGGAAGGAGGCTGAAGCTTTCCCAAGGATTTGCAGGCTGGGAAATGCTGGATAAAAGGGTGAAGCTGCAGGAGCTTGCTGCTGGCTCCTATTCCTAGGAGAGGAGCAGGATAAGGCTGGAGATGAACCTTTCCTTGGGCTCAAGCAGCATCCTGCAGTTTCCACTGCTACTTTCCTTGGAGGGGGAAGGGAAAAGGGGAGGGGACAGAGGGAAGCTTCCTGCTGCTCATGTCCTGAGAGGAAATGAAATGAACTGAAAGCCAAACAGCCCTGGCAGCTCCTGCCTTGCCACCAACCCCCTCCTGGCTAATTCAATTGGAGCAATGCTGCTTCCATCTTCCTGCTGGGATCTGGATTTTTAACAGCTCCATAGAAGTTTCAATCCAGCATCATTTTGTTTGTGTGTGTATTTGTGATGGTGTTGTTGCTGTCAGCAGGAGCAGGGAGTTGGCCTTGGGCATCTTTAATGTGATCTTCTTCTTCCCTGTGCATCCAGCAGTACTAATCCCATTTTCCTAATGAGTTAGCTTGCCATCAGAGGAGGTTTGGATGTGCAGCAGGAGAAAGCTGGAAGCAGGCAAGGTGCCTTTGTGCAGCTCTGATGCTCAGTGACACTAGAGAGAAACCTCAGGAAAATGCCTCAAACCTGTGCCTGGAACAAGGATGTGGGAGGGATTGGGCTCTTTTTCCATGAGACAAGGGAAGAAACAGCCTCAAATTGTGCCAGGGGAGGTTTAGGTTGGAGATTAGGAACAATTTTTCTTCCCTGGAAGGGTTGTCAAGGCCTGGCCTGAGCTTCCCAAGGTAGTGGTGGAGTCACCATCCCTGGAGGGGTTCCAAAGCCATGGAGATGTNGAGTTACCATCCCTAGATGGGCTCCGAAGCCATGGAGATGTGATGCTGAGGGATATGGGAATGGAGTCACCATCCCTGGAGGGGTTCCAAAGCCATGGGGATGTGATGCTGAGGGACATGGGAATGGAGTCACCATAACTGGATGGGTTCCAAAGCCATGGAGATGTGATGCTGAGGGATATGGGAATGGAGTCACCATCCCTTCATGGGTTCCAAAGCCATGGAGATGTGATGCTGAGGGCCATGGGAATGGAGTCACCATCCCTGCAGGGGTTCCAAAGCCATGGAGATGTGATGCCGAGGGACATGGGGATGGAGTCACCATCCCTTCATGGGTTCCAAAGCCATGGGGATGGAGTCACCATCCCTAGATGGGTTCCAAAGCCATGGAGATGTAATGCTGAGTGCCATGGGAATGTTGGGTCAATAGTTGGACTTGGAAGTTCTTAGAGGTCTTTCCCAACCTTCTCTGATTGATAATAAACCTAGAAGTTGCAAACTATGAAGTGAAAACAAGGTTGGGAAGAGCTGCTGAAGCCAGGAGGGATCAGGATTGTCCTCTCCAGCCACTGAGGAGCTGTGGGAATGGGGAGGTCTCAAGGTTTGGCTTTCCTCTCTGCAGGACTGGAGGAGATGCTCCCTTCAAAACCTTTTCAAGACACAGGCAACATTTTGAAGCAAGGCTATCTGCAGAAGAGGTCCAAAGGTAAGATTTTGGGGGGGTTTATTTTTACCTATGCAGAATGCTTCAGGTATCACACAAGCAGCCAGGGAAGTCACAGCCTTGCCTGCTTCTCTTTTGTACCTCATCCAACTACACCAAAATCAACCTCCTCCCAAATTGAATTAAGCAGCATCCAGGCCTCTTGCTAGCAGAGATTCAAACCCCAGTGAAGAGAAAGGAGTTGCTTAGCATCACAGCCATTAGCAGGTTGAGATAAGAGCTGTGAATCAGCTCCAGCTTGATGTTGGCTTTGCTGTACCAATGATTTTTCTCATCCCCTTCAGATCTTCATCTTGATTCCTTTGCTGGAGGACAGGTGGCAGGAGGCAAAAGCAACTCTCTTCTTCTCCTCATGGCCCATCAGCTAACCCCTTGCCTGTCTTCCCTTGCCCCAGCCACAGAGCAGAAGGCATTTATTTACTTAAAGCTCAATTAAGGAGGTTTTTCACCTCTTGGTAAGCAGGCCTGAAGGTTACAGCAATGCCTGAGAGCTGGAGAAGCCTGGCAGGAGCTCCAACCAACTTGAGAGGACAAGTTAGTTTTGCTTGGCTTGGTTGAGGTTTTGGTTCTTTATTTCTTAGCCTGAATTTTGTGCTGGAAATCTGCCAAGGTTTTGTTGAGAAACATTTGATTTATTGCTCCTCAATCTTGATCTGAAAGGAGAGAAATGGCTCTTTCTTGACCCCTTTGCTTTCCTTTCCTCTCCAGAGCACAGCTTCTTTGGGTCAGAGTGGCAGAAACGTTGGTGTGTCCTCAACAGAAAGACTTTTTACTACTATGCCAATGAGAAAAGTGAGTGCTGAGATGTCTCCCTCTGCTCCCCAAACTGGGCTGGAAAAGGGAAGGGGAGAGCCTTTGGAATCATAGGAACATTAAGGTTGGAAAAGACCTCGATGCTCAGCAAGCCCAAGTGTTGGCTCAGCACTTCCATAGCCACTAAACTATGGCTCTAAGTGCCACAGCTAGATGGTTTTGAAGCCTTCCAGGGATGGAGATTCCAGCAGTGCCCTGGGCAGCCTGGACCAATGCTTAACCATTCTTCCAGGGAAGAAATTCTTCCTAATATCCAACCTGAACCTCCCCAAGTGCAACTTGAGGCTGTTTCCTCTTGTCCCATCACTTGATCCCTTGGAGAAGAGACTAATCCCACCTCACTCCAAGCTCCTTTCAGGGTGTTGTAGAGATTAAGAAGGTCTCCCCTGAAGCTCCTCTTCCCCATCCTAACCAAGCCCAGTTCCTCAGCTGCTCCTCACCACACTTCTCCTTGCTGAAGGAGACACTCTGCTAGCTAACCAGAGACCAGCAGAGTTAACTCTCTACCAAGCCAAGGTGACCATCAACCATCTGCAGCCTCCAGCAGTGCTGTGAGCTCAGTGAGAAGAGGCAAACTCCAGACTGTGCACACTGGCAGCCCAGAAGCACAATGGCATCCTGGGCTGCAGCAAGAGAAGCGTGGCCAGCAGAGCCAGAGAGGTGATTGTGCCACTGCACTCTGCTCTGCTCACACCTCCTCTGCAATACTGGGGCCAGCTCTGGANCAACCCAAAGGCAACTTCTCGATCGAGCACTACAGTGCTCGCTTGGCCTGGCACCTGCGCAAGGACTCGAGGAAGAAATGCTGCTTTGAGTTAGTCTGCCCTGGCAAACGTTCCTATGAGGTAAGACCTGGGACAAGAAGGTTCTTCTCCCCTCTCCTGTGCCCTGGGGAGGCCTCCCCTGGAATGCTGTGTCCAGTTGTGGGCCCCTCAGCTCCAGAAGGATAGGGAGCTGCTGGAGAGAGTCCAGCCCAGGGCCAGCAATAGCCTGAAAGGAGTGGAGCATGTGCCCTAGGAGGACAGGCTGAGAGAGCTGGGTCTCTTCAGCCTGGACAAGAGGAGACTGAGAGGAGACCTCAGCAATGCTTAGAAATATGGAAGGGTGAGTGTGAGGAGGAGAGAGCCAGGCTCTGCTCCATGGCATCCAATGGTAGGACAAGAGGCAATGGGAGCAAGTTGGAGCACAGCAGGTTTAGTATTAACACGAGGAGGAACTTGTTTGCAGTTCAGGTGCCAGAGCACTGGCCCAGGCTGCCCAGGAGCCTGTGGAGTCTCCTTGTCTGGAGCCATTGCAGAGCTGCCTGGACACATTGCTGTGTGAGCTGGTCTAGGTGCTCCTGCTCTGCCAGGGGGGTTGCACTAGATGAGCTTTCTAGGGCCCTGCCAACCCCTGGCATCCTGGGATACTGTGAAAAGGCCTTTCTGGGCTACTTTGAGCCACAAAAGCCCATAGTGCCCAGCTCTCTGTGCCTGAGAAGCTCTTCCTGAGCTCCAGGGAGGCTGCAGCTGGAGAGTCATTGGTTCCAAGTCCCTGTGGGCTAGGCAAGGGAATTGTGGTTTTCATCTGAGTTGTTGGAATGAATTAGGCTTGACAGCTTTCCTCTGGGATAGTCTCGATGTGTTCTGCTCCTGTTTGAAGTGGAATAGCTTTCCCAAAGGCACAGCATGGCAGATCCAGGCTCTCCATCTCCTGGGCTAGCTGCAAATCTCTCTCCTCTTCCCTCACACACAAGCAGCAGCACAGTAACAGGTGAACTTCTCTCCAGTTCACAGCCCCAAGCCCAGCAGAAGCTGAAGATTGGGTGGATCAGATCCAATTCCTGCTGAAGGGTGAGTTCTGGCAGCTTGGCCCAAGGCAGCATTCTCCTGCTTGGTTGGGTGATCTTGGCAGCATCTTCTCAGCCAGCCTGGGCTCCTGCCTCCAGCACATGGCAGCTTGCTTCTTGCTGGGCTCCTAGCATCACCTCGTAGCAAAAGAGAGCTTCTGGGGCTTTGCTCTTGCAGGCAGGTGGTTCCAACAGCCTTTGGGATTCAACTCCAGAGCTTTTGGCTGCTCTTGGAAGCCAGAGCTGTGTGATCCCTCAAAGGCTGCAAGTAGCACAAGAAAAGGCTAGGAATTGCTGTTCTGTTCCCTGACTGATGAAGGATGGAGTTTGGCTCCAGGTTGAGACCAGCAATACTGAGGCAAGGCTCCAGCCCTGCCTCTGGAAACCATGGGCACATGTCCAAGCTCATTCCTTGAGAATTTGGCTCTATCCCCTGGCACTTGCCATCCTTTCCCTTTGTTTTAGCTTATTGTCAGCTTCCATTCCATTCTCTTTCCTCCAAGGGCTCATGGACCAAGCTAGGGGACAAGTTTGCTCCTTGCCAGGTCCTCAGTGAGCACAAAGAGCAGAGGCTTTGAGTTCAACTGCCTGCTTTGCTCTTTCTCCTGCCAGACCTGAGCTCCCTCACTATTCCATGTGATGAGGAGGGGGAAGAAGAAGAAGAAGAAGAGCTCTACAATGATGTGGACACTTGTGACTCTGTGAACACAGCACCCCTCAAGCAGGAGGAGCCCAGTGTTGAGATGCAAGAAGAAGAAGGCATCTATGAGGTTCTGCCAGGTAATCCATCCTCCAGCCCTACAAGCATCTCTCACATGGAAGGGAATGACCATCTAGGTGTTTAAGAAACATGGAGATGCTCTACCTGAGGACCATGGTTGAATTTGAGGAGCTTAGAGGTTTTTGCCAACCTTCAGGATTCTGTGTGATCTTGGGCCCTCTGCTGAGTGGAACAGCCCCAAAACTCTGAGGTCTGACCTCATGGCTTTGTTCAGCTTGCTTGCTGGAGCCCAAGAGCAAAGCTTTTTTGCTCTGGTAGGGGGTAGAGGGCTTGTCAATTCAGCTGAGATGCTTTGCAGAGGTCATGCTCTGTTCAGCTTGGCTCAGAGTGGAAGCTCTGTGCTGTGTTAGCTCCAAGAGCAGATGAAAAAGCTCCCTCCTGGGCATGCAGGCAGGCCTGTAACCCAATTAGTGCCCTTCCAAAAGCTGCTCCAATAACTGCATTAAAAGCCAATCCTTGCTCACTAACTGGGCAGGAGGGCTTGGAGGGAAGCAAGGCAGCAGCTGGAGCCAGGAGCAATCTTTTTCCCCACTATCAATCCAGGCTAGGGGATGAGATGATGGAGAGCAGCCCTGCAGAAAAGGCCTTGGGGTGCTGGTGGCTGAGAAGCTGCCCATGAGCAAACAGTGCACGCTGGCAGCCCAGAAGCACAATGGCATCCTGGGCTGCAGCAAGAGAAGCGTGGCCAGCAGAGCCAGAGAGGTGATTGTGCCACTGCACTCTGCTCTGCTCACACCTCCTCTGCAATACTGGGGCCAGCTCTGGAGCCCTCAACACACAAAGGCCATGGAGCTGATGGAGCAGGTGCAGAGGAGGCCACGAGAATGCTCAGGGGCTGCAACACCTCTGCTCTGAGGACAGGCTGAGGGAGCTGGCATTGTTCAGCCTGGAGAAGAGAAGGCTTCAGGGGAACTACTAGTGACCTTCCAGGACCTAAAGGGAANGGTTTAAATTGGAGAGGAGTAGATTTAAACTGGATATTAGAAAGAAGTTGCTCCCCACGAGGGTGGTGGAACACTGGCCCAGGTTGCCCAGGGAGGTAGTTGAGTTCCCATCCCTGGAGGCATTCCAGGTGAGGCTTGCCAGGGCTCTGGGCAAGCTGCTCTAGTTGGGGATGTCCCTGGCCACTGCAGGGGGGTTGGACTAGATGAGCTCCAGAGGTCCCTTCCAACCCAAACCATGCTAGGATTCTGTGATTCTTGGCACAGAAGCAAAGCTCCTGCCAGGGTGACATGGGCTGCAAGGTTTCTTCTTGTGGCAGCAATGTGACATGCCTCAGGCCTTTGGTCACTTTAGCCTTCTTCAAAGCCACATGCTGAGCTTCCTCTGCCCTGAGCTTGAGCTCACCTAGCTCTCCTCCTCCTCCCTCAAGAGCTTTCAAAAAAGTAAAATTGGGCCTTGTTGCTTCTTATTTATTTCAGAGCTGTAGATTTGGAGTGATTAAAAGAAAAAAATATGTATATATATATATATATATATATCTAGATTAAATGCACCAGGAAGTTATATGATGCCTGGAGATCTTCCTCTTGTTATTGCTGCCAAAGGAAAAACTCTGCTCAGCTCTTTGCCAGGCACTGGAGCTCAGGCTGCTTGTGTGACCCTGAGCAAAGGCTCAGCCTCTCTCCATCATCACTCCTCTTTCCTTCCTGACCTTCCTCTTCCTCTCTTTATATCCTC
>VWZO01022834.1:49698-65480 GCA_013396975.1 Bucco capensis
GAGGGAAGGGAGAGAGGCAGGGAGAGTGTCCAAAGCTTCCTGGGATGCGCTGGAGGAGTTCCCTGGCACCCAGCAGCCCTTGGCTGGCACAGGCTGGAGAACACTGGGGATGAAACAGGAGTATCTCCTGCGGGGTGAGCACAGGGGGAGAGCTTCCTGAGCTCCCTGGGGAGAGGAGAGAGGAGGAGAAGGAAGAGGAGAGAGAAGAAGGAAGAAGAAAGGGGAGAGAAGGAAAAAGGGAGAGAAGACAGAAGCAGAGAAGAAAGAAAGGAGAAGAAAGAAAGAAGAGAGAAGGGAGAGGAAAAAGAGGGAAGAGGAGAGAGAAGAAGGAAGAAGAAAGGGGAGAGAAGGAAAAAGGGAGAGAAGACAGAAGCGGAGAAGAAAGAAAGAAGAGAGAAGAAGGGAGAGGAAAAAGAGGGAAGAGGAGAGAGAAGGAGAAGGGAGAGGAGAAAGAAGGAGGAGGGAGAGGAGAAAGGAGAAGGGAGAGCAGAAAGAAGGAGAAGAAGGGAGAGGAGAGAGGAGAAATGAAGAGAGGAGAGAGAAAAAGAAGGGAGAGGAGAAAGAAGGAGGAGGGAGAGGAGAAAGGAGAAGGGAGAGCAGAAAGAAGGAGAAGAAGAGAGGAGGCTCCTTCCCAGTGAAGAGAGGAGAGAGAAAAAGAAGGGAGAGGAGAACGAAGAAGGAGAAGGGAGAGGAAGAAGGAGGAGAAGGGAGAGGAAGAAGAAGGAGAAGGGAGAGGAGGAAGAAGGGGAAGGGAGAGGAGAAAGAAGGAGGATGATACAGGAGAAAGAAGAAGGGAGAGGAGAGAGAAGAAGGGAGAGAAGGAAGAAGGGAGAGGAGAAAGAAGGGAGAAAGGAGAGGAGAGAGAAGGGAGAAAGGAGAGGAGAGAAGAAGAAGAAGAGGGAGAAGGCTGCTTTGGGCCAGCCTGGGCTGCTCCAGCCCCAGGTGAGAGCAGGAGCTCCCCTGCACGCTGCTCTGTGTCAGGCTCAGAGCTGGCAGCTCGCAGTTTGCTTGCAGAGCCTCGGGAGGCAGGCAGCCCTGGAGCTGCTGAGGATGCTCTGTCTGGAGAGCCTGGCCTGCTTCCAAGCAGCCAGCCTGTTGTTGTGGCAGGCATGAGTGGGGGGAGGAGAGGAGAGAGACGTGCCAGGCTGTGAGGGCACCAGGAGGAGGAGGATGCTGAGCTGTCCTTGCTTGCTCTGGATGGCTAAGATTCCCTTGAGCAGCTCCCCCTGAGCCCCAGCACGCAGGTGGCAGGCTTGGGGCTGTGTGTTCCCAGCCCAAGCAGACACAGCAGAGCACAGAGGATTGTCACCTCCTCCAGAGCAAAGCAGCCCTGCATGGGGCTACCCTGCTGGGGAGCTCCTCAGCCACTCAGGAGTGGCTACAGGAGCACATCCATGGGCACTGGAGCAGGCCCTATAGGCACAGGAGAGGCTCCATGGGCGCAGGAGCACATCCATGGGCACAGGAGAGGCTCCATGGGCACAGGAGCACATCCATGGGCGCAGGAGCACTTCCATGGGCGCAGGAGCACTTCCATGGGCGCAGGAGCACTTCCGTGGGCGCAGGAGCACTTCCGTGGGCGCAGGAGCACTTCCGTGGGCGCAGGAGCACATCCGTGGGCACAGGAGAGGATCTATGGGCACAGGAGAGGATCTATGGGCACAGGAGAGGATCTATGGGCACAGGAGAGGATCTATGGACATAGGAACACTTCCATGGGCACAGGAGCAGATTGATGGTCAGAGGAGAAGCTCCATGGGCACAGGAGCACATCCATGGACATAGGAGCACATCCATGGCCACAGGAGCACATCCATGGGCACAGGAGAGGCTCTGTGGGCACAGGAACACTTCCATGGGCACAGGAACACTTCCATGGGCACAGCTGGCCTCCCAGCTGTGCCATTCGGAGCTGCCAGCCTCATGCCTATGGATGAGGATGCCTGAGGGAGGGAAGCAGCCAATGACAGCAGTGCTCTGGCCTGCCAGCAGCTGCCAGCCTTTCCCTGTGAACTTCTCCTGACATTTCAGCTGTGCCTCCAAGGGCTTTTTCCAACCCTCCCTTTTCCCCTCCCCACCAGCACCAGGGGGACCCCACAAGCCCCAAGGCCAGGGCTATAGCCTGCTGCTCCCAGGGCTGTATCCTGCTGCTCCCAGGGCTGTATCCTGCTGCTCCCAAGGCAGGATGAGCCTGAAGGCTTTGAGGTGGTGAAGGTGCAAGCAGCTGCTCCATTCCCTCAAGCCCTCAATGTGCAATTAGCTGGGACTCAGCTCAGCTCAGCTCCTTCCACCCACGCAGTGAAGCCAGAGCCTGGCAGCAAGCAGCAAAGCTCTTCTACAGCATCTTTATTTCAATCAAGGCAGAGCACATCCTCAGCTCTTCCTTTTGACCTCGTGGAAGGGGAGGGAAAAGGGATAGGAGAGCCTAGGGAGAGGTAGCAAGCAGAGCCAGAGCCCAAGTGCTGTCAGGCACTGACTCCAAGGCAGCTAGCTCCATGCTCTTTCTTCCTGAGCCAACTACATCCTAGCTCTGAGGCCCTAAATTCCATCCCCTGCTTGCCAAGGGAAGCTCTTCTGGAAGAGGCATCCCCTCCAAAGGGTAAGGAAGACAAAATGCCTCTCAGAGCTCTCTAACTCCTCACTGGGAAGCTCAGCTCCAGCTGCAAGCAGCCTGCAGAGGAGCTGTGCTTAGAGTCTGGCTCCTTCCCAGCAGCTATCCCTGGGGAAATGGGGCACAATTCCATAGGGAACACAGGGAACAGCACTGAAAAGAGCTGCAGCCCCTGCTTCAGCAAGGAAAGCTCTTCTCTATCATGCTGGATGTATCTATCCCACCTTGCCCTTGAGCTAGGGCACAGAGGCTGGCTGTCCCTGCCACCCAAAATCCTGCTGCTGCTCCAGTCTGAGAGCAAAGGCCATGGGAACAATAAACACAGCTTTCACTATCCACTAGATCCCTTCTCTGAAGAGAAGAGTGATACAAACACACTGCCTAGGACATCAAGGACAGTTGAGAGTTAGCAGGGAGAGAGGACATGAGGTGTGGGACACCTGGGCCATGCTCCCAGTGCAGTCCCAATCCCAATGCCAGCAGCCTGGCCATGCCAGTGCTTTAGCAGCAGTCCTTCTCTTCCAGCAAGGGCTGCAGGTGCTAGGGAAGGCAGGTGAGATATCTGGAGCCCTTCACTGCATCTCCTGCTGTTCATCCAAGGGCTCAGCTGCCTCCTCTGGCCTGGCCATGTGAGGATCCTCCATGCCAAAGTCACTCCAGTATGGAGAGGCCTCTAGGCACCTTGGACCTTGTGGGCTTCCCAGGCTGGAAAAGAGAGAACAGAGCAGATTAGAGAAGGGATTTGGGGGAGATGCAGTACTTCCTTGGCACTCTGCTGCATCTCCTCTGTTGCAGTTCTCAGCTTGCAGCCAGCTGAAGAAAGCAGCCCAAGAGCTTTGGAAATCACAGCTCTTTTCTGTGCTAAGCTTTGCCTACAGCCTAGAGATTGCTAGTGACTCCAAGATATCCCAGCTCTGCTCATCCTGGCTCCCTAGGAATCCTGCCTGTGGTGTGGGAGAGCTGAGAAACACATCCTCACCCTCCATTCCCTTCACCAAGCACAGCAAGGATGAGACAGGGATATTGCAAACCACTCTAGAAAGCCTGGCAAGCTCCTTGTCTATCCCAGCAGAAACTCTTTGCTATTTGTACAGGCACCAACCACTTCCAATGGAGCTGGAACTCCAAGGAGTTGCCATGGGGAGGTGCAGAGAGCTAGCCAAGCCTGCTCCAGGGCAGCTGGACAGCTAGCCAAGTCTGCTCCAGGAGAGCTGCAGCTGTTTGCCTGGTACCTGGCATGCAGGAGCAGAGCAGGGGGATGATGGTGGCTTTCCTCCTCCTGTGCCCAGCCACAGTTGGACATGGCATAGTGCAGGATGGCTTCAGTCACTGTCTGGGAGCCCTGGCCCTGCACACAGGCCTCAATCTCTGGCACAGAGAGCTGGCTCTGCAGGAAAAGGTGGAGTCTGCTGTCAGACAGGAGGACCACGTTCTGCAGGACCCTGTGGACACAGAGAGGAGAGAGCTGGAGCCTGCACTTGGGACCTAACAACCTCCAGAAATGCTTCAGGTTTGGGGTAGAGTGGCTGGAAAGGTGCCCAGAGGAAAAGGAGCTAGGAGGGGGTTGGTTGATAGTGGTTGGAGATGAGGCAGCAGTGTGCTCAGGTGGGCAAGAAGGCCAATAGCATCCTGGACTCAGCATTGGGGAGGTCACAGCTCCAATCGTGGGGTCAGGTTTTGCCTCCTCACTCCAAAAAGGAGCTTGAGGTCCTGGAGTGTGGCCAGGGAAGGGCAAGGAAGCTGGGGAAGAGTCTAGAGTACAAGTGTGCTGAGGAGCAGCTGAGGGAACTAGGGTTGGTTTGCTTGCAGAAGAGGAGACTCAGGGGAGACCTTCTCACTGTCTGCAACTCCCTGCAAGGAGGTTGGAGTGAAGTGGGGGTTTTCTCTTCTCCCAGGCAATAGAAAAGAGGAAACAGCCTCAAGTTGTACCAGGAGAGGTTCAGGTTGGATATTAGGACAAAAGGCCTGGCCCACTGCCACCTCACAGCGAGCAGCAAGCCCTCTCCCTCCACCCAGCCCTCACACAAATGCTCTTACTCACTTCTCCAAGAACTGCTGCAGCCCTTGTCTCCTCTTCTCAATGAACTCATCTGTGCTGCCCACAAAGAAGGTGGATTTACCAGGCAGCTCTGGGACAGGCCTGCAGGCACAGAGCAGAGCAAGCACTTCAGGCTCACAAGGAGACATATGAGGCACTGTGGCAGCAGCAGCCAGGCCCCTACCTAGGAGCTTAGCTAGCCCAGCTTTGTGTCTGAGCTTTCTAGCCACATATGGGTCTTCCAAGAGGGGAAAGGAGGGAGAGCAAGGTGTGCTTACACCAAGCCAGCATTCCTCTGGAGCTGCCTCCTCAGCCACACGAACTCACGGTAGCGGCGCCGCACACATGAGGTTTTGGCAGTGAAGGCTTTGCTGTTGGTCTGCAAAGATAAAACCCCAACCCACCACAGCAATAAGCCACAGGACTGAGAGGCAGGGAGGCAGAGGAGAGCAGGAGCTCATCTGCACACAGCCCAGAGCTCAGTGCCTCAAGGATCCCCTCAAAGTGCTCAGCTTTGGCAAGCTGAAAGCTTAGAGCCGGCTGGAGGAAGGAACAGCTTGCTGAGGCTTCCTCCCCTAGCTTCAGAGCTCCTTGCACACCTAGCCATGGCTACTGTGAGGGTATGAGTGAGCTCTGCAGCTCACAGCTTCCCCCTCGAGCTGCAACTCACGTGGAGGAAGATTTTGTAATCCACATAGGAGTTCCAGGAGCCTTCGTTCTGCACCCGAGGGTCCTGCACACGCACTGTCGTCAGCTCCTAGGGTACAAACCCTGCCTGAGAATGGGCAGGCAGCTCTCCCCCACCCCCCCCAGGGCTCAGAGGGGCTCCCACAGCCCCCACAGGCACAGCTACCCTTGACTACACCAGCTTGTGTGGCCCTGCTGCCCCACACCTCCAGCCTTTCCCACCCCTGTCACCAGCCTGCCCCTCAGCGCTTGCCCCCTACCAGCTCTTGGAGCACCCTCAGCTCTTGCCCTACTCCTCAGCTCTTGGACCCCCTCCTCAGCTCTTGGAACCCCCTCCTCAGCTCTTGGAACCCCCTCCTCAGCTCTTGGAACCCCCTCCTCAGCTCTTGGAACCCCCTCCTCAGCTCTTGGAACCCCCTCCTCAGCTCTTGGAACCCCCCCCTCAGCTCTTGCCCACCACCCCCTCCTTAGCCAAACCCAACCACTCCAGCACTGCCAAAGCCCAGGCAGCAAGAGGACAGAACTCATGTCAGCAAAGGTCTTACTTCCTCTCGAGTCTCCAACATCCTAGAGGCACAGCCCAGTGGGAAACATCTGCAGAGAGGGAAAAGGATTTGGTAAGACAAGATCAACACAGCAGGGGTTCCTCTATCCTCTGCATCCCTTCCAGGCACCTCTCCAGACCTCATGCCTGCACTCAGCTGCCCTCCCTCATCCTCTCTCCTCACTAAATCCAGCAGCTCACAGGGCAGAGAGCATCCAGCATCCATCTCTCCTGCTCCTGAGAGCAGTGTGGCCTCTTGGGCTTTCCCTAGGGAGTGCTGTGACCAGAGCTGCAAGCCTGCAGCACCTCTTATCCAGGTCATTCCTGCCCCCAGATCAGCACTGGGATCCTGCAGCCTTCTGGAACAGTGCTCAAAAAAAGCCTGGATCACAGACAGAAGTGTGCAGGGCTTCCAGCTCAGCCAATCTTAGGATGGGATGCTCCTGCTGGGCTGCCTGCCTTCGTGTGCCACAGCACATCCCTGCTTCTGGATGTGCCAGACAACTCCAGGAGAGCTTGTCCCCCAGGAAAAAGCCAGGAGCAGCCTTTCATTGCACAGCACCAAGACCTCAAGTTCCTAGTTTGCTCCTGAAGAGCCAGAACTGGCAATGTAGGAGGAAGCCAGGGTGGAAGAGCCTGGCCCACTCCCTCCTCTGAAATGCCAGAGGAGCTGGTTCAGCTCTGGAGGAGAAAAGCCTGGTTGTATCACCAGTTCCTTCTCCTCCAGGCCTCCCTCTCCCCACACTGCCTGCCCAGCATGGATTTTCCTGGAGCATGGGAAGCAGCCAGCCCACCCCAGGACCCTGCTGCCAGAACAAACCTGCTTTTCTCCAGCCTGGATCAGACCTGTTCCCTAACTACCACCTCACTTAAGTCTCCCATCAGCACCCAACACAGATATGTCATTTCTTTCTGGCTCTGTCACAAGTCACCTGAATAAGCAGTGACCTCTGTGCCACATTTGCCCACCTGGCTGGCTTTCAGGTCAGCACTGGGGCTACTCTCCCTTGGATTCAACCCCTCTCCCAGCAGGAGCTGTTGGTGAAGCCCTCAGGGAGCTGCAGAGGTGCCCAGAGCCTCCTTGCCCTCCTGGCTTGGCTGCAGTGTGAGCTGCTTATATGCTCCCATCACACTATCTGCTTTCTCCAGCATTCCCAGATCCTCCTGGCTCATGGCAGCTCATTTGCTCCACCATTCCATGCTCCTGCAGCAATTCCTGCTCTGCAGCAGCACCAGGAACACAGTGCCAGGGCTTGAGGGGAAGGAGACAGCAAGAAAAAAACCTCCCCCACCCCTCAATAAATACATAGGCCAGCCAGTGAAAGCTCTCTGAGCTGCAGAGGCACTGGGAGCACACAGAGCAGCAACACTCATCAGGGGGAGCTGGAAGACTGAGTGTGGCCCAGTGTCCTGGTTTTACCTCCTCTAGGGGATTGTTTGCAAGAGATTTTGGAGCCCCTGGGATGTGGTGACAGCACAAGACTTCACACGTCCCAGCCCAGGCTCCCATGGGACATAGCTGCTGGCTGGCAGAGGCAAGGCAGCCCCTTCACCTGTTCCCCTTTTCCTGGAATCCTGCCTTTTAGGCTGTGAGAGCTGCCAAGTGTGAGGCAGGCCTGGAGACTCTCAGCCTTTATTTATACACTCAGCTGTGAAGCAAAAGCTTGTCTGAAGACAGAGCTAATTTTAGCTGGGCCAAGGGGAGGGGTTGAGCCACAAAGCAGGCTGGAAAAATCTGGCTCCACCAGTTTGCAGGTGCTTTCCTGTCATCCAATTCCAGCCCAGAGAGCAGAGGGAGTGTTAGTAACAGGAGAGAAAGAGCTTCAGGACAGAAAGCAAGTGAGCCCAGGCCTGCTCTGAGATGTCTCTGAGTAACTGAACTCTCACTGGACTTGGGGCAGGCTGCTGCTGGTTCCAATTGGAGCTGGAAAGGGGAATGAGGAGGAGGAGAAGCTACCAAAAAAATAAAGCAACTCCCACACTTCATTGCACATGATTCTTCCCCTGGGGACAGAGGGGAGTGAAGGAGCCAAATGTGACATGAGTCACTTTGCTCAGCCTGGTCACAGGAAAGCTCTAAGCCTCCTCCATGCTGGGAGCTCCCAGGCAGAACCAGTTCAGCAGCACAACTTGACCATTAAAGTTTCTTGGCCTCCCCAGGGGGTGCTGCTGCCTCCCCGTTGCTTTTAGAGCTCCCTGCTCTGCATAACAGCCCTGCCTAGATTAAAAATGCAGGAGGGAGGAAAGAGAGAGACTCACAAATTGCCTAATGGAACAGCAGAGGGTTGCCAGGAAGAGGAATTTCATTTTCCAGCTCCTGGATGGGTGCTCTGAGGAGCAAAAGGTGACCTGAGCCAGGGGGGAGATAGCTCCCTGCAGTCAGGGAGGCAAAGGGAGAGCAGTGAGGCCAAGTGCTCATATCTTTTACCTACACTTTCATCCAGAGCTGTACCAAGGAACACCTAATCTTGTTTAGGCTTCATTTGGAGTTAATTGATCTTAACTTGATAAATCAAGTTGAAGCCAATGGACAAGGCAGCTCAGAGCCACCTTTAAACAGTTAGACCAAATCCTATTTCAAGGCTTTTGCTTAAAGCCTCAGTTTAAGAGGCCCTGGGATATGTGGTTTGGGTTTGGTTTAATCTTCCTCCCAATTTGCATTTCAGTGTTTCCAAGGCTCAGGCTTTCAAGATCTTCTAGCTAAGCAGAAGGTAAGAGGTGGAAGCCACACAGAAAGGCCTCACATCCATGCTCTTGAAGCATCACAGCTTTCCCCTGCCCAGGACATGGCAGTTGGGATGTTTTACAGCCACTGGATTGCCTCCCCCAGCCCTGTCCTCACACTGCTGACAGAGAAAGTGTTAGGCTTTTTTTCTCTCTTGCTTGCTATCTCTTATCTTCCTTGCTGACTCAAACACACCCTCAGCACTGCTCTCTACTCCTCTCTAACAGCAGGACCTGCAAGTTTTCTAACCAGAACACACCAGTGAAAGTCCAGCTCAGAGCTCCCTCCCCTAGCTCTGTTGCCTACCTATAGAGCTCCAGGATGCCCAAGGCTTTCTGTCCACCCAACCAGGCACAGCACTGCTCCAGGTGACTTCCAGCCACACAAAGAGTCTCTGGGTTTGGAAGAAAGCCTCACAAAGGAGTTCCAAGACAGGGAAAAAGGGAACGAGTCCCTTTCATTTCTGCTTTTTCTTCTCATGCTTGGACAGAGTCGTAACAAGAATCGGAGAGGATTTCCTGAGGTGTTTTTCCCATCTAAGAAGGAAAGGGCTCTCCATCCAGAGAGCTGTCCCACATCAGGACCCCTTCAATCCACACTGCACACTGGAAGGGGATGTCCCCAGCCAGCACAACACCCCAGCATATCAATCCAAGGCCCGGACACTTGACCACACTACCATCACCTCACTCTGGCAGCCACAGCCTAGCCCAACCAGCCCCGAGCTCCACCGCACCATGAGCACGGGCTGGGCCTGGGCCTCGTCACTGCTCCACCTGCTCCGCGGCTCCGACCCGACCCTAAGAGCTGGTCCGGTCACCGCTTCTTCAGCCCAGCGAGACCGCAGCGAGGGGTGAGGCCCAGCCCCATCACCCCAAACCCTAAGGCTTCACCGAGCGGGTCAAAGATCCCCCCTCCCCTCACCGCAGAGCCCAAACCAGACTCTCACACCAAGCATCCCTAAACCAACCCCTCCCTCCAAACCCCCCTCACCTCCTCAGGCAGGCCGCGGCCCCTTTAAGCAGCGCAGCGGTGCTGCGGCCTTATAGCGCGGGCAGTGCTTCCCTTTCCGTTGTGGGGAATGTTGGGACTTGTAAGCTGTTCCCTCAGGCGCGTGCAGCGGCCTAGGCCTCCCGCCTGGGAGAGGCCTCCCGGATGGATCCCATCATTTCCTGCCCCGCCGTGGGACAATTCCCACTGGGAAGGGTGAATCTAGGTCTTACCGGAGTAAAGGGTAAGGGTGGTGGCAGTAGGAAGGGGAACTACAGCTCCCGGTGTGTGCGGCGGCGATGGGACTACAGCTCCCGGTGTGTCTCGCGGTGGCGGAACTAGGCCTCCCATGATGCTTCGCGGTTGAGGCCGAGGCCTACTCCTCCTCCTCTGACGCCTGAGGCCCGCGGCCTACGAGTCCCAGAGTGTCCCGCGGCGGGCGGCGGGCACGGGTCGCGGCGCAGGCGCGGTGCACGCGGCGGGTACTGGGGCTGGCTGGGCTCTTTTGTTCGAGGGAGGCGGACGGAGAAGAGCCAGGCCCGTGGTGCCACCGGAGCCGCTCCGCCCGCCCCCGTAGGCCCCTTCCCTTCGGTGAAGCGTTGGCGGGGCTGTGAAAGGTGAGGGGGAGCTACCCGGAGAGCTTCATTTTTTGGGGGGGGTGGAGGGGTAGGNGGGTGCTGGGAAAGGGAAGGTTAGCGGAGGGAGGGCTAAGGCGCTGGAAGAAGCGTTCCTGAGGAATTTGAGGTGCTGGCAGAGGGAGTGTTAGTGGCAGCAGAAGGTTTTGGCGCGGAGAGAAAGCGTTAGTGGGGAATTTGGGGGTGCTAGGAAACGGGGATGCATTGGTAGGGTCGTGCCCCTTAAAGGGGTGGGGAGGGGCTGTGCCCGGGACAAAGCTGGGCCCGGATTGTCCCTAGGAGAGGAGAAGAGCTGAAGAAGGCTCTGAGGTATAGGGGGGAAAGGTGCGAGAGGGTGCCTTGGTGCCTTTGGGCAGAGGAGAAAGAAAAGATGTGTGTTGGGGTGCTGGGAGAGGCTGGGGGCTACGAGATGGAAGCTTCCTTTGGGAAGGGAGAGGCTGCTCTGGGGAGGAAGGTGGCATTTGGATGGGGTGGGGCTTTCAAAAAGCACTCGTGGAGCCCCTGGGGTGAGGAGAAGGGGAGAGAGGTGTTCTTGGGGAGGGTACCGCTTCAGGGCAAGAGAATGGCTAGGGAAGGAGGGGAATTCCGGCTAGAGCCGCTCTGAAAATGGGGAGGGGACGAGTGTCAACTTTTGGCGGGGAGAATGAGCGGGAAGCAGCTCGGCAGGCTGCGGGAGGGCAGGGATTGGGACGGCAGCCGATTCCTGGGGGCCAGGGAGAGGAGAGCTGCTGAGGAGCAAACTGGGGGGAACGTTGGGATGTGGGACTGGGGGATAGCTCCCCTGTGGAGATCTCGGCGTGGGCTGGCAGCAAGATGGAAAAGGGAAGTTGTGGCTGGCAGGCTGGAAGCAGGGGAAGGAGGAGAGGCAGCAGGAGCTGTGTTTGGCTTGAGTCTCTGCTCACTCGCGGCGTGGGGTGGGTGTCAGCATGGGCTGGATGTTGGGGCAGCTCCTTTTCCAAGGAAGAAGGTTTGGGAACTGGGCGATTTGAGCTGCATTTGGAATGGCAGTTGTAAACGTTTGGGAGGGAGAGTAGGACTCCTGGAAAGGGAAGATGCTGGAGCCTAAATAGGATTTCTATCTCCAGAGAAGGAGGTGACGAAGCTTTGCTGGGGAAGTGGCAGATGTGGAACTGCCCTGGGGAGCAGAGGGGGTGGCTGAGAGGATGGCAGAAGGGTTTGCCTCAGGGCTATGCTGTGAAGCTGACCCACTCCTATGTGGCATGCAGGAGATGGCAGGGACTGAAACATGGCCCTGAGGTGTGTTGGAGGTGAGGAGCTGAGTGTGAGCATCCCAGAGCTGTTGGGGTTGAGCAGTGTGGAAACAGGAAGTGTGGTGGTTGTCCCTGTAAAACTGAGAGCTTTCAGGATGAATAATTACAGGCTCTACCTGTGAAAGATTTTATTAACTTGAGGGGGAAGAAAGCATTCCTTTGTGCATTTGAGAGAGGAAGGTGCTTGTGAAGGGTGTGTTGGGAGTCAAAAGTCCCCACTGAGTGTGACCCAAGGTTTGGTGTGAGATCTTGATGGTGAAAAGGATGAGAAACAGACGTGACTGCTCTAACCTCACTACCCAGCACCACTGAAATGCCAGAAGAACCAGGGGAAGGGTCTGTGAGCAGCAGCAGGCAAGTCCTGGGGGGAAAGTGCCCCCAGATGCAGTCACCCTGTCCCCAGAGATGAAGGCTGCTGGCAGAGGAAATTGCTGTGGGTGCTGGGATTGCTCGTGGTGTAGCTTGAGGAGCACTGGAAACCTGCAGCACTGGGGGCAATGTTTTCTTGTCTTTATACCAAAGGGAAGCAGAATCAAGCCCTGCTCTAACGCTACAGGTGTTGATTTGAGCTAGAGTCCACAAGTTGTGTCTGCTGTCACACCACCAAATTCCTCTCTGCATGATGAGATTTCTTAGCTCAACTTCTCTCTTTTCTTCAGCAGGGAGGTTTCATTCCTTCTGCTGCCTGTGTATTTCCTTTCAATCCAGAGGTACATTCCCTCATGGCTTATGAATTTAACTGGAAATGATGTGGCTGAGCTTGAAGCTTGTGGCTTTTTCTTTAGTTTGGGCTCAGCTCAAAGGCTTTGAGCTTTCACTCCCAACTTTCCAGCAACATTTTTCTGCTGGTCTCAGGTTCTGGAGGGTTCCCACTTCAAAGGACAAATGCCTGTTGCCTTTCCCTGGTGCACGTGGAATCCACTTGGCATGCTCCTGAGTCTTTAAAGAGATGAGTGAGCCCAGCCAAGTTTGAGAGGAAGACAAGAGAAAGGAAATGGTTTAAGTTTAAAACTCATTAAAACTGAGCTGAACTGTTAATCCTTTCAGATGCAGCTAATGGAACTAGGCTGTCCCCAAATGAAACTTGTGGGTCTCCACGTTCTTCTCAGGCTTGGCTTCCTTTCCTTTTGTTCAACTTGCTGCTGAAACAATCAGAGAGCCAGGCATCATGGAATGCTGTTGGGTAGAGCTTCATGATCTTCTGAAGGAGGTGGCCCAGTGTCTTTGTACTTGTCTGGTGGTGATGTCACTACCTGGGTGCTGTTCTCCAGGAGGTCTCACCACCCCAGCACATGCTTTGTTCTGATCTGCTGCAGCAGTAACATGCTGTGTGGACTCTAGCTCTTGCTCTTCCTGCCCTACCAGCACAGGCTTTTGTGTATCCCTTCATGCTGGGCTTCTTTTCTTCATGGCTTTTTTACCCCATTTTGAATTCTTTTCAAGTGGCTTAGGTGTGTCCTGGATCCTTTTCCTCTTTGCTGCAGCCCAAGAACAGCAGTCTCTGTTCTGCTTTCCTCCTCACACAGGGTTTCAGCTCTGCCTTGAGTGTTGGGGAAGAAGCAGTGAATGATAATGGAAAGGTTTGCTACAAGCTCATCCCAAATTTGTCTTGAAAGCAGAGAGTTTTTTTGGTATAAGAACTTGTTTTGCACATGAAGTACAGAAAACTGAGGCTGAATTTTAGGAGCCATACTACTGAGAAGCTCTCTCCTCTAGCACAAATCCTACAGACATGAGACTGCTGCTGGAGATGGAACAGGAATTGTCTGCTCTCCCCAGAAATGCCCAGGCTAAATGAAATGGCTTCCTCCTGCATCCCTGCAGCAGGAATTTGGTGTGAGTGCATTGTGTGTTGTTTGAAAGCTCTGGAGATGAGGGTGCAGAGCCAGGGGTGAGTCTTCCCTCTGCTGTGCTGCCTGTCCAAACAGCCAGGGATTGAACAACTCCTCCCCTTCCTCTAGAGACTAGAAACCACCTAGTGCTTTGGGTGCCTGTGGTTTTAATAAGCAAAACTGCAGGCTTTGGATGTTTCTAGTCCCAGAAGGTTGAAATCCTTGTTGAGCACTCTGTTGCACAGAGGCATTCCTGGATCCTGACGAGAAGAGACTGTGAGGAGCAGCTCAGATGTTTCCCAGATAAAGCCATGTGCTGAGTCCATCCCCCCCGGGGGGGTGGGGGCTGAGGTCCCTTTCTCTCACACTGGAGCTGCATTTTTGACTGCAGTGCAGGGAGAGGCCTGTGCAGCAGCTTGTCTCTCTGCTGCTGGCTGGAATGCTACAATCTCAACAGTGTCTGGCAGCTGGGAGCTACAGCTTGGCCTTACCTACCTTTGTGCAGGCTCTGGAGGCAAAGCCAGACCTTGTTCTTGCTGTGAGGGGACAATTTGGCAGCTGGGTGTCAGCCAGGCAGCTTGAGAGCATATACAGGGCAGAGCAGCTCTATGGAAGAGGGTGACACTGGTACCCTGTGGTTCTGGCAGAAACAGGGGAGTGGCTGTTGAAGGCAACAGGCCAGGAGTGCCTGGAGATGGTGGAGAGGTTGCTGCCTGCCATATGCTCAATGTATCCTCCCACTCTACTCTGCCCTAGGGAGGCCACATCTGGAGAACTGGGTTCAGGTCTGAGCTCCCCAGTTCAAGAGAGAACAAGGAACTGCTGGAGAGAGGCCAGCAGAGACTAGGAAGATGCTGAGGGCACTGGAGCATCTGTAGCAGGAGGAAAAGCTGAGAGGCCTGGGGCTGCTGAGGCTGGAGCAGGGCAGAGCCAGAGGGGAGCTGCTCCATGCTGAGCAAGAGCTGAAGGGTGCAGGGAGCAAGAGGCTGGGGCCACACTCTGCTCAGGGGTGCCCAGGGCCAGGCCAAGGGGCAGTGGGCACACACGGGAAGCCAGGAGGAGAACCTTGTTTGTTGTGAGGGTGCAGAGCCCTGGCCCAGGCTGCCCAGAGAGCTTGGGGAGTCTCCTTGTGTGCAGAGATTCCCAAGGCACCTGGAGGTGATGCTGGGCAAGCTGCTGGGGGTGAGCCTGCTGGAGCAGGGATATTGGTCTAGATGATCCCTAGAGCTCCCTTCCATCCTCCACCATGCTGGGATTCTGGGATTGTGTGTATGGCTGCTGCAGCCCTTTACACTGCTACATTTGTCTCTCCTCTTGGCAAGCTCTTTCTCCAAGTGCTCTTGGCCTTGGGTTTGCATCTTCTCTGGCTAGCACTTCCCACAGTAAAAGAATGGAGCTGCAGTGCTGCATTGCTCTCTTGCCTCTCTCCATTTCCCCTTTCCACACCTACCTGTCTTACACAACACCTTGACTTTTAACAACTCCCCTCTCAGCTCATGTACTGTTAGACTCTTTGATCCAGTTGCCTTACTCAGGAAGTGGCTCAAGCAACCTGGACATCCAGCTGAGCAGCCTAAGGTGCCTTAAAAACCAGTCCCAGCTCCAAGCAATACCCACAGCACTTGGGACTAAAATCCTTTTGGCTGCAGCTGAGCACAAGTCCCAGCTGAGAGAGCAGAAGCCCTAAGGTGTCACCTCCTCCAGGTTGTCTCAGAGTTTATTTACTGGTCATAGTCAAAGCTGTGACAGCACCTTCTTGAGAAGCTCCTCTGCCATGGGCTGCTCAGCTCTGGCTCCTTTCTCTGGCAGCCATGTGGTGCCAGAGGAGGAGGCTGGAAGGGAGGAAGGAACTGCTTGAAGAATTCCAGAATGAAACATGATCTCTCTCTCTCAGCTTCCTGCTGCAGCTCTTGGCTCCTGCTCAGGGATTAGATGCTGCTGGTGGGTCGGAGGGTTCACATTGTTGTATGGCACACCAGCTGAGGTGGTGCCAGGCTGCCTGGCTCCTCCTCCTCAGTCAGTCCACAGGCAACCAGGAGCTTCCTTGCTGCTTGGGGTTTGCCTCTGTCTGGCAGTGTGTTTCAGCCCAGGAGCTGAGGAGAGGAAAGCCTCTCTGCTGTGTGCTCTTGGATGGCTCTGGTTTAGTGGGGTGTTTTCAGGTGGTTTTTTTCCCCCCATGTTGAATAGGGCAATAAAACTTCATCCTTGGTGGGGGGATGAGTGTCTCCTCTGGTATTGAAGATGCTGAGGGCACTGGAGCATCTGTGGCAGGAGGAGGAAAGGCTGAGAGCCCTGGGGCTGCTGAGCCTGGAGCAGAGCAGAGCCAGAGGGGAGCTGCTCCATGCTGAGCAAGAGCTGAAGGGTGCAGGGGGCAAGAGGCTGGGGCCACACTCTGCTCAGGGGTGCCCAGGGCCAGGCCAAGGGGTAATGGGCACACACTGGAAGCCAG
>VWZO01022834.1:110152-130190 GCA_013396975.1 Bucco capensis
GGCAGGGATTTGGGGACATTGGAGACAGAAAAGGTGGGGGCAAGACATGGGGCGAGGGGACACTAGGGGGCAGAGACTTGGGGACATTGAGGACAAGGGAGGTGGAGACAAGATATTTGGGTCTGGGGGATATTGTGGGGGCTGGTGACAAGGGACAGGCGCTGGGAGATGAGGGGACAGGGATTTGAGGTGGGGGGACACTGAGGACAAGCGGGGCCTTGGGGACAGAGAGGTGACACGTGGGGATGAGGGTGGGCAGGGAGCAGGGACCCCGTGTCCCCCCGCCAGGTCCCCTCCAAGCAGGAGGGGTGTCCTGCAGCCCTGGGGGCTAGTGCCCCCTGACCCTGGCACCAATGGCCAACGGTGGGAATGAGCCTTGGGATGAGGACAAGCACCTAGGGGACCAGGATCCTGTGACCCCACAGCCCCCCACAGCCAACCCAGGCCATGACAGGTACGGGACAGGGACATGTGCCAGCCCTGGTGACACCCTCATGTAGCCAGAGTGGGGAGGGGGCTGTGACCCCAACACTGACCTCATTCCCTCCCCATCCATCCCCAGGAGCCTCCTGCTGAGCAAGGACATCGCAGGCAGGAAGAGAGCCAGGCTGTGCCCAGGCCCCCAGGCCAGCCCCAGGCACCCCAAGAGCCCCTGGGTGCCCGGGGGTGCTGGGGAGGGCTGGGGGCAGCGGGCAGGCAGGGTGGCAGGGCTCTATGGGCAGCTGCTGCAAGAGCTGGAGCTGGAGGTGGCTGAGCTGCGGCAGGCCCTGGCAGCCCGGGATGAGGCCATCCAGCAGCGGGAGCAGCGCATCCAGCAGCTGGAGCTGGAGAACCAGCAGCTCCAGAGCCACATCCGAAGCCTGGAGGAGGAGAATGATCTGCTCTCCTCTGGAGATGGACCAGGAGGATCCTTGGCTGCCACTGCTGCCACCACTGCCACTGCCACCAGGACCTTGCTGGCTTCAGGCACTGGCTGCATTGGTAATGGCAGTGGGTGGGCAGGGGGACAGCTGGGTGTCCCCTGCCATGGGGACCCAGTTTGTGGGGTGGGATTGGGACAGATGAGGATGGAAAGGGATAGGGAGAGGCAAGTGGCACTGGGACAGACAAGGGTGGATGGGGACAGAGACACACAAGTGGTACTGGGACAGGTGGGGTGGATGGGGACAGAGGGATAAAAGGGGATAGGGATGAGTGGGTGGCACTAGGACAGACAAAAGTGGATGGGGACAGAGAGATTGAAGGGGCCAGGGCCAGGCTGAGCCCTTTCATGTCCCCACAGGTGTCAGTGACAGCAACATCCAGTTCCTCAAGGGGCTTGTGGGGCTGCTGGAGAGTGATGCTGCCACTCAGGTGGGTCTCAGTCCCCATGGGGTGGGAGACTGGGGACAGCTATGTCTCCATGTCCCCAACCCCTGCAGCTCCTCCCTCTACAGAGGCTGGGGACAAGCCTGCCCCTGTCCCCTGCAGCCAGCCCAGCTAACCCTGCTTTGTCCTCACAGGTTGGGGGGCTCCAGCCCTTCTCTGCTCCCAGCCCCAAGGAGCAAGGCTGTGCCCCAGCTGATGTGCCACAGAGCTCCCCGGCCAGGCAGCTGCAGGCAGGGCTGCCTGGTGGCTTCCCTCCCTGCCTGGGCACTGAGGAGGGAGCTGGCAGCCCTGCTGTGCTCACTGACACCTCCTGCCTCTGGGAGGACAGTGGGGGGGACACGCTGCCCGACGGCACCCCACTTTGGGCATCACCCATCGAGGTGTGTGGGGGTCAGCAGGGGGTCCCAACAAGGCTTCTGGGTGCCCCTAGAGACCTGGGGTCCTACCAAGGCTTCTGGGGTGCCACTAGAGACCTGGGATCCCAACCAAGCTTCCTGGGGTCCCACCAAAGCTCCTGGTGTCCAAGCAGAGATCTAGGGTCTTACCAAGACTTCTGGGGTGCCACTAGAGACCTGGGATCCCACGAAAGCTCTTAGGGTCCTATCAGAGCTCATGGGATTCTAGCAGAGACCTGGGATCCCACCAAGGTTCCTGGGGTCCTATCAGAGCTCATGGGATTCTAGCAGAGACCTGGGATCCCACCAGAGGCCTAGGATCCCACCAAGGTTCCTGGGGTCCTATCAGAGCTCATGGGATTCTAGCAGAGACCTGGGATCCCACCAGAGGCTTAGGATCCCGCCAAGCTTCCTGGGGACCCAACAAAGCTCCTGTGGTCCCACTAAGGTTCCTGGGATGGCAAAGTAGTGTCTGTGATTGAACCAGAGGGCATAAAGGGGTTCCCCTAAGGTCTAGGAGAGGTGGCGAGCTCAGGGTACCCTGGGAGACACAATCGACTCCATGCAGGAGCCGAGCTAAGATCTCTCCTCCTCCCCCACAGGAGAACGGGAGGCCCAAACTGGAGCTGGTGCCTAACTCAGGGGTCTATATCACCCACCCGCAGCTGGATGAGCTGTCGCAGGTGTCCCGGGACAAGCCCAAGCTGATGACTCGGCGCCTGCTGGGTTACTTCTTCTCGCGGGAGAGGTTGGCGCGCTCGTCAGCCGCGGGGCGGCGCATGGCGCACAACACCAGCAGCAGAGCGAGGCCACTGCGCCTGCCCCTGCCCGTGCTGTCTGCTATCAAAGGTGAGCATGGCACCTAGGCCACTGCGCCTGCCCCTGCCCGTGCTGTCTGCTATCAAAGGTGAGCATGGCACCTAGGCCACTGCGCCTGCCCCTGCCCGTGCTGTCTGCTATCAAAGGTAGGCAGAGCATGGCACCGGGGCCTTCACCTTCACCACCTCCTGTCATGGCACAGAATCATGGAGTGTTAGGGGTTGGAAGNCTTGGATCATCAAGTCCAACTCCCACTAGGCACAGGACAAAAACCCCAAGATCACACGAGGTGACTAAGGGCATTGTCCAAGCATCTCTTCAACTCCACAAGATTTGGAGCCATGACCACCTCTTTGGGGAGCCTGTCCTATTACAATCTGACCAGCTAAAAAGTCTCTCCCCTTCTATCTTATAATCCCCCTTTAGGTACTGGATGACTTTCCAGCTGGTCAGATTGCAATAGGACAAGGGGGAATGGTTACAAGTTGAAGGAGGGGAAATTTAGATTGGAGATTAAAAGGAAGTTCTTTACCCAGAGGATGGTTAGACACTGGAACAGGTTGCCCAGAGAGCTTGTGGATGCCCCATCCCTGGCTGGATGTGGCCCTGGGCAAGCTGCTTTAGTGTGTGGTGGCATCCCTGCCCATGGAAGGGTGTTGGAACTAGAGGAGCTTTTAGCTCCCTTCCAACCTGGGCCATTCTCTGGTTCCCCCAGAGTATGTCACCAAGATGTGTGGCCGTGGCTGCAACTTCAACGCGGTGATCAACAGCAAGTGTGGCACCTCCCGCCGTGCTGTCAAGAAGATGGTGGTGAAGATGGAGTGAGCTGAGAGCTACAGCCCTAGGGAACAAGCCCTGGAGCCCTCCTGGTGCTGAGGGGACAGGGAGGGATGTGCTGAGGATGGTGGGATCACAGCCTCATGCTTCCAGCTGGAGGATTAATCCCACACACGAGAGCTCAGCCTCACAGTGGGAAAGCTCCCAGCCATGCATCCTGCTCTCTCTGGCAGCAGGAAGAAGGTGGTGGAGGTTGGAGCAGGGAGATGCCAGTGCTGGGCTCAGTGTTGTGGTGCTCCCACATCCCCCCCCACCTCCAGCCACAGCCCAGGCCTGGTAATACTGTAAAAATAAGTTCATTTCCAACAATATTTGGGATTCCTGTAAATAAACTCCTATTTTCTTCCTGCCTGGGAAGGTTGACAGCTCACCAAACTTGCAGCCATGCTTGTCCCAGCCCTGCTCAAGGCCCAGCAGCACTCAGGAGGAGAGAAAGGACCTTTGTGGTGGCACACACTCCACTGGATTTGCCTCTGGTGACTCCATTTATTTAGCAAAGCAAGCTCCCAGCTGCCTCCACACTGGCCAAGCAGTTACAGTTCATCAGGAGGAACAGATCTGTTAGGGAATCCAGAAAACCACTTTGGGCAGTTAACAACTCCAAAATAAAGTGAATTTGTTTAATTTAAAAGCTCAAAAATAACAAAGCCATATGTTTGTTTTGTTTTGCTTCTCTTTAAACATGTAGTAAACACAAAAGCAATATAATCTATGGAACAATGTACACTATACACAGTGGGGAGGGGGTGGGTGGGCAGCACACAGTGGGAGAGGAAATGGAGCTGAAGGCCCCAGAATTGAAAAGGAAATGCCACCTCACTTGGAAACAGAAGAGTGGGAAGAGAGAAGAAATGATCAGAGAGACCAAATAAATCTCTTTTCAGTATTGGAAAAGAAAAGTTACAGGAGAAAAAAAAAGGAGGCAAGGAGATGGGCAGAGAAATTAAATAGAGGTGGAGCAAAGCTCTCACAATACACAGTGCTGGGAATGGGGGAAGCAGGGAGCATAAGGCAACAATCTCCATAGAAAAAAAGGGAACCTTCCAAAGGGGAATAGAGAGATATTTATAGCTATTTATAGACTTTAAATATAAAGTAGGAATGTGCTGTGGAGCCTCTCTTGGCCCTGCCTGCAGTGGAGAATCCAGTCCCCTCCATGCCTGGCTCCACTTGCGTGGCCATGAGACCTTCTGTGCCTGCAGGACCTTTTTGCTGGCTGCTCCAGATCACTCCTGACCCTTTGGGATCCTCAGGATTGGGCTCTCCCATCCTTTAGGAAGGGCTTTATCCTTATCTTCTGCGTGGGAGCCCAGGCAGTGGCAGAGGGAAGGGCAGGAGGATGTCCCCCTCCCCGAGGGCTCCTCTCTCTTTAGCAGGGGATGCTGGAGTGCTGTTGGTGTCACAGGTTGGTATCCTGGCAGGGTCTTGTCTGAGTAGCTGTGGGGCAGCTCCTGGCCCTACAAGTTCTTGGTGACCAGGTGGGTTTTGTAGTGCTTGGTGAGGTGGTCGCTGCGCATGAAGCGCTTCTGGCACCGCGCGCACTCGAAGCGCTTGTCACCTGCAGGGAGGAGAGGTGGCAGAGGTCAGGGGGTGGCTGCCAGCATCATTGACCTGCTTTTATCCCTCTGTGCCCCTAAACTAAGCACTGTCAGGACAGTGGAAGTGACCCCCAGCCCCTTCCCATGACATAGAATCATAGAGTGGTTTGGGTTGAAAGGACCTTTCCAGGTCATCTAATCCAACCCCCTGGTTGCTCAGAGCCCAAATAACCTGAGCTGGGATGGTTCCAGGGATGGGACATCTCTCACTTCTCTGGGTAACCTGGGGCCAGGCTCTCAGCACCTTCAGCATGAAAAAGTTCTCCTTTATACCTAGTCTAAATTTCTCTTCTTTTAGTTTCAAACCACTCCCCTTGTCCTGTCACAACAGGTCCAGCTAAGAAGTCTCTCCCCTTACAGACCCTTTAAGCACTAAAAGGCTGCACTAAGGTCTCCCTAAAACCTTCTCTTCTCCAGGCAGAACAACCAACCTTGGTCACCACCATCATCTAGAGAGCCCAAAAGCAAGCAGAAACCTCCCTCACGTTCCCCATTCCCTCCCAGCACCTCAATCAAACCCTAAAGTCAACTCGTGGTGGCCCAAGATCACAGAATCACNGCTCCTCTTAATGTATCCTAGGATGCCATTGGCCTCTTGGCCACATTGCTGGCTCATGGGCATCTTCCTATCCACAAGATCATGGCAGACCTCAGCTCAGCCCATCCCTAAGGCTCAGGAGCCTCGGGGGGGCTGCTCTGGGAGGGGATGGGAGGGGAGCAGGCTGAGGATGAGACCTGTGTGGGTGCGAGCGTGTCGCTGCAGCTCGTCGCTGCGGGTGAAGCGCTTGCCGCAGAAGACCCAGTTGCAGACAAAAGGTCTCTCCCCCGTGTGCAAACGAACGTGAGCGCGCAGCAGCGACGTCTTCCGGAAGGTTCTTCCACACTCAGGGATGTGACAGATGTGCTTCTTCTTCCCTGGATCACCCGGCCTGGGGAGGAAAGCTACTGTTAGTATTGAGGAGAAGGGAGATGATCCTATAAGGTTGTTCCTCATCCGTTTCCACGCTCACCTCTTCTCCCCATCCTTGCAGTTGGGGCAGGTACAAGCCATCCTCCGCCTCTTTTCCCCTGGCTGAATCTCTCCAGACAGTGCTTGCTCCATCTGGAGCTGGATTTGGGTTGGGTTCAAGCCACTGATGGTCAGGTTGTTGCCAGACACGTTCTGTACTGTGAGCTGCTGTTGGCCTGGGGAGGGAAAAAGGAGGAAGTCAGCCTCTGCCCTTCCACTCCAGGAGGCTCACACACCGCTGCCCAACGCATCAGGCCATGCTCCTCAAAGTGGGCTGGGCTGAAATCCTCTGGAGGTAAGACCACCCCTCTCCAGTCTTGTTGCCCTCAGCCCCTCATGCAGCAGTGCCCTGACCCCCCAAAAATGGGGCTGGTAAGTCCCCCCCCTTTTTTTTTTCTGAATATACTGTGCGGTTTTTCAAAGTTTTTGGTTTGACTTTTGGAGGTGAGGAAATGACCAAAAGAGGAAACAAAAAAAGAAACTTTGAAAAAACGTGCAATATATTGACCAAAAAAAAAAGAAGGGAGGGGGGGGGACTTACCCTGGCCCCTAAAAGACCTCTCTCCAGGCTCGGGCGCTCACGGAGGCAACAGCACCCGGCAGCTGTGACAGGATGGGGGGCTGGAAAGAAGAAGATGGGGTCAGCGTCAGCAAGCAGGAGAGCAAGAGAGGAAGGAGGATGAGGAGGAGGAGAGTTGATGGCAGAGTGATGAAGAAGTGACTGCAGAGAGGTGAGGATAGGAGCAGGCAGAGTGAAGGTGCCACCACATCCACAGCGAGCGAAAGCGCAAAGCCAGGGCAGCCCTTTGCTGACACGCTCAGGAGGTGAGCATGTCCTAGCTGATTCCCAGGCTGAGACTGGACTCAACTCATTTCATTCCTGGCTAGCAGGCAGCAGGTCCTACCAGTCCCCTTCTCAATCAGGGCTGCAGTCAGGCACCCCCCCACCCCCAGCCCTGTGGGCAGCAGTGCAGACAGCAGCCCCATCTGCCTGTGGCATCTTCCCAGCAATCACGGCTGGTCCCATGTTTACAGGCCAAGGAGCAATTAAAAACCCCCTTGAAAGCAACCCCAGTGAGGAAGGTGGCCCCACTGCAGAGCCCCAAAACCACCCTGGCCTCTGGTTTATGCTGACTTTGTTTAGTCAAGCAAGAAAGAAACAGCTTCCGACTGCAAAAGTAAGCCGGGTTTGTGGAGAGAGAGAGAGAGAAACCACTGCACGGCAGCAGGTCTTTCTGGATCAGGAAGGAGATAAAGCTTCCCTCAGACACAGCTTCCTCCTTTTGGCTCCCTGGTGACAGCCCACAGCACCAGCACTGGGCTGGGGAAGGTTTGCTGAGCAGGAGAAGAGAATAGAGTGGCTGTCAGGACATGTCTGTCCTGGTGATGTGGGGACAGACATGCACCAGAGCTGTCTGCGGCTCACAGGCTGCTCCAGCCACCAGCCAGGGCCGTGTCTGGCTAGTTTTGGCTCAAGGAAGACATCTGTCCCATGAAGGTGAGGGGCTAGGTTCACTCTTAGGGAATGGTGATCCTTCACTAGAGCCTGGAGGAGCACAAAACTTGTGTGCCTTGGCTACTGGAAGCACATGAGCCTTGACACAGCTCAGCCTTCCCCTGCACAGAGCTCAGGAGCAAACTGAGCTGGCCTTGGGCTCTCAGGTAGGCTCAGTCCCAGCAACTCAAACATCTCCTGTAGCTCAGCACAGCTCCACAGCCTGACCCTTGCAGGTGGCTGTCACCAACCACCCTCCCTGACACCACTTACTGGGATAGAATCATGGAATCAGAGAGTGGTTTGGGTTGGAAGGGAGCTTGCAAGGCCATCTAGCCCAGCCCCACTGCAGTCAGCAAGGATATCTGCAATTAGAGCAGGGTGCTCACAATCCCAAACAATCTAACCTCGCATGGTTCCAGGGATGGGACATCTCCCACCTCTCTGGGCAACCTGGGCCAGGCTCTCATCACTCTCAGCATGAAAAAACTTCTATCTAGTCTATATCTCCCTCTTTCAGTTTCAAACTGTCACCTCTTTTCCTGTCACAAAAGGCCCTGCTAAAAAGTCTCTTCCCTTCTTTCTTATAGGAAACTTTAAGTACTGAAAGGTTGCAAGAAGGAAAGGTCTCCTTGGAGCCTTCTCCAGGCAGAACAATCCCAACTCTCTCAGCCTGTCCTCACAGCAGAGAGATGTTCCAGCTTGGAAACATCCAGTAGAATCACCAAAGAAACACCCTAAAAAACATTGAGGCTCTCCTGGAGACACCAAGAGCTAGAGAACCAACCTCCAGCCTCAGGGTAGAATCACAGAATGGCTCAGGTTGGAAGGGACCTTAAAGATCATCTAATTCCAACTCCCCTGCCATGGGCAGGGATGCCACACACTAGCCCAGGTTGCCCAGGGCCACATCCAGCCTAGGATGTGGCCAAGGATGGGGCATCCACAACCTCTCTGGGCAACCTGTTCCAGTGCCTAACCATCCTCTGGGTAAAGAACCTCCTTCTATTTTCTAGTCTAAATTTCCCTTCCTTCAACTTATACCCATTCCCCCTTGTCAGACTGCAATCAGACCAGTTGAAAAGTACAAGAGATCTGCTTACATCCCAGCTACAAAAGAAGGGGAGGGAATTTCTCTCCTCCAGCCCTCTGCCCTGTTGGCAGAGCAGGAGCAGAACCCACCTCCAGTGTTGGTGATGGTGACAGGGACCCCCTGGACCTGGACCCCGTTGATGTTGATGGTCTGCATGGCCTGGGCAGCAGCAGCCAGCTGAGCTGCATTCAGGCTGATGATGCCTCCAGCAGGAGCAATCTTGGGCAGGGTGCGCTCCTTGCGCGTGGCTCCCTTCTTGCTGCTGCTGCTGCTGCTGCTGCCTCCTCCTGTGCCTGAGCTGCGGGCCACGGGGCTGCTGCACGAGGTGCCAGATGGAGCCACAGTCATGGCTGAAGCTTCCTGGAGCATCACGGATTGCAGCTCGCCTGAGGGGGTTTTGAAGTAGATCTGACAGGAGAAGAGGAAGGAGATCAGTTGCTGCCACCGTGCAGATCTTTTCTCCATCATTGCAATGTTTGACCTCCCCACACAACCCAACAATCACAGAACCCTAGAACTGGCAGGGTTGGAAGGGACCTGAAAGATCATGTAGTGCCAATAACCCTGCTATGAGCAGGGACACTTGGCACTAGAGCAGCTTGCTCCCAGCCCCAACACTACCATGGATGGGGCTGCCACCACCTCTCTGGGCAACCTGGGCCAGTGGCTCAGCACCCTCCTGGGGAACGACTTCCTCCTAACATCCAACCTAAATCTCCCCTCCTCAAGCTTCTGTTGATTTCTAGCACTGCCTGGCATTCTAACAAGTCCTTCCCCAGCCCTCTTGGAGCCCCTGCAGATGCTGGAAGGCCACAAGAAGCTCTCCTGGGAGCCTTCTCTTCTCCAGACTGACTAATCCCAACTCTCTCAGCCTGTCCTCATAGGAGACATGCTCCAGCCCTCTGAGCATCCTCATGGCCCTTCTCAGGACACCTTCCAGCATGTCTATATCCTTCCTGTACTGGAAGCTCCAGAACTTAAAAGAAACCTTGCAGAGGGAAAGGCTGAGCTCCCAATCCTTCTCAAACATCAGAGAATCCACATAAGCAACATCTAAACTGGAAGCTAAGCTGGGGATATCACAGCACACAAAACCCTTCAGCTTTTTAAAGCCTGGCAGAAGGCTAAGAGGAGAAACAGAACATAAGGTCCTTACAGGAGGTGGTACCTGGGTAGGAACAGGTTCCGTCGTCTGGATTTGGAAGTTCTGGGAGGACTTCTGGGGCACGGTGGGAAGCGTGGCAGAGGCAGCCTGGACCACACGAAGAGCTTGCTGGGGGATCTGCACTACCTGAGGATCCTGCTTAGGTTGCACCACCTGGACCTGCTGCACCACAGCTGGCTGGCCAGAGCCTGGGCTCTGCACGATCAGCAGGTTGTTGCCTGCCTGGATGATGTTCTCTGCTGTGGTCTCTATCAACACTGTCTCCACCTGCTCAGCCACAGCCACAGCAGCTGGCTGCCCAGGTGACATGGCTTTCTTCCGAGGCTTTTTGCTGCCCTTTGAGGGGCTCTCTGCCAGGATCTGAGCCTGGGTGCCCTGTTCAGCAGTGTTCACCAAGTTGTTCACAGGCAGGGTAAGAGTCACATTGCTGCCACCAGCCAACTTGACCACGTTGCTGGTGCCCTGCGCCGGGGAAGCTGCACCCTTCTGTGCTGGAGCTGGTTTGATGGGCACAGGCTTGTGAGAGGAAGAAGAAGGGGTGAGGATGGCTTGGTTGGTGCCTGGAATAATCTGGATCTGGTTGGTGAGGTTGGGTTGGACCTGGATGGTTTGTCCTGCTGCAGTCTGGAGCTGGGGCACGGCCTGGTACTGAATGTTGGTGGAGGAGCGGGTGCCCTTGTTGATGACAGTTGGGTTCTGAATGGCAAAAACCAGCTGCCCCCCAGGGTAGGAGGTGCCAACCTGAGAGCCCTGGATCTGGAAGAGATTCCCTTTCGAGGACAGGATGCCAAAGCTGTTCTTGCCAGAGCCCAGAGGGAGAGGAGCAGGTTTGATGGGGACAAGCTTGCGAGGTGTTGGCTGAGGAGGGGCAGGAGGAGTCACAGCAGCTTCCACGGCAGGGGGACCGATTTTGCTACATGTCGCTGCGAGAAGGGCAAGAGGAGATGGCTGGGAGTCCTAGGGAGCCAGGGAGGAGATGGGTGAGTTAGAGACAAGGGCATGGGCCAAGCTTCTGGAGATCTAGTCAGTGAAAGAAGCTGTCTATCCTATCAAAAGCAATCTGCTTAATTACCCATACCACGTGGGCCTTTAGCTAACCCTCACCACGCTACTTTTAGCCATCAGGATGGCGACTGCCTTTTAATCATCTGGCTGGGTTCTTACAACCTCTACAAAGCTGCAAATACCCTGTGAGTCTGCTAGTATTTACACCCCTAACACCCACCACTGCACTGCAAGACCACCTTGTGGTAGCAGCTAACATGGCCCAAGAGGTTCTTAAGGCAAACACAGCACGGGGAGGAGATGCAACACTCCAGAAGAGTTGGCGTCAGGGCTGGGAACAAGTCCAGAGCACAGCTCCCCAGCCTGTCCTGCCACCAGCTCTTGTCCTGACACAGCAACACTGGCTAGGGGAGAGGCAGGAGGGGCTGACCAGTGTGGTGTCTGCTGTCCTACACATCCCTCTGTGAACCTGGTACTCACCTGGGCAGTGGAGGCAGCTGGCTGCAGGTATTCACTGGGGCTGACGGCAGCAGTCGCAGCCATGCTGTCTCTTGACCTGCAAGGAAGAAGCAGAGAGACAGAGAAATAAGACTAGCAGCAAGAGCAGAGATCACAGCAACTCAGTCCCAAGGCCCTCAGTGCCCAAGGGACTCTCTTGGTGTCCCCCTGCATCACCTAAAATGTCACACCTCCCCCACATGCCTCCAAGAAAGGGACTCGAGAATCCTTCACCACCTCATCACACTCTTCCCCACGCTTTGTTTTCCCCCAGAGGGAAAATGCCAGTTAGGATGAGCATGCAGCTGCAGCCCTCACTCATCTGCATCCTAGCACAGTCCTGACCTGAAGCCATGGCCCCCCTTGGACTGACAGAACCCCCCCCAAGAGCTGGCAGAGCCCCCCTGCTTCCAAGCATGCTCAGTGAGCTGACAGCTTCCCAGTTGCCAGCCCACGCTGTCTCCATGCTGCTTGTTTGTCTAACTTTGGGAATCAAAGAGGACAGAGTTTGGGGACACAATCGTGGGGGTTTTTGAAGGCTGGAGAAACATTGTTTTGATTCTTCTGGTATATTGTTGGTGCTGAGTGTTTGGAAGTTGTTCTGGAATTAAAAGGTCATTTTGGGGAATTAAAAGCTGCTGGTGCTGGCTGGCAGTGGGAGCTCAGGAGGCTGAGAGAAGCAGAGGAGAGAGAGAGCAGCAGCAGCAGCTGCTGGCACACAGAGGAGAGCCAGGGCCTGGGAGCTGACAGGGACAAAGCTACTGTCACTGGAGGACCTCAGTAGGATGATGGGAGCATGGGAGGAGGCAGGGCCACCCCGAGGAGCAGTGAGGATGATTCAGCATCCCCAGAGCTTTGCTGCCTTCCTCTCCCCACACTTTCCTCAGGAGTTTCAAATCTCCCAAGCTCATCATGCCTCATACCAAGGCTGAGGCTCCTCTTGCCACTGGGGCAGCTACAACAGGTTCTTTCTAAAGGTTTGACATAGCAAAGCTAGGGAAAAAGAGACTCCCAAATCCTCACCATTTGCTTTGATCTGGACATGAAAGACATTTCAGCCTTGACACTTCCTTTCCCCCCATCCAGCAGTCACTGGCTGGCTCAATCACTTGGTAATATTTGCCTAGATAAGGTGCCAGGAAGAACTTGTCTGAGCTTGAACTCTCTTCAGAGCTGCTGCTGACAATGTCCTGACTTCAAACAGGGAATTACAACTGTCTAAGGAATATGGATGCTTGGGGAATACTCAGGGCACCTCTGAAACACAGCCCCAGCACAGGGAAGTGCTGGCAGAGGACAAGCAGCATGATGAAGAGATCAAGTCCTGGATGGCTTTAGAACACATCAGAGCAGGCAAAAATGAACTGCTGTGTAAGCAGAGTGAGTGGCTTTTTGCTGCTTACAGGGACAGGACAAGGAAAGTGTCTCAGGATGGAGGTAGAGTGCTGGCCTCTGGTTTGGGCAGGTGAAGTGAGGATCTGGCACAAGTAGAGTCAACATTTAACCACCTCCATTCCTGCCCAGGGAGCTGTGGGAGATCCAGGGCAGCATGAGGGAATGACATGGATAAGGAAAAGGAGGTGTGGGATTTATTTCAAAGAGAGGAAACTCAATGCTCTGCAGCCCAGCTTAGCAAAGAGGCAAGAGACATCAGCACAAGCTGGCTGAGGGTGACAGGGCCAGCACTTGACCTCAGCAAGGGTCAACCTGAGCTGGCTTGAAGCAGCATCCACTGTCAGCAGGTGGCAAGAGGCATGTGTGCACTGGGAAAATAAGGGTGTTCTTTTGGTTTGAAACTGGGGGACAGGAGGTGTATAGGTCCACCTAAAAACCCACAGGTGATTCCCTCAGCTCCCTCTCCACCAACCCAGACAGACATCTCCTCCCTGGGAACGTGAAGCCTCTCACATCAAACAGAAAACCACTAAGAAACCAAGCACTTGGGCCCTGAGCCAGGTCACCAAGGAGCCTGTTTCCCAAAGGCTGGCAGCTTGGCCTCTCCAGCACAAGCTCCAAGGAAGCTCTTTCACAGCCCTGCCACAACCAAGGGCATACATTCTTGGGAAGAGCCAGGTCAGAGTCCCAGGCGCCTGGGCTGGCATGGTGTGGAAATCATTCACCCCATTCCCTTGGAGCTGCTCCCTGGGAGACAAGAGGCTCAGACACTTGCACCCAGTGAGCTGGCCTGTGATAAAAGGATGCTTTCTTCCCAGCAAGCCAGGAGCTTGTATGGCTGCCCAAGCTCCATGGCTGCACCCTCCCTTTCAGCAGAATTAGGGCACTGCTGAGGATTAATAACCCTGACTACAAATAAGAGCAACGCTGAGCTGGCCAGAACCAGAGACACAGACCAGGAGAGATCCCATTAGTCCCAACAAATAAATCAGGATAATGATGGGGGGAGAAGCCTTGTGTTGCTGCTGTTGCAGTGTAATCCCTCCACGAGTTTCTCCCTTGTACAGTTGAAACCTGAGTCCAGCAGTGACAGTTTTACATCCTGAGGGTGGAATATGGTCTAAAACTACTTGGTCAAACCAAGCAGGTATCAAAGTCCACAGCTTCACTCAACCATCCAGCACAGAGCACTGCTAGTGGGGAATGTTTCTGGCACTGCCCTGGGGAATATGGACCCTCCTGAGAGGCAGGAGTTCCCCTCAGCACCTGCACTGCATTACACAGCTACTAAGAGAAGAATCTGCTGAGTGGCTCAGGTCCAGTTTGCCCTTCTTTGAAGCCCCAGCTAAGCTCAAGCAGAAGAGGACTCTCCCCTTAAGGCAATTAAAGAGCACTGATTCATAAAAGTCATTCATCTGTGGCCACCTCCTCTTCCTCTGCTTGTCCCAAGCACAGCTTAATATGGAAACCATCTCCCTACAGACTAGCAGCAGCCACCTCCTCACCCCTTGCCTTGCCTTCAGCCCTACAAAAGGGGGCAAAACAACCAAAAACTCAGTCATTTCTGCCTGGAGAACCATTTCCTTTGTTATATTCCTCAAACCAGCACTACAAGGACTCACTTTTGCCCCAGGACAAACAGACCAAGCACCTCGTATCCTAACCAACTCTCTAGATACCCTGACAGTGCTTCCAGGAGCTTTCAGAGCCTGCCATGAGCTCACAGCACATGGAAAGTAAACCAAAACAGAAAACAAAAGTCCCCAGGAGTTGGGGGAGGGATGGAGCTGTGGAAGAGCAAACTTACCAACCATGCCAGGCCAGGAGAGCTCATGTCCAGGCAGAGGAAAGAGCTGCTGGCAGCCAGCTGGACCCAGCACGATTGGTAGGTTTGCTCTGAGGTAGCTCCTTCACTCCTCACCCCAACCTCATTTATTTGGGAAGCTCTGGCATTTTCTTCAGTATTCTACAAGAGATATAAAAGGGAGAGGTTTGGGGTTTTTTTAACCAGGACAAGCTCCTTCTCCTCAGGGAGCTGCCTGGAGGAGCCCAGGACAGAGGCAAATCACCTGCCAGTCCTCACAGCCACAACCAACACCTTGTGCTGCAGCTCCACAACATCCTTTTCTGGGGGGGGGGGGTTTGGAAAAGTTTTGTCTATTTTAGACCAGGATTTCAAATCCCATCACCACAATATCCTTGTTACCTTGCTATAGTTCCTCTCTGAGAGGAAACCCTACCCAGTTTACAGACAGGGCACATACCAGCAGCTTAGGTATTCCAGTTGTGGAAGAGTCTCTGCTGCACAAAACACCTTTCCCATCTACCTGATGGATCTTTTTTGGGGGGGATGAACCTGATCCTAACCTTCAGCACACAGCTTAAGCCAATTAACAGAGCTGACCTGAGTTACTGCAGTTTTAATTAGCACCTCGAGCATGAAGGTGAATCAGAGTTCCCTAAAAATCCATGAAAGGCTTGGGCAGCTCAGGATTATGAAGCTGAGCACAGTCACAGGGGGAAAACAAAAACCCCACGCTGAGGGTAGCAGCCCCATTTGTTTGTCATGGCCATTAGCAAATATTCAAAGTGGAGCACAAAGGAGCTCTAAACACCTGCAGATTTACATATTAACAGCAGGAAATCAAGCAATGTCTTAGAATAAAGCAGCTAGGATTTCTGTTGTTGTTGTTCTAGCTTCTGGCTTGACTCTGACACACCTCTCACAGCACAGACCTTACAGCCACCTGCCAACAGCAAGAGTTTATTTTCTCCTTCCTTCATGCTAGGGGTAGGGGCAAGATAACCAACCCATTCCTGCTGGCCACACTCTTCCCTCGGCTACAGCACTCTACCCCATCACGCAACGCATGGAGGGTCCTAAGCAGAACCCTCCCAGCAGTCTGAGCACCCCAGCACTGCCACCCCCATCCCCAAGGACCCCTGCAGCAGCCTGGACATGTTTGCGCGTGCTCTGGCCAACAGATAGCGAGATGGTTTAGCCACCCCATCCCCGGTAAGGCCACACACCTCTCGGCGGCCCCTTAGGACCCCTACCATTCCCCTGACACCCCGAGGCCTGCCCCAAGACCTGGCCTGGCCTACCCCAGCCGCGGTTCCACCCCNCCCAGCCGCGGTTCCACCCCACCCGGCCCCTCACGGTGGCGGTAGCGGTCCCCGGGGAGGCGGGCCGAGGTGGCGAGCCCGCCTCTGACCGGGCCCCGGCCCCGGAAGCGCCGCCCGCCCGCCCGGCGCTCGCAGAGGGCGGGCCGGGAAGGCCGCACGCCTCTTCCGGGCCCGGCACCACCGGCGCTGCCTCCTCCCCTGCGCCTCCGCCCCCGGTCCCAGCACGCCCACCCCCGCTGTGGGCCCGCACAGACCGGCCAGAGAGGCGGCGACAGCTTCAACCCCCTCACGGCGCCATCTTCCTCCTCCGGGGCCGCCCGGGCACCGCCCTGAGTGTCCCTCCCCTCACTGACCTTTTGACCAATCTCCACCCTGTTTGCGCGTGCTCTGGCCAACAGATAGCGAGATGGTTTGACGCCGGCCAATCCACCACGGTTTCCCGCTGGAGCGGCAGCTCCGGCGAGCAATAGGACTCGTGATGGAGTGACGGTTTCGCCAATGGGTGCGGACCTCCAAGGTGACGGACGGAAGAGGAGATCCAATGGGAGGGAAGATCTCTGAATGACAGCGCGGCTGGCTAATGGCAGCAAGTTCAGCCTGTCGCCGTCCGTTGATTGATTGACAGCTTTTCGAAGCGGAGGAGGCGGACTTCCTCGTGGGAGGGAGCCACCCCAGCTCCTCCTTCTGGATAGGCGAAGTCGTCTTGATTGACACGCAGAGAAGACAATGAGAGACGAGAGGCTGCCGAGCTCAGCTTATAATTGGCTGCGTGCCGGAGGTGGTGGGGATCTGAAACGTTGAGCCTTGCTGACGGTAGTGGGGTCCCCGCGGCGGGGCTGAGAGTCCAGGGCATCCACTCCAAGCTCCGGTCCGGCTGCTCTGGTTTCCCCTCTCCCCTTCAATCCCTGTGCGGGTGTCCCGGGCCGGAGCCGAGCCTTTCCTCACTCTGGAGGGTCGCGGGGCCGAGGGGGTCTCCGGTGCAACCCCCTCGTGTCCTAAGGGACACCCTCCTCGCGGTGCAGCCCCGGACCCCTCACCCGCCAAGCTCTGCACCATGGATGGGACGTGGGGGACAAAACCGGGAGGGGATGCTGAGGGGACCTCCCCCAAGCCTGGTAGCAGCCAGGACTCCTGGAGGACCCCATCTCCTCCAGGGGTGTTGAAGTGCCCTGTTGTCCCTGCAAGAGTTTGGGGTGCTCATTTCCTTCACAGGGATTGGGGTGTTTGGGGAGGGGATCAAGGTGCTTGGAGAGGGGCAGAGAGCCCAGTTCTTTCACAGGGGTTGGAGTATTTGGGGAGGGGGTCAGGATGTTTGGAGAGTGTTGGGGTGTCCGGTCCCCTTGCAGGGATCAGGGCACTCAGAGAGGGAAGGGGTCCCTAATCACCTCACAGGAGTAAGAGTGTTTGGGGAGGGGGGTCAGGGTGTTTGGAGGGTGTTGGGGTGCCAAACACCTGTAACCCCCACATCCCAACCCCCAGCTCCCCACACTCCCAGGACTGCTCACCCCACTACAGCCCAGTAGCTGAGAGACTACCAGTCACCCCATAATCAACTGAGGGGGTGGTGGTCCCTGTGGCTCCCAAGCCCACCCCCCAGCCCCATGCCAGGCCTACCAGGCCCTGGGGTGCCCAGCTAGCTCCAGCCCCCACGGGACCAGTACCTCCCACTGGAGCCAAATAATTGCTCAGTGCTTTGTTGTGCAGTGTCTATGGCCGCGGGGCCTTCATTTGTGGGAACTTGCTGTGGCGAGTGCCTCCCTTTTAATTACCTCCCCTCCTCATGCTCTTGCTTACTCACTGCCTGGCACCGGCGCCTCCGACCCCTGCCTCAGCCCCCCCAGCACCCCTTCCTCATGTGGGGGTCCCTGTGGGGGTGCTGGGGTTATGCTTGGATGGACAGAGCATCCTGCATCCTTTGGTTCTTGTCCTGCTGTGGGGTGATGGCAGGTGGAAGCCAAGCCTTGATGCAGCAGGTGGAAGGGGAAGGTTGGGGCTGAGTGCCCAGTGGGGTCACCTGAGTGGGGACCACCCCAAGGACTGAACTCCAGCCAAGCTCATAAACACTGTAGGAGGCCCCACAGCCACCAACACTCTTGACACCAAGCCAGCATCCTTCTCTGTGTGCTGAGGGCATAGGGAGGGACATGTGTGTGTGAGATGCTGCCTGCTCCATACCCCATTCCTGACCCCACACCCCAGCAATGGGAGCCTACAGCCCACCGCTGAGGCTCCCAAGCTCTTCAAGTGTGGGTGACCTCGGTGCAAGGATCCCCCCCTGGGCTCAGCCTGGAGCAGGCTGTGCCTCAGCCATGATGGAGCAAAGCAGTGGAGCAGGAGCAGCCCCACGGAGGGACGGGGGGGAAGCTGTGGGTTGGCAGTGGTGCCCAAGGGTGACTGCCTGGCTGGGTGCCTGCCTGGCTTCAGCTCTGCTCCCGGCACTCCTGCTTCAGCTGCTGGGGCAAGTCTCAGCCTGCTACTCCCTGCCTCAGTTTCCCCAGGCGAGCAGTGACGCTGGCTGTCGGCTGTGAGCCCGGCATGGACGCGAGAGCGCGCACGATCGCTGTCATCATCCCCATGGGCTGACTGTGCCACTGCTGGGCACCAGGGGAGGCACTGGCACGTGGGCTTGTGCAGCAAAGCTGGGACAGGGACAGGGCTCTGTGCAGGGAGGCAAGGGACAGGGACGCACAGGTTGGGAGAGGGACATGAGGACACAGGGACAAGGATCTGTGCAGTGAGACAGGGGATGGGGACATGGAGACATGGACGTGAGGACAAAGGGACACAGGTCTGTGGAGTCACATTGGGACTAGGGCACAGATATGCATGGAGAAGTAGGGACACACAGGTTGGGACAGGGTCATAAGGACACAGGGACAAGGGTTTGTGCAGTGAGACAGGGGATGGAGACTCTGGCTGGGATGGGGATGCGGAGATATGGATGTGGGGACAAAGGGACACAGGTCTGTGGAGTCACATTGGGACTAGGGCACAGATATGCATGGAGAAGTAGGGACACACAGGTTGGGACAGGGTCATAAGGACACAGGGACAAGGGTTTGTGCAGTGAGACAGGGGATGGAGACTCTGGCTGGGATGGAGATGCAGAGATATGGACGTGGGGACAAAGGGACACAGGTCCATAGAGTCAGGTTAGGACTAGGGCACAGATATGCATGGAGAGGGACAGGGACCTGGGACACCAGGTCTACCTCGCAGCCAGGGACACCATGTCTACCCCGTTCTCGGGACAACAGGTCTACCCCGTCTCTGGGCCACCAGGTCTACCCGAACTCGCCGCAAGTGAAACCAAGTCCCGGAGCCGGCTCGACCTGTGGGCCGGCTGCCGCCCCGAAGCCCGGCAGGCACCAGGTCTGCCGGACACCGCGGCAGGAGGGACCGAGTCCCGTACAGGAGCCGGCTCGACCTGGCGGCCAGCTGCTGCNAGGCTGGGATGGGGATGTGGAGATATGGATGTGGGGACAAAGGGACACAGGTCTGTGGAGTCAGATTGGGACTAGGGCACAGATATGCATGGAGAGGGAGGGGCCAGGGACACACAGGTTCGGAGAGGGCATGAGGACACAGGGACAAGGGTCTGTGCAGTGAGACAGGGGATAGGGACATGGAGACATGGACGTGGGGACAAAGAGACACAGGTCCATGGAGTCAGGTTAGGACTAGGGCACAGATATGCATGGAGAGGGAGGGTCAAGGACACACAGGTTGGCACAGCATGACTGGGATGGAGACACAGGGACATAAGGACATAGGGACACACATCCATGCAGCGAGACAGGAACTTCTTCAGGGCCAGGCTGTACCAGGAGGACCCAGAGGAGCTGGAGTTGTGACATGGGACAAGGACATGCTGTGCCATCCCTGCTGTGCCCAAGCCCCCTGCCAGCCAGCCCTTGCCCCATGCCAGCTGGATGCAAGCTGATGTGGGAAGCTCGCCCGAGCCCACGCTCAATTAGGGCAATTAGGGCACCTCCTTCCCCGGNTTCCCATTCCCAGTGTACCACATAGCCCTTTCCCACACACAACCTGCTGTCCTCATCCCCAGGGCAATCCAGTGTCCCATTCCCAGTGCAATCCAGTGCAGCCACAACTCCCAGTCCCTAGTACAACCCAGTATCCCATTCCTGCTGCAGCCTAGTGTCCCAATCCCCACTAGACACCAGGATCCCATTCCTACTTCAACCACATGTCCCCATCTCCAAGTACAGCCCAGT
>VWZO01022834.1:141176-154143 GCA_013396975.1 Bucco capensis
CCCCCCCCAAACGGGGCGGGGGGGCCCCAAGGGGGGGGGGGGGGGGACGACGACGGGACAGAGACAAGGATGGATGGAGGTGGGGAGGACCTCAGATGGGGGTCAGGGGGTACCTTCGGGGCTGGACTCTGAAGGGTGTTGGGGTGTGTGGGGGATGTTGGGGGGTTTGCGGGTGCAGGGCTGGCACCTTGTGCTCGTAGGGGTGGGGAACGAGGGCGGTGGCACAGCTCTGTCCCCCGCTACGGCGATGCCGCTTGGGGAAGGCTGGAGCCGGAGCTGCCCCGCGGCGGTTTCACTTGTCCCGCTCCCGCTCTCCCGCCCCGGCTCTCCCCCCCCTCCCCATCCTCCTCCAGCTTCCCAAATGGTTTTTTCTGTTGTTTCTTTTTTCGGGAGGCTGCTGGCAGGCGGCAAGGCTGTTTGGGAGGAACATCAATGGGAGCCGAAGGTGCAGGAGCTGCCTGGGCACGTCCAGCCCAAAGGGGAGGAAGGAGAAGGAGAAAGGGAGAGAGGAGAAACCCAGGAGCCTTCTCTCGGGGAGGGTGGCCGCAGTCCCCTGGCCTCTTCCACATGGTCCCCTCCAAACTTTTGGCATCCTAGGCTTGCCCCTCGCAGAGCCAGCCCTGCTCTTTCACCACCCATGAGGTTTAGCACCCCCAGGGAGGGACACACAGGAGCTCAGAGGCTGCCCATAGCCCCCTGCCCTACCTGGGGCTGCTGGGCTGGCAGGGATCCCGCATCCCTCGAGCCCCACTTTGGGATGCAACTTCCTTTATTTTTTGGCCTAAATGGAAGCTCAAGTGGGGAAAGGGAAGCCCTGCTTGCCGTGGGGGGCCGTGGGGGCCGTGGGGTCCCGCGGCGGCGGTTGCCTAAGCGCACACCTGCAGCTTTCCCACACCCAAGCGCCGCGGCCCCGGGGCGGGAAGCACACGGGGCGGCCGCGGCCCCGGGAGAGCCGGGATAGCCACATTCCTCTGGCCTGGCACGGCCAAGCTGCCCGCCGACCCTCGCCTCCCCCTCCCCGGCACCCCATGGCCGTCCATCCTCGGGGACCCCATGACTCTGGAGGATCCCCCCCCCCTCCAGGGATGCTGCCTTGCCCCCTGGGACCCCGTTGTTGTCCCTCCCTAGGGACCCCATTGGTGGTGCTACAGGTCCCTTGGGGACCCTATATGTCTTGGGGACCCCTGTTATCCCCCTATGCATGCTGCCTGTCCCCCTGTGGCCCCGTAGCTGTCCCTTCCCAGATCCCTGGATCTCCTGGGGACACCTTAGGGCATCCCCCATGAAGGACCCCATATCTTTCCTCCCCTAGGGTCATCCCCCTTCCCCAGGGAACCCTGGGGTTGGGCCCTTTTGGGTCTTTCCCCCATGATTTTGGCAGAACCTTTTGGGCACAGGAGATGCTGAACCTGGGACCTGGGGGGAGGTTTTGGGGGACAGCACTGGGGTTGGGTGGGATGGGGCTCACAGGCTGCTCAGGGCACCCAGGGCTCCCCTGGCTCTGCCCTCCAGCTGGCACTAGTTCACACCAGTTGGGAATCTGGGGAGGGGGGAGATTTAGGGGAGCAGATCTCCTGGTGTGGCCAATTCCTGGGGGGCTCTTTTGGGGGGTGGGGGAAGCTGTGTTTAGGGCTGCAGGGGCTACCCAGGCTTGGAGCACCCTGAGGTCTGGAAGGGAAGGGGTGGAGGTGAAGTGGAGTGGGGTCCATGCCCAGAGGGCACCCCATGGCCTTTGGGTTTGATTGTTTTATTATTATTATTAATTATTAATATTATTAATATTATTATTATTATTAATTATTATTGTTATTTTATTAAGGTGAAGCCAGGCTTTGCCACTCAGGCAGAGTGGATGTCCCAGGCCAAAGCTGTGGCCGTGGGGCCTTATGGATGAGGAGGGAGGGGGTAGGACCCCTCAAAGTGTCCCATCCCTGTCCCCATCCCTGTCCCCATCAGTGCATCCCCTTGCCATGTCATGGGGCCAGGGATGAGCTGTGGGGATGGAGACACCCAGCACGAGGTGAAGTCTCACTGGGGAGGGGTCCACAGGGACATGTTCCCCAGCCCTGGCATGGCCACCACTGTCCCTCTGCAGGACTCAGGTGACCTGGGCTGCTGCAGCTTTTGAAGGATGTCCCTGGCTCTGGAATTTGCCTTTTCCAGCACTAAATTCACCCCTTAATGCCCCTGGCTGGGATTTCATCTCCTGAGAGGACCCTGGGGTGGCTCAGGACCCTCCTTAGGGTGCCACAGCATCCCATCTGTGGCCCAGCTCATGGATTTTGGTAGCCAAGCCTGGCTCCAGCAGTAGCCAGGGGCTCTGGCACGTTGGGGACCCCCATGCTGCAGCCACCAGGGTGGGTTTAGGGCGGGGGGGGCTGCACCAGAGTGTACCCCAAGGGCTGGCTGGAAAAGGAACTGCCAAGCAGGTCAGTCCTGTGGCAATGTTGGGGCTCAGGGCTCAGCCTTGGGGTGGGGGGGAGGGCTGTGAGAAGGAGACCCCCCCAAGGTGTGCTCTGCTCCCCCCCAACCTCACACACACATCCCCCCCCAGGGCCCAGCCTGCCGCGATGGGGCAATGAAGGCTGTAAAACCGGGTGGGGAGGGATGGAGGCTGGCTCCCACCCGCCAAAACCAGTCCAGCCTGCTGCGGCGTGGGGATCCCAGCCCTGCACCCCGAACCGCCGCGTCCCCCACCCCCGAGCCTCCTCCCCCGGGGCAGGGAGGAACCGGCTGAGCCGAGAGCTCCAGGCAAGGGGGGAGGGGGTGAAAGGGAGTCAGGGGACCCCAGGAGCGAGGTGGGCCTGAGGGGTGTGCTGTGGCTGGGGATGAGGGCTTGTGTTCCTCCTCCCAAGCCAGCAAGGGGAGTGTTTTGTGCTGTGAAGAGGCTGCAGGGCTGTGGTTGGGGTTTTGTACTGGAATAAACGCTGTGTGTTTTCAATGCCTTGGCTCTGCTACTCCATCTCTGCCAAGGGGCACAGGTGCCCAGTATCCTGACCCCCACCCATCTCTGGCGAGGGATCTAGGTGTCCATCATCCTGACCCCTTCACCCTGGCCTCATGCCTCCAGGGCTGCTCGAGATGGGGATGCAGGACAGTGCTGGGTGGGTGACTCAGCTGAAGTCCAGCTGACTTCCCTAGGAGGGCCACATCCTTAACCCTTCTAGCCTGGCCTCCTATGCCGGGACACACCGGGCAAGCACCCAGGGTTCCCCCGCGGGCAGGGTGCTGCCGGGCAGGTCTGCCTGCATACCGCGGGGCGGGTGTGCCGTGGGGTGCTGCCCACGGGGGTGCTGCCTATTAGGGTTCTGCCCACGAAGGTACTACCCAAGGGGGTGCTGGCTTTGGGAATGTTGCCCACGAGGATGCTCCCTTTGGAAGTGCTTCCCACGGAGGTGATGCCCGCGGGACCCCCCTAACCCATACCCGAGTGCCTCCTCCCTGCCCCACGGGGGATGCCATGAGTCTCCCATCGCTGAGCTCCTTTGGGGTCCCGTGCCCCTCCTTGCCTCACGCCGCTGCTGCCGTGCAGCCTCCGGCCACGGAGCGGCGCCGGCGCCCGAACGGCTCGGGCCGGGCCGGGGAAGGCGGGACCGGACAGCGACGGCGCTGCGGGAACGGGAACAGGTCCGTGCGGTTCCGGGCAGGGGGGATTCGTGCGGGGGTCCCTTTCGCGGTTGGTGTAAGGGGTCCTGGTTCCCGCTGGACGTCTGGCACACATCCCCGGTGGGTGCAGAGTTGCGGGGTCCTGGGGCAGGAAGTATCACCTCCAGGATGAGGTCCCTGATGTCCCCCCAGATCCAGGGACCACGCCATCCCCCGAGAGCCTCCGTGTCCCCACGTCTGCCAACCCCAAAGAGACTTTAGGGACACATCCAGGACAGGGACAAGGGGGTGACGTCCCCCTCGGTGCCCCCTCCCCACCCGGTTTAGGATGGCGGAGGGGGATCCTGTGCCCTCATCCTGCGACTGCTTCGTGGCTCTGCCACCACACACCGCGAGCCCTGCTGTCATCTTCGCCAAGAACGCTGACCGGCCACGGCATGAGGTCCAGGAGGTTGTCTTCTTCCCTGCTGCCATCCACCATCCTGGGGACAAAGTCCAGGTGAGACCACGCCAAAGCTGGGACAGCCATGGTGGGGAACGACTGTGCACTAAGCGTGCCAGGTCTCAGCCTCACACTGTATGTCCACCCTCCTCTCCCATCCAAAGTGCACCTACCTGGAGATCGAGCAGGTGGAGAGGACCCATGCTGTGGTGCTGAGCCGTCCTGCCTGGCTCTGGGGTGCTGAGATGGGTGCCAATGAACACGGGGTCTGCGTGGGCAACGAGGGAGTCTGGACCCGTGAGCCTGTAGGAGAGGACGAGGCACTACTAGGGATGGACTTGGTGAGGTGAGGACCATGCCATGTCTCCCCCCACCCCAGTGCTCCAACTGCCCCATGCTGTGTCCCCCACCCACCCACCAGGGTGCTGGTGGCACGGCAGGCTGGGCTTGGAGCGGGGCAGCTCTGCCCAGGAGGCCTTGGAGGTGATGACAGCGTTGCTGGAGCGCTACGGGCAGGGTGGGAGCTGCAAGGAGGAGCCTGTGCCCTTCATCTACCACAACACCTTCCTGCTGGCTGACCGCTCCGAGGCCTGGTTGCTGGAGACAGCTGGACGCTACTGGGCAGCCCAGCGCATCCGAGGTGAGCAGGCACTGCTTCTCCTGGGAAGATGGAAAGCTTTCTCCATCCACCCCAGCGTGATCCTGCTCTTCTTTTCCCCAGAGGGCAGCTGTAACATCTCCAACCAGCTGAGCATCGGGAGGGAGATCACGGCCGAGCACGCGGAGCTGCGGCAGCGAGCACGCAGCCAGGGCTGGTGGAGTGGGGAGGGGGAATTCAGCTTCTCGGAGGTCTTCTCCCTGCCCCACCAGCCACCTCGTATGGAGGCTGCCAAGGCTCGCTACCACGCTGGCAAGGAGCTGCTGCAGCAGCATGCAGGTGGGCATGGGGCTAGGGGATGGGGAATGGTCACCCATGGCTTGCCCTGGTGTCTCCATGCTACCTGTGGAGCTGGGGACGTGGTGATCGAGAGAGGTGATTCTGCTACTTTGCTCTGCTCTGCTCACACCTCCTCTGCAATACTGGGTCCAGTTCTGGNTGGTTCTGCCTCCCCCAGCAGGTCACATCACAGCAGAGACCTTCATGGCCATCCTGCGGGACAAGGCCAGTGGCATCTGTGTGGACTCAGAGGAGTTCTGCACAGCAGGCAGCATGGTGTCTGTGCTACCCCAGGACCCCAACTTGCCCTGTGTCCACTTCTTCACAGCCACCCCTGACCCCTCCAGGTGAGGATGTTGGTGGGGACAGCCCCGCTCTGGAGGTGATGGGGACAAGGCAGAGCCATGCTGTGTAGCTGAGTGTCTGTCCTGGAGCTGACTGGTCCCAGGGCTCTGCTTGCTCTTCTTGGGCAGGTCTGTCTTCAAACCCTTCATCTTCGTGGCTGGTCTCAAGCCTGTGCCACAGGTGAGGTCTCCAACCTTCCTTGAGGACCCTGCCAAGCAGATCCCAAGGTTCCAGAGCACAGTGGATCGGCGACACGAGCTCTACCGCCGGCACCAGGCAGCACTGGAGCTGATGGAGAAGGACCAGGTACCACAGACCTTGCCCCAAGACCCCCAGGGAGACAGCTGAAAGCCCCTCAGATGCCCAAGCTCAGCTCTTCTCCCTCTCTTAACCTCCCTAGGAGTGGGGCCAGAAGCTCCTGGAGACCCTCCAGGAGCTGGAGAAGCAGGGCTTGGAGGGGATGAATGCACTGCTGGAGGGGCTGGTGGCTCCTCACCCAGAGGAGCTGGCTGACCTCTTCTTTGACTGTGTGGAGGCAGAGATGAAGTTTTACACCTAAACCCTGGGTGGGTGAGTGGGCTCAGCATCCCCAATGGCATTGCTCCTGGATAGGGGATGAGAAAACCTTCCTAGTGCCCAACCCCAGCTCCTTCCCTCCTCCTGCCATAGATCCTCTGTTGACAGTGTAGTGGGGAACAGCTCAACTAGCATCTCCAGTTCTGCCTGGGCTTGTGGAGTTTCCAGCCCCCTAACTTAACCCTGGAAGAATCAGCACTTTGGGGAGATAGCTGTGGCCTGAAATGCAGGTGTAGAGGGATGTGGAGTGGGATTTGGAGTGTCTTTTCCCACTCTCTGGCAGAGCTGCCTGTGTCCAGCCCCTCTGGGAGTGGCTGTGGGGCTGGGGGCTTCATGGCAGACAGGCAGATCAGTGTAGAAATAAAAGAGACTTTAATGTGAACCATGCATTGCTGTGCTGGTATAGGATATTTGGGGTAACTGCCTATTTCTTGCTCCTTTGGCATGACTCTCCTCTTCCAGAACCTTGATCTGAGGTTGGCTCCCCCTGAGAGCTCGCTTGGGCTTACCACCAGGTCCTGGCAGGGGTGGCAGCTGTGTCCTTGGCTTCACCTGGGGACAAGGCTGGGACTGCCTGGGGCCTGGGGCTGTGGTGCAGGTGGCTCCCTCCTGGCCTAGCCTCAGGGCTACTGGAGGTAGCAGCAGACCCTGATGCTCCCACAGCTCCTCCAGCTCTTCCAGTCGGCTCCAGTGCTCCTGCAGAGCCTCCTTCTGTCTCTGCTGGGAGTGCCTGGCCAGATCCTGGTGCAGATCCACAAAGAAATCTGCCAGGGATGGAGAAAGGGAGAAGAATTAGAGACTGGGCCCAGCCCTGCCACTCCTGTCACCCTTGGGGAGAGAATGACCAGCCTGCTTAATCCCCAAGTGTGCAACCTGTCTTGCTTCAGTCTGAGCACCTTTGTCTGCAGTGAAAGGGCCACTTGACTCAGAGAGCAAGTCATCCTCTTCATCCTCACTGCTGGAGGAGCCTCCTCCTTCCTCTTCCTCACCCATGCTGCCATGGACAGGCTGGGCATCCAGCTGCAGGAGGTGAGGCAGGGCTCCCAGCACCAGCTCTCTGCAAGCACCAAAGGAAGAGCAGATGTTTCCTCACCATGTGGCATCACCTCAGGGCTCTGGGGTAGCACTGAACCCCCTGGCACTTTGTCCCCTCCTCCCCAGTTGCCTGAGCAATTCAGATTGCTGGGGTTTGGGTAGGGGAGCTTTGCTCTTTGGGGAGTGGTGCTGGAGCCTGCTGAGGGCTTGGTGTGGTTTGGGCTCCCCTGACTCACCTGTATCCATGCTGCTGGGTGCATTGGTTTCCTGTTAGGTCAAGGAGACGCAGGCTGTGGGGCAGCTCATCTGCAAAGGGAAGGCAGAAAGGTGCTGAGGTAGGAGCTGAGCCCCCCCCCAACCTCTGCCAAACCCCCATGTCCCCCCATAGCCACTCCCCACGTGCCAAGCCCTGCTGTGGGAAACAAATCTCTAACCTCACAGCTGGGGAAACTGAGTTTTTCCCCTTCCCAAGCCTTCGCTGTTCCCTTTGTCTGCAATCCACAACAAAAGAAAGAGAGATAATATCCCTGTGTCCCTCCCTCTTCTGCCAAAAAATCACCCCAGCTGGAAAATGCATGAAGTGCTGGCAGTACTGGAGCAGCTTTGCTCCAGATTGAAATCCCCAAGTCTGCTCAGAGCCACTGAAACTCTGCTGAAGCAGGACATGAGGTGAGAGCAGACACCTGCAGTGTGCCAGCAGAAGGGATGCCTCAAACCTGAGGGCCTGGCAAAAGCCTGCAACAAGGGTCTGCTGGCATTTCCAGACCCATTCCTACTCCCCACCTGGGTCCAGCCTCTGGATGTGGTTGTGGGACAAGTCAAGGACACGTAGGTGCTGCAAGGGCTGCAGGTTCTCCACTCTGCTGATGTGGTTCCCAGCCAGGGAGAGGAAGCTGCAGAGCACAGGAAAGGACATTATATCCCCTAGAGGCTCAGAGCCACCTCCTCAGCTCCTCCAAGGGAAAGAGGGAGCTCTGCTCTCCTCTGAGCAGGGAAAGTGATCTCCCTGGGGGATAGTAGCTGCTCATACCGCAGGTTGGGAAAAGAGCCCAGGTTCTTGATCTTCTTGATTTGGTTCTGGAAAAAGGCAAGCAAGGCACTCTGGTTTTCTACTGGATGAGAAATTAGAGTTGAGGAGCACCTGCCACAGTGCCTTACCTGCTGCAGGTAGAGGCTGTGAACCTCCTGCAGGCTCTGGAGCTTCCCAATAGCACAGATGTTCTGTCGGTCCAAGCGGAGAGTCCAGGGGGTTAGCAGCTCCAGGGATCTAGAGGAAGGGTGATGGTAGGGGTGTCCCTTGTACTCACAGCCCCCTCCCTGCTCAGAGCCCCCTCCCTGCCTGCCTGGGTGGTGAAGGTGGGCTCTGTGAGATCCTCACCTGCATTCTGGGTGCAGAGGCTCCACAGCCAGGTTCTTCATGGCGATGAGGCTGTCGGTGAGGATCACCCCTGGGGACATCTGCTCACTGCCTGTGGGAAAGCCAAAGGGAAAGGGCCCAGGTCAGAGGAGTTCAACCCCTCTATACCCTCCCAGGCTGACACATGAGCAGGCCCCACAACAGCTCACTCACCCCCAGGCAGGTTCTCCTCCTGCCTGGCCATGGCAGGGTAGTTGCCTGTGTGTCCTTGTTCCTTCCTTGGGTCCTTTGGGTGGGTGTATCGTGGGGGCTAGGCTGGCCCCTCTGTTGTCTGCAAGGGAAAGGCTGCTGAGACAACGTGGGGCAAATACACACGAGCTGGGGCAGTCAGTGGGGTCGGGACTGCTGGGCTGGGGAGATCAGCAGTGCAGCAGAGAGACCTGGCGGGACCAACCATGGGGATGAGGCCGAGAGGGACGTTATTAGGACCCAGCCCCCTGGGCTAGGACAGAGGGGGTGGTCACTGGAACCACACCCCCAGGCTGGGAGGCACTGAGACCCCCGAGCTGGGGCAGGGGTGGGGGGGATCACCAGGACAAGATCCCCCAGGCAGAGTGGCATAGAGACCCACAGGCTCGGGCAAGAGGGGTCAGCAGGACCAGAGCCACCCCCCGGGACTTGGAGACCCAGAGACCCCCAGGCCGGGGCCTGGCGCAGGGTGTCCCCAGGGGCGCAGGCCGCAGCGTCGCCGTTGCTAGGAGACGAGCGACGCCGGAAGGGGCGTGGCTGAGCGGGAGGAGGGCGCCCCCTGCCGGCGCCGCGCTGCTCTTCCAGCTTCCCACAAGCCTGTGCGCTGCCGCGGCCAAGATGGCAGCGCTGAGGCGCAGCGCGGGGCTCTGGCCGCGGGGTGAGGGAGCCCTGCCGGGGGCTGCGCGATGCCGAGTGGGGCAGGGAGGGAATGCTTGGGGCCTTGCCTGACCTTTCCACGCTCCCCTGGGGACGCGGGGCTGGGTGTGAGTGCGGTCCGGCCTGCTCTGCCCTGTCTCGCTCTGCTCCTTCCGCGGACGCGAGGCCTTGTCGCCAGCCCTGAGCTCTCTGGCCCAGCACACACTGAGCTTTCCTCTCTCTCTGTCTCGTAGCCTCCTTGCCCGCCCTGCAGCTCGTCCGCCACGGCTCCAAGGCGGTCACCCGGCACTGGAAGGCCATGCACTTCCAGCGGCAGAAGCTAATGGCCCTGACCGAGTACGTGGCCCCGCGGCCGGCTGTGCCCCCAAGCTGCCTGGCCCCCAGGAAGGAAACGCGCGAGGAGGTAATTTCATAGAAACATAGACTCCTAGAATGGTTTGGGTTGGAAGGGACCTCTGGAGCTCATCTAGTCCAACCCCCTGCAGTGGCCAGGGACATCCCCAACTAGAGCAGCTTGCCCAGAGCCCTGGCAAGCCTCACCTGCAATGCCTCCAGGGATGGGAACTCAACCACCTCCCTGGGCAACCTGGGCCAGTGTTCCACCACCCTCGTGGGGAGCAACTTTTTCCTAACATCAAGTCTAAATCTAATTTAAAGCCATTGCCCCTTGTCCTTTCACTGCAGGCCTTTACAAACAGGCCCTCTGGAGCCTTCTTGGAAGTTCCCTTTAGGTACTGGAAGGTCACTAATAGTTCTCCCCGAAGCCTTCTCTTCTCCAGGCTGAACAATCCCAGCTCCCTCAGCCTGTCTTTGTAGGAGAGGTATTCCAGCCCCCTGATCATTCTCATGGCCTCCTCTGGACCTGCTCCATCAGCTCTGTGTCCTTTCTGTGTTGAGGGCTCCAGAGCTGGACACAGTAATGTACTGGCGGCTTAGGGCCTTAGCGTTGAGAAGAGCGAGTGGCTCTGCCTTGCTCCGGGGATTTCACACGGGAGCTGCAGCCCCCACCTGGCTAAGGAGAGCATCCCCGGAGGGGTTTACAGCCTCTTTTCATCACTTATGGCCCATCACTGCTCGCTCCCAGCAGGAGGACAATGGCTATGCTCGCCTGCTGCGGCGCCAGGTGCAGGAGGTGTTCCGGGACAATCGGATGATTGCTGTCTGTCAGTTCAACTCCATGCCTGAGGAGGATGTGGTGCTAATGAGGCATTACCTCCGGAAACACAACATTGAGGTCAAGTTTGTCCTGAATGAGGTAGGGAACAGAGCTGCCAGGGCAGATCCTGCTGTGGTTGGGCAGGGAGGGGGTGAGGATGAAAGTAGATGAGAGCTGGGATTGGTTTGGGGTGAAAAGCTGCATTTTAAGAGTTGTCTCCCCCCCAGATTGTCAGACCTGTGCTGTCCCAGTCCAAGTACAAGAATCTCCTCCCTCTCTTTGTTGGACGCAATATCCTGCTGGTGAGCCAAGAGACCAAGGCAAAGGAGATGCTGCGAGTGCTTAGGGGAGTGCCACAGGTCAACCTCCTGGGTGAGAGCCTTCCCTGCATCCTCACCTGCTGGTACTAGGCTTGGGGCTCTCATGTGGCCTTGGGAAGAGGTGCTCCCACCCTGATGGACTTGTGGGATCACCACAGTGCCTGTTAAAATGAAGGGATGGATAGTGAGGGGTGAGGGAAGTCCTGCCTGCAGGAACACAAATCTTTCCAGAGGAAGACCAAGGGGCTCTGGCATCTCACTGCCCATCCTCTGCTCCTCTCTTCCAGGTGCCTGCATCGATGACACCATCCTGAGCAGGCAGGGAGTGGAGAACTTTGCCAAGCTGCCCCCACTGGAAGCCACCCAGGGCCAGACAGTGGGTGCCCTGGCCCTTCTGCCTTCCCAGACATCCTCCTTGCTGCAGTGTGGCTGTGCACACCTCACAGCTCTCCTGGATCAGCACATCCAGCAGCTGCAGGCTGGAGAAACAGGGAGCCAAGCCCAGCCTGCCCCTGCCCACAGCTCAGAGGTTCACTGATGCTGGGCCTCAGGCCCCAGGTGTTGGCCTGGAGTTGCCTCCTTCACCAGGAGGGGCTAAGGAGAGAAGCTTTGGCCCCTGGTAGGCAGCTAGCAGCAGGGCTGGAGAGTCCTGCAGTCTCACCAGCCCCTTTGGGGAGCCCTGGCCCTTCCTGTTTGCTCCTGAACTGCTGGCAGCTGGCAATGTGCAGCTGTGTTTTTTGGGGGCTGAGGTCAGAAGGTCGCTGGGATCAGCTGGAGGAGGAGGAAGAGAGCAGCAGGCACTCAGAGCAGCACTGATGGGGGTATGTGGGGTGCTCTGACCCCCCTCATGCCCTCTGGAACAGGGGGACCTGTGTCTGCAGGATCGTGTCCTCTCCATTAAAGTGTGGTTGTGGAGCTGCTGGAGGCCTCATCTCAGATTTGGGGGGTGGATGGGATGTTCCTGCCTCTTGATGCTGTGGGGAGAGCCTGGGGGCTGCTCCAGGGCTCTCCTTGGAGGGGGTGGGCAAGGGAAATGCCGTGAGAGGGAGGGGCTGGTGTGGGGCTGGGACCCACGTGGGGTGCTGCCTCTCCTGGGGGTTACCCCAGCCCCAGCTGGGCAGAGCCTGGGGGTTCTCCCGTGGGCTGGGGATGCTCTAGGAGGGGAGAGAAGCTCCCGGGAGAGGAGCGGAGCCGTTGCCCATCCCCGGGGCGTACAGATCCAGCTGTTCCCAGGCCGTGGGTGGGTCTGGCTCGGTAGGGAGCAGGTGCCGGTGCCCCGGCGGGCTCCTAGCGCTCGCGGCTCCGGTCCTCCACGGTGCAGGGGGCAGAGCCGAGCGGCTCCGGCCCGGTGCCTCCGCCTCCTTCCGTGTTCCGGTTCCTGCAGCCGCCGGGCAGGATGCGAGCGGCCCCGGCTGCCCGCCCGCCACCCGCCCAGGTGAGCAGCGGGGACCCAGCCCCGGGAATAGCGGGGGGACAAGCGGAGGGGAAAGGGCAGCGGGCCCCGCTGTCCCCAGAGCTCCTGGGGATCGTGTCTGACGCCGTGTCCTGCCCGGGACAGGCAGGGGCTTTGCCCCCCGCCCTGGTGCGGTTTGTAGGTGGAGGGAGCGGCTGGGGACCGCCGGGGGTACCGGGCCAGCGCCGTTACCGTGCAGGGAGTCAGTCCTGCCCCACAGCAGCATCTACAGAAGGCTCTCAGCTCGCTGCCAGGGTGGACAAGGCAGGGCGGGGGGGTCCAAGCTGCGGTACGAGCTCCCTGTCCTCCTTCTCCTCCTCTCTAAGCAAGGGATGCTCAGTGTTGTGGTTACCGGTGCGGTGATTAGCGGTACCGTGGCTTGAGCATCGCCCCGAGGTTATCCTAGGACCCATCACATAACGGCAGCACTGGAGAGGGACTGACAAGGCAAGCAGGAGCTTCTCCGTGCCTCAGTTTCCCCCTCGTGTAATTGAGAAGGGCAAAGGGACCACGCTTGTGGCAGGGAGCGTGGCCAGCTTGGGGTTTTGGGGGGTGTGTGCGGGGGGGTGTGGGGGGGTGTACTGCTCCAGGGGGGGGCCGGGATGGACTCTGGCCCTCTGGTCACCATCCTGTGCTCGCCACGGGGTTGTGCCATGGGCACTGAGGCCATGGTGCTGTGGAGCTGGACTCTGGACCTGCCAGGCAGGCAGCGGGTGAGCGAGGTGAGATAAGCTTGGGTGGATCGAAGGTTCCAGCTGACACACAAGCTGCTGGCTCCTAGCCACAGCCACATGTGAGGCTGCCCATTCCTGGGGTGGGGGGCAGGAGGGGTCC
>VWZO01022835.1:0-11309 GCA_013396975.1 Bucco capensis
GGATGTTGTCTACTTGGACTTTGGTAAGGCCATGGTTACAGTCTCCCACAGCATTCTCCTGAAGAAACTGGCGAAGCATGGTGTACACAAATGTACTCTTCACTGGGTTAAAAACTGGCTGGATGGCTATTCCCAGAGAGTTGTAATTAATGGAGTGAAATCTAGCTGGCTGCCGGTCACCAGTGGTGTCCCTTGGGCTCAGTTTTGGGGCCAGTCTTGTTTGGCATCTTTATTGATGACGCAGATGTGGGGATTGAGAGCACCCTCAGTAAGTTTGCAAATGACACCAAACTGTGTGGGAGTGTTGATGTGCTGGAGGGCAGAGGGACTTGGACAGGATGGATCAATAGGCTGACACCAATTGTATGAGGTAAAAGAAGGCCCCAGTGCTGTGTCTTGCACTTGGGTCACAACAACCCCAGGCTGGAAAGCTGCCCAGCAGAAAAGGACCTGGAATAGCATTGTCAGAAGGAGAAGGGAGGTTATCGTGCCCTTGTACATGGCACTTGTGAAGCCTCATCTGGAGTACTGTGTTTAGTTCTAGGCCCCTCATTGTAGGAAAGACACTGAGATGCTGGAGCGTGTCCAGAGGAAAGCTACCAAGCTTTTGAGGGGTTTGGAGAACAAGTTGTCTTAGGAGAGGCTGAGGGAGCTGGGCATGTTTAGTTTGGAGAAGAGGAGGCTAAGGGGGGAAAACATTGCCCTCTACAACTACCTGAAAGGAGATTGTAGAGAGGTGCGTGTTGGCCTCTTCTCCTTAGTGACTAATTACAGAACCAGAGGAAATAGTCTGAAGTAGCAACAGGTGGGGTTAGATTGGATATTAGGAAGAAATTCTTTACAGAAAGAGTGGTGAGGCACTGGAACAGCCTTCCCAGGGAGATGGTTGAATCACCATCCCTGGAGGTATTTAAGAAACGTGTGGATGTAGTGCTGCAGGACATGCTATAGTGGCAGGCATGTAGGGGGGTGATTGTGATTGTTTGTGTTTTGTTTTTGGTGGTTTTGGACTCAGTGATCTGGGAGGTCTTTTATAACCGTGAATGTTCTGTGTTTCTGTGATTTTTTTTTTTTCATTTTTACTTTACAGTATCACAGTATGTTTTCTTAATCCCTGTATTTTTTCCTTTATTATCTGAAAGGAATGCATAATCTCAAAAACTGGTTGATTTGAACTGCTTTACACAACCTTTTTAATAAGGGCATTCAACTTACAAGTCTGGTAGCAGCTGAATTTCTATTCCAGCATTGGAGGTTATTTTTAATAAAATATGACTTAGAAATCCTATACATTTGTGGGAAATGTCACATTATACCTGCAGTGAGGATGGACAAAGTTAAATTACAGTAAATGAGAGCAAGGTGTCATGGGGCACGAGTTGGGATTCAGAAGTAGGATTTGATTTTGTGGAAGTTGCTATCTCAGCTACTAGTGGTTTGGAGCTATTAAAAGAATAGTCCTGAGGTTTTTGTAGGAAGACAAATGTCTGAGTAAAAATGACTATGGCACTGAAGTTATTTTGTGCTTTTAAGAGAAAGCTGTACTAAAAAGGTAATAATGAAATAATATATGCAGAGGATGCACAATAGAGATAATGTAGTACCCACATGATACAATCTTCTGAAGACAAAACACTTGAAAAGAAACTATTTCTCATGCTATATTTTAAGACTGAAGACTATAAAAGAGTCAGAGATACTCATGTATAACCCCATGCAGAGAAAAAGTAAAATTAGTTCATTTGCCAGTCTCACAAACATAGAATTATCACCAAAATGTTTAGGTGTTCTCAGCACCAATCATTATGTGGATTGTATTTGCAGGAAGGTAGGTGATCAGATTGACATGTTAAGATTTTTTTTCAATGATATATATTTATAATTGAGAAAGGTATGGTGGGTTTCAGAGACACTATTGCAAATTTTCATCAGTAAGGAGTACATGTTGTCATAGCAAATAGCTGGAAGCATGCAAATGTCTATTCCAAACAATTGCTTAAGAAAAATCAGCTTTTGACCACTTCTGAGATCACATGATACTGTGAATTGACCATCATACTTCTCTTTCCGTCATTGTTTCTTATTTATTCTTTGTGGTTACTGCAGAATAATTGTATTTTATTTTATTGCAGTGCAGTTGAAAAATTGATTATAGAGTGACTTGAGTGCTTATCTCTATTGATATGTAATGTCATGCAGTGGTAACCATTGTAATGTTTTGTGTATTAACTGATGAAAAGATTTCTGATTGTATAAAGCCCCAGCAAATTCTTTAACTGCATGCCTTAAGAAATTTTACATAGAAATGGAAGTAGGACACAGTAGTGATCCTGACTGTACACACAAAGGACCTTTATTTTTGTGCATATCATGGATCACTAGGTTCTCTGTTTTGCTGACTCATATGTCATACAACAATTAGCAATTACAATTGTAGTGCTATGTATTAATTATAACCTGGGATCTCACTGTTGAAATAGCATCTAGATGGCTTTTGTTTATTCCCAGTGATAGGAAGGATCATTAGAATTTTCAGCTTTTTCTGCTTGAAAGGTAATTTTTAGAAAGGGTTTTAGTTCATAGAAATTCCATCTTAAAGATGTATACTTCCAGTTCCAGGAAGAATACACAAATGCAAATATCTGTGTAGAATGAAAGCAAATTGCATATTTTACTTTGAAAGCAAAGAACATACAACTGTAACTGTAAGGATTTAGGGAAAACAAAAAGGTAAAAATTTAAAATATAGCAGATTATCATAAGAGTATTTATTGCTTTCTGTTTTCAAGTTTGAGAGTCCAAGCTGCATGGGGCTTTTAGCGTCTAGTTTCTCCAGTAGAGAAGTTAGTTATAAAAACTCAAAGGATACAGCAGTCATCTGTATAACAGTTTAGAGGCCCTGAGGAAAAAGAGCTCAAATCCATGGAAAGTATCTTAGAATACATAACAAGCTACAATGATAATGCTATAATTAATAAACTTAGTTTTTCTAATCATTATTGTACAACCTCTCTTTAATTTCTAGTAATTATTAGGATAGGATGACTAGACTTCAAAAATGAAATCTCTTATTTTGCAATGGATTTGGGCTTCTCTGCTGTGTTGTTACTTGGAGGACCTGTGTTATCTGAGATGTTATGAGAGTGTAAACTGAAAAAATGTAAAAATGTAGTTAAATATATATTTCATTTATTTTATAGAAACTTTAATGAAAGACCTTGATGTAATAACAATTCCTAGTAAAGACGTTGTGATGGTACATGAGCCAAAGCAAAAGGTGGATTTAACAAGGTACCTAGAAAACCAAACTTTTCGTTTTGATTATGCCTTTGATGACACAGCTCCTAATGAAATGGTTTACAGGTATGTGTATATGCTACATTTTTGTGAATCTTTTTTCTCCTATACTTTCCATGTCAGTAACTGTGGGCTTACCTTGGTCATGGACTTTCCTCTTATTTGCTGTGTTGCTAGACACATATTGCTACTTCCATTCTTGTGCTTTGTTTTAACTCTTTACCCTGAATTCTTCACCTGCAATGTCATCTCCACCTCCACAGACCTTAGTCCTGCTCTTAGTCCTCCTCCAAGCCCTGCTGATGATTTCCAGGCTCCTGTGTGTATTGCCTGGCTCCTTAGCTACTGAATATTTGAACAACTTCATGAGCTCTCTATTTGCCTCAGGGTTATTGTGTTGTTAATTACAGTATGTGCAGCACCTGAGGAACCAGAGTAATGGCTTTTAGTCTTCAGGAAACCTGGAAGAAAAGGACAGCTCCAAACCCAAAGAGCTTGCAGTTTGAATATAAGATAATCAAGAGGTGGAAATAAATCAGGAGAACGTGGGGAAGAAGTACAAAGAAAGTGAGAGTTTATACCGCTCTATTGCTGAGATAGTTAAGCTAGCTTGGCTGCTGAGAGCAATCTGTTGATGTAACAAGGAGCAAAGTTATCTTGCTCAAAATGCTGTGTCTTCTGATTTTAAAAAACAACAGCAACGAAGACACACATCCACTTTCAGCCCCAGGCTGTTTGGATCTCCATTTTCTCCTTTGTTATTCTGTTTCACTTCCACAGCTGGCACAGAATAATGCATACACTGCTTTTAAAAATGTGTTCAGAAGTAGCTCTTTACCTTGCACAGGTCACTAAATGTGGATGTAGTAGCAGGCAAGGTTATACACCATGACAGGACATAATCTTGGCAGGCAGCCTGAATACTGTGAAGCTTTACATAGGGAATACTGATATCAAAGAGGAATTTGATGAAGATAGTATTTGTTATGTTTGGGAAGTGCTTCCCATAGCTTGAGGAGTAGTGACAGGGAAATTCAGAGACCTTAATTATTGTCTTTAATCCAGCAAGTAGGAAGCGAAAGTTAGGATTGTGTCCTGATTGACGTTGAACACTAGCATCCTGTTAGTGGATAACAGAAAATTCATAGTGAAAGAACTATTAAAAGGCCTTGAAAATTAAAACTTCGGACTTACGCTTCATATAATTAGGGAGAGAAGGGTGGTGAAAGGAAAAACTTTATAGTCTGTTCGGTTACACTAACAAGAGACTCCTAAACCAGCAGAGCTTTGCCCTTGGAAGGTTTCTATTTCTAGTGACTGTCTACTGGTTAACATTTTAACTTTCTTCATACTGAAGAATTGGTGATGTGTGCCTCCTTTGTAACAGTCAGTTCTTCTAGTCTCCCTCCTTCGTGTTTTAAGTCTTTGTAAGCATAATGTTTAAACATGAGACATGTTTCTGGCATTGAGTTTACTCTAGACGGTTTTGACTAGTTACATAATACATTAATGGTAAAATGGGAAAATGTTGAGTGATGATTCTGTTCATACAGAAACAGTAAATCTGCAGTCTCTGTAGAAGTACAGGCTTTCTCCTTATCCCTCATATGGCACAATAATGACTATTACTTGAAGGGCAATCTGCTTCAAGACCTCCTGTAATAAAAAAAGTTAGAGCAAGGTAGACTAATATCATCTGTTCTCACCAGAACTTCAGGATCAGGATGGGGTAAAAAAAGTGTGCAATTTACTCCAGTTTTCTCCAGTATAATGAAATTACTCACTGTATTTTATACTGAAAAATGTTATTCCATTTGAGGGAGAAGACTACTACTCTTTATGCTTATTGCTATTTCCTTATTCTTATTCCTCCTTCTTTCTTTTTTGTTTAAGCTGTATCCTAAGTATTTTTTTAATCCATGAGCCATAACACTTGAGTGGCAGGTTTTCATTAATATCAAAAAAGCACACACTACTTCGGAAGGGTATGCCTTTGAGTTTTAAAGGAGAACCGGAGTTTACATTTCTGAAAGAGCAAGGTTGCAAAACAAGCCTCTAGTAAAAGTAAAGTTGGACTATTTTAGCATGGCACCATTTAGAGTTGTGTAATGCTTTATGAAAATTTTTCTAGGTATGTTTGTGTTTTAACTTACTTCAAAATGGATATAGCTAAGTCTCTTTTTTATAAAGGATTTTTTTATAAATCAGCAAAATAAATGATTTCAAACTCACTTGAACAGATAGTGAAGTGTGCTTTTTAGCTGGATAGGCTTTATGAAATTTTGTATTTTACATTAAAAAAGAAGAGACATCAAAATACAGGAATGTCCTCTTGAGGACAAAGGAAGTATATGTGTAGAAGAAGAAAAAAAGGAAAGGCTAATCAGGAATCATCTGGTATATTTTTGATGAAAATTCATGATTCATTCTAGCCTAGATTTTTGCATAACCCATGGTTGCTGAATGGTTCAGTCTTGCCCATATTGTAAGTGATCTTGTGTTTGTTTGAAAGGGAATGAAAGAAAGTTGTTACACCTCCATGTTTCTGTAAACAATTGTTCCTGTTTCTGTCCCTTAAAGGTTCTTTATGTGTCAACACCTGGAAAAAGTTTAGAAAGAGAGACTTTTGCGTAGAGACTCTTAGCTATGCTGGTAACCTTCCATTAGTTTACTGTTTTCTATTGGAGATGCTAGTGTAATTAGTAGCTGAAGGTAGAAAAATAACTTCATCTTTTGAAATAAAAAGTAGTTCTCTGAAGTAGAAAAATTATACTCTGGATAATATTTTTTGACATATCAAATAATACCTCAGGGATAACTAGATTTTTCCATTCTGAAGAGCTTGTGTATCCATTTTCTTGAGTCCTTTCTCTGTTTGGATACATTCCCAAAGTACTAATAGAAATGTTGTTTCAATCACTTGTCTTCTAAATCTAATCTTGAAAAATGAGAGGATAAGAAAAAAAACAACACCAAAAAGCAAACCAAAATTACAGCAGAATTTTAGAATTGGCAACACCTAGACATTCATCTGCTCCCCTGCTCTACTTCCATGTCTTCTGTCTGCTTTGGGGAGCTCCAAACTCCCATCTAGTAAGCTGTGCTGTGTTGCATCATTAAAACAAGGAAATTTCTTTTTCTTAGGGTTTATAGGAGGATGATATTGTTTTAAATTAAAGGGGAGAAGCCTTGGTACTTTTATTTGTTTCTTTGGGATATTTTAATGCCTTAGAGCTGGTAGTCTCTTTAGTTCAGGAATTAATGTAGAGATGTCTTTTGAACTCTCAAAGACCAGGACTAGTTTTGTCACTTCTGGCCTTAAAATGTATGTGGCATCTGAAAGTAATTCGTTTCTTAAGTACTGTTGTTATTTGCATTTAAGGTTTACAGCTCGACCCTTAGTGGAGACCATATTTGAAAGGGGAATGGCCACTTGTTTTGCATATGGGCAAACAGGCAGTGGAAAAACCCATGTACGTATTTCTTCTATATGTCAGCAATACACTTCTGATGTTTATTAGAGTTTAGGAAAGTTCTACTAAGTAATAAATACATAAGTTACAGTTTGTGATTTTTATGGGTTTTTTTTATTATTATTTTTTATATTATTTTGTTTTTTGTTGTATAGACTATGGGTGGTGACTTTTCAGGAAAGAACCAAGATTGTTCTAAAGGAATATATGCACTTGCAGGTGAGACTTTGTCTTTTAGTTTTTTGCAGATTAGTTAATAGAAATAAATTTTCTACTCCCTGTCATACAAACATAAGGGTCTGCACATTTGAATTACAGAGAAGCTTTTGTAACATCAGAAGTACTCCTAGATGTGTAGTCTTTACAAAGTAAAGTAAATGTGTATACAGACTACTTTAAAAAACATAATAAATATAATAGGTCATTAATTAAATTTATAATTTTAGGCTCTTCTGCACTTTCTCAGGTGAAGTGGTAGTTTAAAATATTTTAGACTTGATTGATGCGGTCTGTTTTACTTGCAAAATATGCTGTAAAATAGACTATGCATTAATGAGTCTTCACTGAATGAAAATATGTAACAAAATCTCTTGTTATTTTGGAAACGTATTTACAGCTCGAGATGTCTTTTTAATGCTAAAGAAACCAAACTATAAGAAGTTAGAACTTCAAGTATATGCAACATTTTTTGAGATATATAGCGGTAAGGTAAGTATCTGATCTTTCCCTGAGAAAGGGGAAATTTCTCTTTCACAAACAAAATTCTGAGCTTGTCATATGAAGGACTTTTTTCCTCTTTGTACTAAAAGCTTTATTTCAGTTCTTTATACTTCCCTTCCAACTATGTTTTTCAATGGAATGCTTTGCATATTTTGATATATGATTTGAAACAAAAGTGTTTTTTAAAGCTCCTCTTTAACCGTTCTGTTTCCTCCTGCCTTCCCTGCGAAGGTTTTTGACTTGTTGAACAGGAAGACAAAACTAAGAGTGTTAGAAGATGGTAAACAGCAAGTCCAGGTGGTGGGATTACAGGAACGAGAAGTGAAATGTGTTGAAGATGTTCTTAAGCTTATTGAAATAGGCAACAGCTGCAGGTATATCCCATACCTTAATCCAGTTTTTCATTGTAATTAAAGAATCAGAACAATTTTTTTGTATGTGTGTCTTTTCATGGTGATTGCTTTTTAATATACAATGGATTTTTTTATTAAGTTGGCTGCAAGTAATGTTTTTAATAATCCATCTTCATTGCTTTTAAAATTAGCCTTGTGCACAGACTGCTGCCTGATCAGGTGAGAATGCCATTAGCAGATTGCATGTAAACTCTGTGATAATCTGAAATCTTTGAAGATCTGGTTATTCTTGCTCTTAAAAGGCAGGTAAATTGTTACTAATTTTCCATTTATGTTTGAAGATTTGGAATAAGAGATGTAATTGTACTATATAAATCCAATTACTATCTTTAATGCTCACAAAAGTGTTAGACATGCTGTTAACACCTGTAGGAAAATACAGGACTCTGCCCTGAGAAAACTAACATTATGAGGTTAGTGTGTTTAACTTGTATGGTCCTTCACCTGTTCATATGTCCTTCCCTTCTCTCCTTTTGTTTAAAGGACATCTGGCCAGACATCTGCAAATGCACACTCATCTCGAAGCCATGCAGTGTTTCAGATTATTCTCAGAAGGAAAGGGAAATTGCATGGTAAATTTTCTCTGATTGATTTGGCTGGCAATGAAAGAGGAGCAGATACTTCCAGTGCAGATAGGCAGACACGACTGGAAGGTGCGGAAATTAACAAGAGCCTTTTAGCACTCAAGGTAACTGAAATGTTTCCATTGCCTTTGAGTAGGTGGAAACCTTATAATAGCAATGATTGTTAAAATGAGTGTTTTTGCAAGCTTTGCTTGCCTACGTTGTCTACTAATGGGACAGGTAAAATAATGTATTGATTTTTCCTCTAAAAGTCTGAAGGAAGAACATTTGACAATTATGAAGTAGAGGCATTGCAGAAACATTGTACTACCAACTTGCACGTAGTTTAAAAACAAACAAACAAACCTCAACAAGAAGTGTGAAGTGGTTGAATTTGAAGGCTTTTTTGATACATGTCTAAAATGGGAGACAGATACCTTAGTTGATTACTCAGTCTGAAATACTAAATGGAAATGTTCTTACTGATCTCAGTATTTAGTTGGTTAGTTATTAATAAAAAAATAAAGTTACTCTTACAATATACTTGTTTACTGCTGTCAATTCACTAAAGCAACACAACAGCAACATATCCAGAAAGATCTAACAAATAGATTGAAATAGCCTTTGAAAGTTGGAATCCATTTTTGACTGATTTTCTTTATAGCAGATTGTCTGATACAGTCACTTTACAGATTTCGTAAATTAATCCAGGACACATCAAGAAAGCTGTTCTGCTGCTGCACAACTAGTGGTTGTGCTCTAAATTTAGATAAGGAAGGGTAAATAAAAGTAGAGGGCTTGCAAAGGTCTGAATAGTGGCACAGGAAGATACAAGTTTGTTAATGATATGTTAGTTTTCCTTTTTTCATCTATCGCCCAAACATTACAGAGCTTTTACTGTTTGTATTGAAGACCCTTGAAGTTATTTTAAAGTTCCAGTTAAACTACTATGTTCTGAGGTGATAATCCAAGATTTGCTATTTGCATCTGGATAACAATCCAGTCTTAACTTGTTCACAATTTTGGTATAGGAAGTTATCTCTGTATTGTCTCTGCATGGAAGTAGTGTTGTAATTTTGCTACCTAGTTTTCTGAGCTGTGATGAAAAGCAAAAGTAGTTGAAAATTCCATTAATTTAAGGGCTGGCAGTGTCCTGTAATCCTTTTACTAATGAGGAGATAATCCAATTTAATTTTCAGGAGTAAGCAAATGAAAAATTGTTGTAGTAAATTAAAATACGTTGTTTGCCATATCAATAATTCAACAAATACACTTGTTACTGGTTTTAGTTTGCAATGTCACTTACTGAAAATCTATTGCTCCTTTTCCTGCTTTTCTCCTTATGTAAGTACACCATTACTGAACAAAGTAAAAAAATTCAAGGAATGCACTGCCTTGCTCACCTAATGCATCCGTTAAAGCATTTGCATGTCTTCAGTCATAGAATTGTAGAATCATTTGGGTTGGAAGGGACCTCTGGAAGTCATCTAGTCCAACCCCCCTGCAGTGGGCAGGGACATCCCTATCTAGATCAGGTTGCCCAGAGCCCTGTCAAGCTTCACCTTGAATGCCACCTGAGATGGGCCCTCAACCACCTCCCTGGGCACCCTGTTTCAGTGTTCCACCACCTTTGTGGTGAGGAACTTTTTCCGAATATCAAGTCTAAATCTACTCATCTCTAATTTAAAACCATTGCCCCTTGTCCTTTCACTACAGGCATTTGTAAACAGGTCCTCTCCAGCCTTCTTGTAAGTCCCCTTTAGGTACTGGAAAGTCACTATTAGGTCCCCCTGAAGCCTTCCAGGTGGGGCCTCACCAGGGCAGAGTAGAGGGGAAGAATAATCTCTCTAGATCTGCTGGCCATGCTATTCTTAATAGATCCCAGGATTCCATTGGCCTTCTTGGCCAATGTACAGGGGCACATAGCTGGCTCATGGTCATCCTCCTATCCAGCAGGACTCCTAGATCTTTCTCCCCAGGGCTGTTCTCCAACAGATCAGTTCCTAACCTGTACTGATACAAGGGATTGTTCTTTCCCAGTGCAGCACTTTACACTTACCCTGTTAAATTGCATTAAGTTTCTCTCAGCCCATCTCTCTAGCCTGTCCAGGTCATGCTGGATGGCAGCACAGCCTTCTGGTGTGCTAGCCACTCCTCCAAGCTTGGTATCATCTGCAAACTTGCTGAGGGTACACTCCTTCATCCAGATCATTGATGAATATCACAGTATCACAGTATCACAGTATGTCAGGGGTTGGAAGGGACCTAGAAAGATCATATAGTCCAACCCCCCTGCCAGAGCAGGATCACCTAGACGAGCTCACACAGGAATGTGTCCAGGCGGCTCTTGAATGTCTCCAGAGAAGGAGACTCCACAGCCCTTCTGGGCAGCCTGTTCCAGTGCTCTGTCACCCTTACTGTAATATATTGTAATATATTGAACAGTACTGTACCCAGCACTGACCCCTGGGGGACACCACTAGTCACAGGCCTCCAGTTAGATTCTGCTCCACTGACCACAACTCTCTATGCTCTGTCCTTCAGCCAGTTCCCAATCCATCTCACAGCACAGTCNGGCCTTAGCTTTCCTTTTTGCCTCCCTACACCCTCTGACAACCTCCCTATATTCTTCCCAAGTGGCTTGCCCATTCTTCCATGTAGTATATACCTCCTTCTTAAGCCTAAGCTTATCCATTAGTTCCCTGCTCAACCATGCCAGTCTCCTAACTCTCTTACTAGATTTCCTACTCTTTGGGATGCACTGATCTTGAGCCTGGAGGAAAAGGCGTTTGAATACTAGCCAGCTTGCTTGGGCCCCCTTACATTCTAGAGCCCTGTCCCAC
>VWZO01022835.1:11491-38767 GCA_013396975.1 Bucco capensis
CCCCTACCTTCACATCCTCAACGAGTCCATATTTATTTGTTAGTACAAGGTCCAGCAGTACTCCTCTCCTTGTCGGTTCCTCCACCATCTGAGTTAGAAAGTTATCATAAGTGCTCTGGAGAAGCCTACTGGACTGCATATGCCTGGCTGTGCAAGTCTCCCAACAAATGTCTGGGTAATTCAAATCCCCCATGACAACCAGAGCTTATGATCTTGAGGCTACTTCCAGCTGTTTATAGAAGGCCTCATCAGTTTCATTATCCTGATGAGGTGGCCTGTAGTAAACACCCACTACAATATCTCCCATACTAGACTCTCCCGTAATTCCTACCCACAAGGTTTCTGCTGGCTTATCATTGCCCCCCAAGGAGAGCTCAATACATTCCAAATGCTCTCTCACATAGAGAGCAACTCCTTCTCCTTGCCCTGCAGTCCTATCTCTCCTAGAAAGGACATAGCCATCCATGACAGTGTTCCAGGCATGTGAGGTGTCCCACCATGTCTCAGTAACTGCAATGAGATCATGGTCCTGAGGTTGCACATAGATCTCAAGTTCATCCTGTTTGTTCCCTATACTGCATGCATTAGTGTACAGGCATTTGAGTGAGTAACCACTGCTAGAGTACCACCTGACCGGCACATCCCCTGAAGTAACAGAAGGGCTGGCACAACATCCCACAAACATCACAGGCTTGTTTCCTACAGGCCAGGTTTCCCCCCTCCGCACTTCAGATGTAGTTTAAAGCATGGTTTATGAGGCCAAACAACTCCCGTGACCAAATCCTTCTCCCACTTTGGGGGAGATGCACCCCATCTGTTGCCAGGAGGCCTGGCATACTACAAGTTGACCAATGGTTGAAAAACACAAAGTCCTGCTTATGGCACCAAGCTCAAAGCCAAGAATTAATCTGATGGGCCCTCCTCAGCCTTTCTGGATTGGCCCCTGCAACAGAGGGGATAGAAGAAAAAACTACGTGTGCTCCCACTCCCTTGATCAGTTGACCCAAGGCCCTAAAATCTCTCTTGACAGCCTTCAATTTTCTTTTTTTGACATCATCATTGCCCACCTGAAAAGTCAACAATGGATAATAATCTGTAGGTTGTAGGAGGGCAGGAAGCCCTCTTACCACATCCTTAACTCGGGCCCCAGGGAGTCAGCAAACTTCCCTTTGAAGTGGGTCAGGTCTGCATATAAGTCCTTCTGTGCCCTTCAGGAGGGAATCACCTATAACAATGACGCGTGTCATTTTGTTTTGATAGAAGGTGTTTGGATGCTGGGCTTGGGCTTCCTTAATCTTGGAATGCCTCCAAACTAGATGATTCATCTTCCTCATTGGCTGCACTTGCAGGGCATCATACCTGTTCTTCAAGGGCACTTGGAAAGTCTTTCTGTTTATCTAAGCTGTGTACATTCTATAAAATTCAGCTGGTGATTTTTTTAAATAATCAGTTTAGGTAAAGCCAACTTGTCCTTGTGTTTGTTCTCTTCTTTTGTATATTGGCAGTTTTATTCTGAGACTATTTTTAGTTTGTTTTATGCTGTTTCACAGTTGCAATGCTTTCTTGAGTTATCATCCCACGGTTTCTAGCCTGGCTTTTGAAAGAAGCTGTTTCTGGGAAACTTCAAAAGGCCACAAGAATATGGCTGCAACTGGAGGATTAGCTGAACTCCTGTAGAACTTTTCATGTAATATATATGCCATTCCATCTGTTAGTGCTGCTAAAAGCAAAGTTCGTATTTGAAAAGTTTTAGAAGTGTGGTCGGTTGAGAAAGTTCTGTGTGTAGACATGTTAAAACTAAGGAAGCTGTGCATCTGGAGAGATGCCTTGTACACAAGAATAAAGGCAAAGGCAGAAACTGGAATTAATGATCAGAATAGGATGATAGTAACAACAATGCAGAACTTCAAGTTTCTTTGCATAAGACGTAATTTATTAGGTGTTGTTAGGGCCTTGAGCAAGCAGGAGTGATGTTTAGATTACTGAAATCTTGTTTTACACTGTTGTACTTATTTGCTGCTGTAACTTCTGTAGTAATTTAATAATATTTGGATCTGTACGATATTCCTTACTGGAACTCTCCAAGTAATTACAAGTATTAGTTTAGCCCTATACCCTTGTGAGCAAAAGAGGAGACTTTATCCCTGTCTTTTTCACATTAAGAATGTCTTGAAGCATGGAATGACTTCTGTTTTCAAGTGTCTTCCAATATTGAATACATCAATAGAGAGACATGCTTACTAGGTTTGTTACCTGTGGAAGCTTTGAAAAAAATTTATTGTCTTCTGAGCTGTAAAAAAGTCAATTTAAGTTGCTGCTTTGGATTGATAGAGTTAACACATGTCCCTGTCCATGCTGCTTCTGCTGGCAGAGGTTGTTATTCAGGCTTTTGCAGCTGATTATCAGAAATAATTCATAGTCAGGACGATTGACATCAATACTGATTTTTTATTTTTTTTTACTGTTGTTGGATACAATATATGGAAGCATTTCAGATGAGATTTAGAAAGTTTTTTAGGCTGCCACATGCTTTTTTAAGTTCCTGCCTCTCTACTGAACTTAATAAGGGGTAAAAGCCTAACACTACTCGAATCCAAGCTTTAATGTAAAATTTTAACGGTGTTCCACGTATTTTCTGATTTTGGATTGCATTTCTGTTGTATTTATTCAACCCATGTTTAAAAAAGTTGCATAAACCTCTTTGTTCTTTCAGGAGTGCATTAGAGCCTTAGGGCGAAATAAGCCTCATACACCCTTCAGAGCAAGTAAACTTACTCAGGTGCTAAGAGATTCATTCATAGGAGAAAACTCCCGTACTTGTATGGTAAGTTTGATGTGGTTAACTGGTTGTTGTGACAATTATGAAGAGTTATGCTGGGAACTGTCCTGGATTTGGCTGGGGTAGAGTTAATTTTCTCCCTAGTAGCTGGTAGAGTGCTGTATTTTGGATTTAGTGTGAGAACAATGTTGAGAACACACTGATGTTTTAGTAGCTCCTAAGTAATGCTTATCCCACATTAAGGAGTTTTCTGTTTCTCATGCTGCCAGCAGGCAGATACACAAAAAGCTAGGAGGGAGCATAGCTAGGGTACCTAACGCAGCTAGCCAACGGGATATTCCCTACCACAGAACATCATTCCCAGTGTATAAACTGGGGGGGAGCTGGCCAGGGGGCAGATTGCTGCTCAAACATCCGTCAGTGGGTGGTGAGCAACTGCACTGGGCATCACTTGTCTTTCAGTGGGTTTTATTTCTTTCTCTGTTTGTTATATTCCTTCTGTTATGATGATGATGATTATTATTTATTAATATTATATTTTTGTTATTTATTAAACTGTTCTTATCTCAACCCGTAAGTTTTACTTTTTTTTTTTCATTCTCTTTGCTATCCCATTGTGGGGCAGAGGAGTGAATGAGAGGCTGCATCGTGTTTAGTTGCTGGCTGAGGTTAAAATTAGTCATTTACACTGGCAATGTGTTGGACTTAAAGCTAAATTGTGCATCTCTAGCTAGTATATACATACTGCTGAAGAAGGTTTGGAAGGTTAGCCTGTTGAAAACTCTGTAGAATAATTAACATTTATGAATACTTCATGAAGTTCATACAGTTGTGAAGAGGTTTGAATTGAGCTCTCACATTTGTAGCACTTGTTCCTGTGATAACTAGATGGATGCAGACTAACACTGCTTATCTAGAGATCTGACTGGTTTTTGATCAACATATATTGAATTGAGGTATAGGAGATACCGTAGCCTGGAATTACCTCCAGTCCTCTGCAAAGAGGAGAGATTTGTACTCCAGTGGCCTCCAGTGTTGGAAGTAGTGGATAATGATCAGCAGCTTCACCCCTCTACTAGGTCTTTCTTTGCCTCTTTACAGTTGACTCCATGGCAGGATGTGCCTTGTTTGTAAGCATGTTCATGTGTAGGTTTTATATGATACACTGGCAAAATTTTACTGATTAAATTTACAGGGAAAGACAAGAGCAAGTCATTATGGTTTCTGATAGCTTAAGTTGAACAATATTTTATTAAATAAAAGAGTAGTTATCCTGCAAGTGTGCTGACTGCTAGTTTGCAGCAGAGCCATGTAATTAACTGTGGTGCTTCAGATTTCTAAAAGTGATTGCAAAAATAGTATAATAATGAGTAGTTTCACATTCCTACAGTTGACTGCCGAGATCATGGCTGTGTTCTCCAGAAATATCTACTTTATGTGAAGTAAATTAAAGCGTAGAAGAACTTTCTGGTTATAACTGTGTATCATGTAGATCATGGTAGTATTTCCTCCAAAATACTTCAGCCTCTTACAGGCAAAGTAAATTAATGAGTTTACAAAACAGAAATATTATTCAATTGGAAAATATTATTCACTGAACATTTAAGACCTCTTCTGAGATGCTGGTTTTGCCTGTCAGTGAGGAGACATCTGTTGTAAAGTAATTACGCAACAAGACAAGAATTTGATCTAGTGTTCTAATGTGCTGTTAAAGAGTAAGATATTTTGCAAATAGTGCTTTTCAAAATGAAATGCATATAAAATCATGTAGTAAAAACTTGGGTAATTTATCTTTTTAAGAGATTGTTAAGATGTGCTGGTATAAAATAACTGCTGGACCTTTCCTGTTTGCTTTCTGACATACTTATCTGTGAGTAGGATATTTGAGTCAAATTTATTTAGTAATTTCTACACTTCATTTTTATTTGACATTTCCTTTTACTGTTTGTGTGCTTGCTGTTGCAATTTTAAAGTTATGTCTTTAGGGATGGAACATCTTCTATATATGAGGTTAAACTATATTTTTCAAAAACTATTTGCTTTTGAAGAGTTACTTAGTAGGATAATGTATCATCATCTGAAATTTTCAAGGTAGTATTGTGGTTTAGGCCCAGCCAGCAGCTGAAGCCCCACAAAAGCTCCTTGCTCACTCTTACACCCCTCCAGTGAGATGGGGAGGAGAAAATACAACAAAAGTCTTGAGGGTTGAGACAAAGGAAAAGGGGGGCTCACTCACCAGTTATGGTCAAGGGCAAAAGACAGACTAGACATGGGGAAACAAAATCAGTTTAAAGAAAACCACATCAATACCTCGATTGAAACACAGTAAATCAGTGATAAATAGGAGTGGATCTTAAATACACCTTCCCCCCAACACCTCTCTACTTCCTGTGCTTAGCCATGCTACCTCCTCCCCTCCAGCAGTGCAGGGGAGCAAGGATTGAGGGTTGCGGGTCAATCACAGCCCTTTTCATGTTGTTTCTACTACTCCTGCCACCTCAGGAGAAAAACTCCTCACAGTCCTTCCTTGAGGCAGTATGGCATCCCGTCCATGGGAAACAGTCCTCTAAGAACCTCTCCTACCAGCCTTGTGTCCCTTCTGTGGGTTTCCCTAAGAGTCATGGTCTTCTTCAGGATCAATTCCTTGCACCAGTGTGGCATCCTTCACAGACTGCAAGTGGGATTCTGCACCATCATTCATCTCCATGGGCTGCAAGGACTTGGTCTGCTATCTCACCACAGGCTGAAAGAGAATGGCTTCCCTGGTATTCCTCCTATCCTCCTTCCTCACCGATCTTGGTGTCCACGTGGTTGTATCTACCACATCCCACTCCTGTCCAACATGAACTTCAACACAAAAGAACTCACATAGAATCATAGAATCATAGAACAGTTACAGCTAGAAGAGACCTTGAAGATCGTCAAGTCCAGCCTTTGTCCTAGCCCTATCAACTTGCTAAATGATGCGCCCCAATGCAACATCTACCCGTCTCTTGAACACCTCCAGGGACGGTGACTCAACCACCTCCCTGGGCAGTCTGTTCCAATGGCTGACAACCCTTTCAGGAAAGAAATTCCTCCTAATATCTAGCCTGAACCTCCCCTGGCACAATTTCCATCCATTTCCCCATGTCCTATCACTCTCCACTAGGGAGAACAGACCAATCCCTGCCTCTCTACAACCTCCCTTCAGGTAGTTACAGAGAGCAATGGGTCTCCCCTCAACCTTCTCTTTTCCAGACTAAACAGGCCCAGATCCCTCCAGTCTTTCCTCATAAGNAGCCTTGTGGGTTTTAACCCAATGAAGCATATGCCCATCCAAGCCAACAGATTTTTTTTCCCCTCTTAAATATGTTATCACAGAGGCACTGATTGACTCAGCTGTGGCCAGATGTAAGTCCACTTTGGAGCCAGGAGAGCTTCCTGAAGCTTATTACAGGAGCCTTGCCAGTAGTCCCCTCCCCTACTACCAAAACCCTGCCAGGCACAAACCTAACAGGTAGCTACATAGAATAGTCTCATTTTGTAATCAGTGCTGTACCTTAGATGTGTTGCATCCTTGACATGCTGCAGTCATAGCTGAAGTGCCAGACCTCTCAGCTCTCCAGGGTGGGAGTAGGAACCTGCAGACTTCAATGTCACAAAAGGGTCATTTATCCCACTGTGATGGCTTATAAGCAATGTAGACACATTTGAAATAGGAAAAATAGTAGTTGCAAGTCTTAAAAATATTCCCATCTATAAACAGTGCATTTTTTCCCATCATTTAGAATTATGAACAAGGAAATTAATGACAGTAGAGTTGGGGTCCTCCTGTCCTGCCTGGGGCATGAGGACATGCAATGTATTGGACATTTGTGTTCAACAGACTGAGTCTTGTGCATGGGTTCTTATGCCCTGAACAGGATATCCCCACAGCTGACAGCACATACAGTGGCACTTACCTATAGCAGCTGTACCTAATATACTTCAAAACTTTGGAGCAGTCCCCTGGTGTTACAGCAGTTGCTATGTGGTGTTCTCTGAATGGTAAACTGATTGAAGAAATGCACAGATCTTTCGTGTTACACGAGTTTAGAAGGATTTTATAAACTTGTAGGTTTTTGTTTGTTAGCACCCAGAACACTTTATAAAGAGACATGCAATCATGATCTTTTTAAATCTGCATTTGTTGTTTTCATTAGTAACTGATGTGTACCAATATTAGAGATTTAAACTGAAGTCTGTATGGCAGCAGATTCTTTAGACTTTCTAACCCCCCTCCAACCACGTATTTTTCCTTTCTCCCCAGTAGGAGAAATTCTCTCAGGATGACTGACTACCTGTGCTTTTGTACAATAATGTCAGCAGCAGGATGAAAAAGATGACCAGGATTATCTAATCTTCATCAGTATCAGTCTCCTGAAATTCATGAACTTCAACAAGAGCAAGTGTAGGGTGATGCACCTAGGGATGAATAACCCCATGTACCAGTACAGGTTAGGGGTTGATCTGCTGCAAAGCAGTTCAGTGGAAAAAGACTTGGGTGTCTGGGTAGACATCAGGATGACCATGAGCCAAGAAGGCTCTTGAGGCCAAGAAGACTGATGGCATCCTGGGGTGCATCAAGAAGAGTGTGGCTAGCAGGTCAAGGGAGGTTATCCTTCCCTTATACTCTGTCCTAGTGAGGCCACATCTAGACTATTGTGCTCAGGTCTGGTCTCTCCTGTTTAAGAGAGATAGGGAACTTCTGGAGAGAGTGCAGAGAAGGACCACTAACATGATTAGGGGGCTTGAGCACCTCTGTTATGCAGAGAGGCTGAGAGAGCTGGGCCTGTTTAGGCTGCAGAAGAGAAGACTGAGGGGAGATCTGATCAATGCTTAGCAATACTTAAAGAGTGGGGCTCAGGAGGATGGGGCCAGGCTTTGTTCTGTGGTACCTAGGGACAGGACTAGAGGCAATGGGGAAAAACTAGCACCCTGGAAGTTCCATGTGAACATGAGGAGGAACTCTTTTCCTTGGAGGATGGTGGAGCCCTGGCCCAGGCTGCCCGGGGAGGTGCTGGAGTCTCCATCTCTGGAGCTATTCCAAACCCAACTGAACCTCATCCTGTGCAATGTGCTCTAGGTTCTCCTGCTCTTGCAGGGGGTTTGGACTAGATGATGTCCAGAGGTCCCTTCCAACCCCTAACGTTCTGTGATTTCCACTTCCTTAAGCTAGTGAGTATTGTTATCATGAGTAGATTGTAACAGACCTGATCTTTACCTGCCACAGAATTCCCTGGCCCTGCTCTTGCACCCAGCCANTGACCAGCCGCCAGCTGGACACAGCCCCGTTCACCAGCACTCTCTGAGCCAGATCCTCCAGCCAGCTCCTAATCCAGAAGAGGGTACGCTTGTCCAAGCCATAGGCTACCAGCTTATCCAAGAGTATATTATGGGAGACAGTGTCAATACTTGTAAATATTTAAAGGATGGGTATCAGGAGGATGGGATGAGTCTTTTTACTTTAGTACCTAGTGACAGGACTAGAGGCAATGGGAGAAAACTAGCACACAGGAAGTTCCATCTTAATACAAGAAGGGATTTTTTTATTTTGAGGGTGGTGGAGCCCTGGACCAGGCTGCCCAGGGAGGTGGTTGAGTCTCCATCTCTGAAGATACTCAAAACTTGACTAGACACTGTCCTGTGCAACCTTCTCTAGGTTATTCTGCTCTTGCAGGGTGTGACAATCTCCAGAGGTCCCTTCTAACCCCTGTGATGCTGTGCTGCCACAGGAGATGTTAGTGTGTAGGATTATAGGGATGTTAATTCTGGGTAATGCCTTTATGGCTATCCTGAAAGGAGCATAGAAGGAAAAATTAGACTACTGAGAGAAACTAGGACAAACAATGATGCCACTGTTGCCTGATAAGACTTGTTATTTTTGTTGAGTGCTGGAGGCCTATAGATTCCAGATATGTGTGAGGATAGGTTAGTTACCAAGTACTGTTCACAGATAACTTATAACTGAGAAAAGAAACCAACTTTGCTTAAGAAAACAGTTAAACACAAACTTATCTTTAATATTTTTAAGTGCAGTTTTGGACTGTGGCCAAAATAGATCTCAATTCAATATATAGCCTGGTTAAATGGAGAGTAGCCTACAAAGTTATATAAAAAAATATTCTGTTATTTGATTGCAGGATGTATTAGATTTACTTTCTACTGAGTGACATACTTCCATTTTTGAGAAGTCTTTATTTTTTCAGTTAGAATTTTGCATTTGCATATTATGTGAGCAAGACAATGAGATGGGAGAAATTGTCTGATTTTTTATTAATACTTAATGTTCCAGGTATGGTAAAAAACTTCAGTTTAAGTTTTGACTTGACACCTGTCTCCTTGAGATGTCATTGTAGAGGTCTACTGTGATTCACTGTACATAGTAGATGTTTTTTGTAGAAGATCTCAAATGAAACTGGAGATTATAAAAAATAAAGTGAATTAGAGTTTATCTGCCCTTTCATCTGTATGGTGTGATTTATCAGTGTGTGTTTGTTTTTGGTTTGTGGGTTTTTTTTTATCCAGATTGCTACAATTTCTCCGGGGATGGCATCATGTGAAAACACTCTAAATACATTGAGATACGCAAATAGGTATGGAAAATGATATTGCTTATAGCTATACTGGCTTTTAATCAGTGTCAGTTTGAATAGTGTTGGTCCATGACGTATAATTACTTTAGCTACTTGAAATAATTTTATCATACTTGCATTTCTTAATTAGACTTTTAAAACTAAATTACTGGCCCAGGGTGATATTTTGAATTGTCACTTTTTACAGCCATTACAATAGCATGAATAGAAACTGCATTTAAGCTATTATTGAGAGGTGGATAATGTCGATTGCAAGAAGTATGGGAGATACCTCTATTAGTTTTGCCTCTGCTCTGGAGGCATCATCTCTTACATTAAGGGTAGTCAGTATTAATGATGATTCCCTGGGGTGTTAGCTGAAATATATTTCTTCAATGTGATTTTTTTTTGTTGGTCTGTTTGTTTTCATCCCCTTGGTGAAATTTCATGCAGTTGCTAGTCTGTTTCATACATATGAAGGTTTATATTTCCCAGCTTCAGGCAAGTATCTGAGACCCCTAAATAAAGAGTCAGTTAATCCAAAAGTGGCTTTATAATCAGTATAGAGAAATTAGCACCTCCAGAAGCTAATGCAGCACCTCTGAGACCTGTGCTGCTCTGTGAAAACGTTTGTCACTCCTCAGCAAACGTGGAAGGAGCCTTCCTCCGCTGCAGTTCTCCTTCCTTTAGTACCTGTAGAGATCAGGTCCTGCATGTCCCTGCCCTCAAGCCTTTGACCCAGATGCCCCCTCGGGCTTTGCTTTCAAAGAACAAAGGAGACAAACATGCCTCTGGGCCATCCAGAAACCGTTGTTTTGCCGGAATAGGCTACCATCTAGTGGCTTGCTTGCCCCAGTGACAGATACGGCAAAACCATGTCTGTCTCTCGTTGGCTGGGAACCCTGGCCAGTCAGTATTTGGGCACAGACGGCTGCAAGGAAAGCTTGCTGCCCACTACTTTCAATATCTGAATGTGTCTGAATCAAGGGAGCTAATAGCAAATCTGCCTAGTTTGGTCCAGTCTCTGTGATTTTTTTTCCGGGTGAGGAGAAGGAATCTACTCCCCTGCTTACAGTAACATAACAACGGACCTTGCACATTCATTGAGACTTCTTGGATCTTTTACGCCTTATAGAATATGTGTTACTGAAGTGACTCCAGAAAAAGACACTACAAAACTACTTAAATACCTATTTGTAGTATACTAAATAGTTGTGGTGAAACTGTTTCTTCCCCTTGGTGTTAAATTTTTATGTTTTTAGGGAACAAATGCCTGTCATTGTGAAGTTACGTAATATGTTTTGTGTCATATTTTAGTCTTTTCTACCAATATATCATTTTCATAGTGCAATTAATTTTTAGGTGCTGGACAACAGTGTGTGTTCAGTGTAAGACAGGGCAGAATAGAATTTAAAGTTTTGTAACTGTAGTAGTTTGATATTCTAAAAGGAGCCATTTAGTGGAATACTGAATTTAGAGCAAATTTTATTAACTGCATGAACTGAAATCTGGAATTACTCTTCTAAAAACACTGCTATTACAGTCCCCTGCAAATTAGCAGCACTGGTTTTATTTGGTTTTGTTAGTGATATGTAACTCTGTTTGAGGAAGATTTAAGTATGTTGGCACAGTTGTGTTTTTAATATAAAAATATTTTATAATTAAACTATTAAAGAAGTATGATAAAGAGTTTTAATTTTAACTGTGTTTATGAGAACATTTTCTTTTAATTTGCTGCTGTATTTTGCTGCTGCAGAGTAAAGGAATTTGGAATTAGTCCTTCGGACATTCCCTTCTCACAGGGTAGTGGCAGTCGCTCTGATCTATCTCCCTCCTATGAGTATGACGACTTTTCTCCTTCAATCACCAGGTCTACTTCATTCTATACATGGAATCTTTATTTTTAAGTTTTTTTTTTGGCTATGTAATTTTACAGACCAACCTTTCATTAGTCCCCTTGCCTTCAGTCACACATACTTTTATTTTATTTTATTTGGCAGGTGATGGTTCTGCATGATCTGCAATCATCTTCCCAGTATTTTGTTTACCCTCCTTGAACATCCACGCTCTGCCTCTGGGCTTCCTAGTTTCTCTCATACATTTTTTTTTTAAATGTTGATGTCAGCTTTGTACATTTAGTGGACCAAATCTGACAAGTATATGTTTGGGGTAATTTGAATATATCAAAAGAGAAAACAGTTTTCATACGTATATCTTTTAAAAGCTTCTCATCACTCTGAAGATGAATGAAAACCAGTTTCTGTTGTAGGAAATAAGTGCTAATTGAAAAAGTTTTCCCCTTTAAAAAAATGAATGTGTTCTACAACTTAGTATACTTGCAGACTTCAATGTGTCTGTTTCATGAACTTGCTTTTAAACGGGCTTTTCTTTGACAGAATTGTTATTAATCCTTTGAAGTATTTTCATGCTGCAGAAGGATAATACTTTTACCTTTTAATTAGAGGATCTATTTGTTTTCTGAGATACTTGTTTATAAATTATTACTTTCTTCAGAATTTTTGGTGAATTTGCTTATAACAGCTAGTGAGGTACTGATTGACTAACTTTTTAAAAGGATGGTTGTGTGCACAGAAGAAATATGGTCAGGTTTAGGGTGCTGAATTAACTTTTCTTTCAAATATTACTCATTGTTAGAGAGTTAATATTAAGGGTGTGAAGGTTTTTGCCCTCTCAGCTGTTAATGAGTAGTAAGATCTCAATCAGAAAATGCCTCTTGCTATAAGATGGGCTGTAATCTACCTGCAAGTAGTTGACATTTAATGGTCCATGCTTCTAGCAGTTGGACTAACATATTTTTGACACTGAAAGTACATTAAATTTGTGAAGCTGACATCATCACCCTAATTAAATTATTTAGTTAATTGTGCATAAAGTCATAGAATTTTAATTTTGATTGTAACTTTTTGCACAGGAAGATACTCATTTACAAATGAAACATTTTCTGTTCGTAGGGTGAAGGAGCTGACGGTCGATCCTAGTGCTGCAGGCGATATCCGTCCAGTTATACACCATGCTCCCAATCAGATTGACGACTTGGAGACACAATGGGGTGTGGGGAGCTCTCCTCAGAGAGATGATCTCAAACTGCTTTGTGAACAAAATGTGAGTGGTTTACAGAATTACATGGAAATAGATTATGATGAATACAATCACACAACAAATCCAGAGTAGTCTGTATTTATAGCTTGTTAGCAAAATCATTAATAAAGCATGCCTCTTCACTTTATCATATTATGTTCAAAACAAACCAACAAACAAAAAAACAAACCCGACTCCAGATTTTTTCTTGATGGGTAAGAGGAGATTGTTCTTTTCTTCATCGTCCTTGCTGATTAGGGATTTTAATGTCTATGTGGGGTCTGTCCTAGGGTCTGGCATTCTTTAGTGTTTTGTTTTTTTCTAGTAGAGCTTCATATTTTATAGGCAGAAGTATCCTAGGAAACTCATGTTTTATTTAACGTTCTTGTGTTTCTGAGCATTATTTTCCCTGCATGCAATGCCCATTTCAAGTGAATTTGCCTTTATCTGCATTTAGAACTCTGGCTATCCATCATTCCTCTTCTTAACATCTGATTTTCTTGAGGTGAAAACCCAACATACTATCTGGGAGAGAGCACTGTATCATGTTCCCAGCATGTTTCCCTGGACTGCAGGAGTGGGGATCTAAGAGGCAACTTCTAAAGGACATTTTCCCCTCATTGCTGATTATCAGCTCTAGTCCTAGTTCTTCAAATATTCAACAGGGATTAAAACTCATTTTGTGAAAATGCTGATGAAAGGTAGAAAAGAAACATCCTTACTATCCTAACTGATTTTTCACAAGAGTCTCTGCCTTCTTAGACATCTCTTTGTGATTTCTGATGCATTTCTTATTTTAGTAACTGACTTTTCATCCAGGACACTATTTTATAAGAATATGCTACTAAGTTCTTTCCTTTAAGGGTGATAGAGCACTGGAACAGACTGCCCAGAGAGGCTGTGGAGTCTCCTTCTCTGGAGACTTTCAAATGCTGCTTGGACAAGCTCCTGTGCAACCTGCTGTAGGTGAACCTGCTTTAGCATGGGGTTGGACTAGATAATCTCCAGAGATCCCTTCCAAACTCTACCATTCTGTAATTCTGTGATTCCTAGTATAAGGAACTATACTGTCTAAAACATTAATTACAGCCTACCTAGTGCTTTGCCCTTTGATTGTTAACTATTCATTTCTATAGAAGCCCTGTATGCCCTAGTTTGTAAAGCTGTTATGCATTCTTCTGATACATTAATCACTACATATGTTTTGGAGTTCTTATTTTACACTTATTCCACTTCTTTTTTCCAAAATGTTAATTTAATTTTGATTGTCTGAAATGTGTTGAATGTAATTGGTGTTCTCTTCTTTTGAAAATCGTTGTCTATCTGTTGTGATATGCACAACAAAAAGTCCTGACAGAAAATCAAGAGTTTCCTGTAGGCATTAAAACCTACTAGAAATTAACATCCTTCCCTTGTGGCTTCCTCTGCCCAGTATTTTAATTTTTTTTTTTTTTAATGCAGAGTAATTTATTTTCTGGTAATCACTACGATTAGTAGCTGCAAAGTATTACTGAAAATGAATGAAATTTAGAGTATTTTGAATTGGTTGCCCTCTCCACTCATTCCTGGAGATTTTCTTGTCAGATGTTTTAAATTCTATTTTTGACAAGTTCTGCCTTCTTTTTATGTACTGTGATGAAAAGGATCTCATTCAGTATATTTCCTGTAGCTACAATTCTTTCCAGACTAACAAGCTTAACTGTTGTTTTTAGGAAGAGGAAGTTTCTCCACAGTTGTTTACTTTCCATGAAGCTGTGTCACAAATGGTAGAAATGGAAGAGCAAGTAGTAGAGGACCACAGAGCTGTCTTCCAGGTAAAAAATGGAGCTCTAATTTTTTTTTATCCCATTCCAGGAATTCAGGTTTTTCCGAAGAAAATACATACTCTTGAAGATGCAGATATCATCTACTCATTCTGCTGCCGTCAGAGATTTCTAATTTATTATGCTAAGCTCATTGTAGCAAACAAACAGGGACAGATCCCATAAGCACTAATCTTTGTCCCCATGATGAAAAAGAAGCATATTTCTATATCACCCCAGAAATATAGTAAAATTTACCTTTTCTTTTCAAAAAACTGTGAGAAGAAGTAGACTGTGTTCATCATAAGCAAATGTGCTTTTTACTTTTTACTATTTCCTGTATTTTCTGTTGTAGTTCTTTTCCAGCATCAGTGACTGTGTTTTTTTCTAGTTGCAAGGAGGTTATTCAGATTAGTCTTGAAGTTTAGAATTTCACTTTCTAATCTGTGCTAATATTCTGTAATAATAATGTCTTTATCAGCACATTTCTGTTTGGTCATCTCCCTCTAAGACAGTGGAGTAGTCTTTCCAAGTATCTCCCAAGTATTGTTTTGTTACTGCTCCATCTGAGATACTGAGATCCAGAAGAGGCACATATATTCCTAAGTTCCTGTTTTCTTCCTTTCTGTGGATACATAAAGGTTTTCAGTTGTTAGGGTCTTTGGAAGGAATACTGCCCATGCAGTGTAATGCTGGTCAGCACCAGAAACCCTTTTACATTCATAAAATAAATTCTTTGTAATAAGTATGTTAATAGTTTTGAGAGAAAATGTGAGTTCCTTCTGTTCGTAACCTTAGAGTCTTTAGGCAGGCTGTCCATTTGGTATGTCCGCTTCAAGAGAACAGCAGAGCATTAAACCTATCGGGAATATACACATCTCCTCAGTTTAGTTCCATGCTGGTGGAACATTGATGTGTGTTCATAATACAGTAGGTTGCTAGAGAACACATTTTGCAAAAGATGTAGAGATTTAGTTTTTAGGAAATATTAGCCCTGCAGAAAAGCATGCAGAAGTGTGAAAGTCCTACGCTGTATGCCTTAGCTGTGTCCTAGTGCTTATGGCTTCTGGAGAAATAAGCTGCATTAGTTTAAGATTTTACTGCCCCAGTGTGTCCCACTGGCCTTCTCCTGGATTACTGCTCCTCGGAGCAGTCTTTAGAGGGAAGTAGCTCTGAGCCTCAGCTCTCTTGGTTTGCAGGGTGGCTTGTTAGTTTATGACATGGGTGGAGCTGGACTGCACCAATGCAGGACCTACCATCTGTACCAGGCAGAAGTTGTCTTCTGTCAGCTTTGTTCTGAAAGCTGCTGATACAAAACCTCCTTTCCTAACAAAAATGTCTAAAACAGAAATGAATCATGTTCTAGAGGTGTTGGTCTTCCTTTGAGTCTTGGATGTAGGAGTTTACATTAGATGAGTTGAATCCTATTCCAGTGTGAGCTCAATTTGTCCTGAAAGAAAAAAACCAAAACCAAATCATACATGGGGTTTGGATTATGCTTTCAATATTACTTAGGCTACTGAGCACAGAAGGAAAGACTTAATTTTAGTATTTCAGGCCCAGCATGCCTAGAACTGTCAGTTCCTTTCTTTTTTAAATCAAAGCATTTCCAATGAAATTCTCCTGATGATCAGTTCTCCAATGATCAAGTCTCCTGATCACAGCTTTGCATGGTTCTACAAGCTTTAAGCTCATGGTTACATCCTTCTTCGTTGCAAGATTTTTTTTCCCATCTCTTTTTATAATGTTTGGTGTGCAAAGATGCCTAAGAGTGGCTTTAACCAACCTTTACTGTACTTTTGTCCATCTGGGGAGTTAAATCATGCAATTGTGAGCTTTAAAATACTCTTCTTTATTACGGCTTCTCCCAAAGCTGGTTTTGATTGTCGACATAATTATCCGGGCTGCTTGATGTGTTGTAATGACACTGTAATTATAGTCAGTGGCAACCAGCCCACACTTAAAGTTGAAGCCTGACTTCAAAGTTTGGTACCTGCCTAAGAGAACGTAACTGTGACTGTTCTCTGAGTTACTTAGATTTATAACCACCTAATGTTCTGAAGAGGACTAGTTACTTGTTGCTGGTATAAACAATGGAATTAAGAAAAATGTAGAAAACATACAATTTTGCTGAATTAAGTTTCGTTTTAGGAAATCTGTTATATTGAGGTGACTAGGTAGTGAACGTGCGGTCATCTTGAGAAAAAGTCTAATTCAGCTCTGTGTCTTGAAACTTATCTTGAAACTTTGCTAATATATTCAGGTTTTGTTTGTTTTTTAACTTTTATCTAGGAATCTATTAGATGGCTGGAAGATGAAAAAGCTCTTCTTGAGATGACAGAAGAAGTAGATTATGATGTGGATTCTTACGCTACCCAACTTGAAGCAATTCTAGAGCAAAAAATCGATATTCTGACTGAACTTAGAGGTAGATTGCTTTTAATCACTTGTGTGTGTATTATTAGCAATGTGTTTTCATATGCCATGGAAACTTGCAGTAACAATAAGGAGGAAAAAAAAAGAGTGGTTATATTTTAGGGTCTGTTTTCACCTTATGTTGCCCTACAGTGTCCTGTGGAAGGAACAGTTATTCTGGTGCCAAAGAACAAATTCACATATGTGCTCAGTCTTTCCTATGTCAAAGGAAAAATCTCTGTTACTGCCAGGAAGTATAAACTTGATCCTGCAACTTCCCTTTGTTTTCCTTTCTTCTAAAATAATAAAGAAATTAAAAAGAAAATCCAAACAATCCATAAGAAAGAAAGGAAGGTAATGCAATGAGTAAAAAATTGGAAGGAATTTCCAGTTCCTTCTCTGTTGCATTCTGTAGTGTAGCATAGCATGGATCCTTCTGTCATTTTTAAGAGTGTGCTTAAGAGCTGTATCGAGCTCTGAGTCGCTTCGTTGTTAGCTTACTTTTTTCTTTAGCACCTTTTTTGTCCGAATTTTGTCAGCCTGCTTTTGTTGAAAACCAAACTGTAGATAATTGTTACTGCCCAAAATTGACTCTTCCACTTACCTTTAAAATCAGCTTGTCAACTTGGTACATCATGGAGATGAATTTTTCACTTTAGTTTAGTGTTGAGGGCTGATGGGTCAGGATTATCTGTGTTAGAAAACTCCTTATAAGATAAAAATCTTTGACTTTTTACTCACTCTGAGTAACTGCTGTAAGTTAGAATAATACATCAAGTGACTCAGATTTGATCTGCTTGCCTTGTGTGCATAGATTGGCACCAGTACACTTTAGCAAAAAACTGGAGCTACATTCTTTACCTTTTATGGGTGATGGCTTCCTCTTCAGCAGGTGACAATTGGCGACACCAGCAGTGAAAAAACACAGTTAGGTGACCACTTGTTCTTTGAAAACTTACTATATACTGCTTTTGAAACCAGGTTCTGGAGGTAAAGGCTATCTTAAGAGATCCGTAGGGATACCTTCAGGGGAGGGAAGAACTGTTAAATCAAAACTTACTCCTAGTATCTTGTCTTCTGCTCAAGGCATAGCATGGTCACTGAATGTTTCAGCTTTTATTCCTGTCACTCTGGAACTGACATCTTCATGCTATCATTTTGGTTTCCTTCTTAACATTCTTGGGCATGTTATTGGGGAATGGAGGAGGACAGAGAAAGGATAAAAGGACCCATCATATGAAAGGATGTCACACTTCCTTTCTCTGGTTTCTCCCATTCTTGTTATAGTTATGATGAAACGAATGAATGATGCATTTATGTATTTATGGTGAATAACTTAAAATTTAATCACAAATACTTTCCACGTTCATGGAAATACTGTTTGGAGTAGATTTACTCTGATAGGGTTTAGAATGTAGAGAAGTGACTGACCAAATACTATTTTATATGCCTGTAAGGATGGTTTGGAAGGTGCTGGGAAGGAAAAGGACATATGCGGTATGTTAACTCCCTCTGCTCTGTAAGTTAGAGAAATTAAGTCTGAACAGGTTACATGCTGGGAAGGCAGTTGTGCAGTTTCCAGACGTATCCTGCCTAGAGACAGGGGTAGTATCTGAGAAGGGACTAAGTTGCTAAGCAACTTGTTTATATGGCGAGTACTGAATTTAAGCTTATCTCAATCCTCTTGTAGTATCTGCTATTTTTGTGGAGGGATTTTCTTGTGTGCAGATGTGGAGGAATACACATTAGGGCTGGGATGTGGAGCATCAGGGCTTAGTTAGTTTTGAGATCTGTGTTGAGCACAGGCACATCATTATTCATTTTCTCTTTTTTGTTAAAGATAAAGTGAAATCTTTCCGGGCAGCTCTACAAGAGGAGGAACAGGCCAGTAAACAGATCAACCCGAAAAGACCACGTGCCCTTTGAAATGGGCCTTTGCTGCTAAAGGAATCTGTGAACCTGTACTGCTGTAGCACACATTTGTTACAAAACCCAGTGGCCGTAAGAACTCAACTACTTGAAAGTGTAAAAGCGTTAGAAATGTCTGTGGAAATGTCCTGTTTCTTGCTCACCTGAATGACATTTTCAGTTTTGTGTGAAGTGCTCCTATGATGTCTACAAAATGCTTCTAGACCAGACAGCACAACCATGCAGGGTTCAGATCTGTGAAGCACTTTGTTTAAAATACTTCATTTATTCAAATTGTGTATTTTATGTTTGAAGTATTTGCCATGTTTTTTAATAATGAAGTAAAACTGTGGCCATTAAAGTCACAGTATTTCCTTTTGACTATGTTCAGTTTTGTTACAAAGACTGGCTGTGCAGTTTTAAATTGCGTTTGCATGCATGCACACTTCACTAGTTGTTGTACATTACTTCTACAGAAAGCTGTGCTTACCTCTACCCACTCTGTGCCTAGAAGGCTACTTAACCCTAAATATCCTCTTTCTAAAGCACAGCCTTCCGTCCTAAGGACTTCGCTGCCAGCGTCCAAGCTTGCTAGGCCCTGGCAGATGAACCTTAGGACTAAAGGGTGGGTCCAGCTCTGCGCATGCTGTGTCTCACCTAAAAAAAAATCCATTGCGCAGGCTCGAGGGTGCTATCTGCTATCCTCTTTTTATCAGTGCGCTTGGAAAGGGCGCTGATGAGAAGCGTGGGTGGAGCCCTCCCTGGATCTTCGTTCGCGAAGCCTAGCCATACATATACAAAGCACAGCCTTAATAAACAACATTCCTTATTTGTCAACATTAATTACTTTTCCTCTATGTACATTTTTAACATGTTTTGAGACTTTTTTTTCCCTGTGACTAGTTTCATTTCACAGGATGTGCCATATCATTTGAACAGGAACTGCAAGAGCTGTTACAGTGGACAAACAGCTGGACATTACATCCTCCTCATTAAAATCTGGAACCTAGATTTATTTGAACACCATTAGGAATGGTTATGAAACTCTAACATTTTTTCTGTAATAGTAATAATAAAGAAAAAGAAAAAATAAAAACAAAATATATAAATTAGTTGATGTATAATAAAGGGTAATGTTTAAGTACTGAAGGGGGTTGTATCTTAGGATAATGCAGATATACAGTATGTGGTATGGTGTGATAATACTGTAAGAGTAAGAGTACGAGCTGACCTCTGTGTTATGGGGATAGTATAACAGTTAAAACTTCAGGGGGGATCCAGCTAAATACATACATATTGGCCTTTCACATACTGTTAAAATTTGGCTTTTAATGCATGACAAACTTACATGTACATTAACTGTAGTTTGCAGGTAGTTTGAATAGCTCTGTTGCTTTAAAGAAAAAGTAGCTATTACCTAATTTTCCCTTTGTACAGTGCCAGCATCTGAAAAGTAGGGTGAAATTGCATCATTTGAGGATTTTGCACAATACTTCTACCTAATGCTAGTAAAAATCCCACGTGAGCACCCGAAGTCTCACAAATGGTGGCATGTGTAATCAGCGTTTTTTAGGTGGTGGCACTCAAGTTATTTTTGCAAGTTGGTATCCAAAAAAGATTGACCTTTCATGTAAGAACTTCTTGTCAAATGAAGAATTGTAGACCTCTCTAGGAGTTCTCCCTGCTTCCAGGAGTTCGTATCCACAGACTTTCCCTTGTAACTGTTTAAAAATTACTTTTGGAATACAAGCCTGTATAAGGGAAATAAAGGGAAGGCAATGAAAAGAGAGTTAAATGAGCCAAGAGTTCTTGTAGTGTTTAATGTTTGTATCTCCCATAGGAAGGGTAGACTATGGGAAGCTCTTGTTGCATCATGGTTAAAGAAAATAAATCCTTCTTTGTGTAAACATGAAAAATGAAACAATGTAGATTTTACATAATGTGTTTAATAAATTAAGCTATTAAATGAACTACAGATGAGAATTTAATTCTATGAAAGTTATACTGTGCTTTGGGAAGGGTTTCACTTTGTAAGCACATTGGAGTTACACTTTTGAAAAGGCCTCTGATTTCAGAATGAACATTTACTTCTAGAGCTAACTCCTCTGCACATATCTGTCATATAAGAAGAAGCACTGTCCTGACTGTAGTTTTGCAGCAGGTCTTAAACATCACACATCTTGCTGAGCCACTGTTCAAGAATGCCATCCGTCAGTTAAAAGGAAAAAAAAAAGCCAATGAAATAAAATGGAGCAGCTTCTGTTAGCAGGTGATAGCACAGGTTATCATATAAAACCAGAGGGCTTCTTTAAAACTGCTGTAGAGATAGCTTACATTCTAAAAAGGCTGTGAAGATTGACACATCCTACATGAGAAATAGTGGCTTCCCTACTGTTCCTCCATACAAGCCTAGAACCACAACCAAGCTGTGGTTTACAGCAGGTACCAGAGGTCAGGAAGGACAAAGGCAGTTAAGAATTCAGCAGCTTTTTTGCTAAGCCTTGTAAATGACACGTGTCCCATCAAGTAGCAGATGCAAGCTGAAACTGTCTGTTGCAAGGAGAATGTTAGAGACAGTCTTTGTGAGAAAGCCTGCTGTAAAGGTCAGATCTACATAGATACTGAAGCAGTGAAAATCAAGATAAATTGTAAGGCCGGTTACAGCACTTGAATTCCTGTCACCCACTGCTGCGATTGATGGACTGGAAGTACTTGAACAGGAGTTGGGACAAGCTTGTCTTGATTCCTGTCCTGTGAAATGGTAGCATTTAGGAAGTGTGACTGTCACAAATCTCCAGCACTTGCTGCTTCTGAATTAGACTGAACATATTGCTCTGGCTACTTACTTCACTCATAAATTCGTTCCATACTGTTAAGCAGCATTAGAGTCATTAAATTATAAAATAAATGAGGAATTCAATTTTTCAAGACAACCTCTTCAAAATGCCTGCAAATCCAAATGCATATTTCTGTACATGCTTCTGATTCAATGACTTTTAAAGAATTTGTATTGGATATGTATAAAATGAAGCTTCATCTTAGAGGAGTTTGCCTCTTCTCCACTTACTGTGGTCTTATGGGAAGAGAAATGCTATACATAAGAAAATTACTTATGGTAATTAATACCTAAGAATAATGCCTCCACTCCTGCATGATGCTAAAGGGTTAATTACTGTTTTCCTGAATCATGAGACAGATGAAAGTGGCTTTTTCTTTCAACAGGTGCTATACTGAGTTAATGCAAACTTCCTTGGGAAAACTCCTGCCTCAAAGTATGTGTACTTCAGTAAGTCCTTCTGTCAAGACATGGTGAGGGTAGTGAAACACTGGAACAGGCTGCCCAGAGAAGCTGTGGATGCCCCATCCCTGACAGTGTTCAAAACCAGGTTGGATGAGACCATGAGCAACCTGGCCTAGTGGAAGGTGGAGATGGGAACTAGATGATCCTTAAGGTCCCCTCCAACTCAAACCGTTCTATGATTCTATGACACAGATGTGTGTATATTGCTCTAAGACTCACTGAAAGCTTTGATTTATGCTAAAACTCCTCCTTGCTTTGAATGGTGAAGTAATTTTCTTTGAAAAACAGCTCTTGTTTAAGAAAAAGTTATGGGATTTCTCCAAGACAAGCAGATTACTAAAAGATTTGAATGCAGGTAGCTACCAGAGGACAAATGGAAGAGGCAGGAATTTCAAGCCAAGAAAGTCTTTAAAACACTTTAAAAGAAACAAACTAAAAATCCCTAACAGTCAGAGTAAGTACAACTCCGTTTTTGTTGCCCAGACCACAGATTGTACTGTTGAGTATATGCAAAAACACAGTGAGGTGAAGTCCATGATCAGAGAACAGAGATTTCAATTATGGCAGCATCAATCCATGTTTTGGGGTATATTTAAAAATACATAGTGGAAGACCAGCACCTGTCTGGTGAATATGATAGAATTCATCACTTTTAAAATGTAGAGCAGCAGCTTCTTGCCTACCATCTGTAAGAGCTAAGGTTTGAATAAGAACCAGAGTATGTATATTGCATTCTTTTCCTTGCTTCTGTGAGAAGAGCTTGCCCCATAGCAGTCACTCTGGCTTAGGTAAGCCTTTGATGACAAAATACGAAACATCTTTCATTCTTCTATAGTAGATTCTATAAGAAATGGACACCTTCTGAATTGAAGCCATGCAGCAGTCTGAAAAAGTGAAATATTTATGTCACAATTTCTGCCAATTGATACTTTTTGTAAGATGTGCTGGCTAGCAAACAATATACAAAAATAGCATGAAAACAACAGTCATCAACTGCTGTAAAGAATTGTTACAAATCTTAAACTAGACATTAGTAGCAAACTTGCCATTTTAGACATCCAGGTATATTTTCAGTTTAGTTAGTTGCATTGCATCCTACCAGATTTACTACATTTCTTTAAAGAGCAGCAGCTTTATTAACTGTCCCACTGAGAAACAGCTAGGAGGTTTTATCTTAAATTAAGCGAGAATTCATGTTGCGACTTAAATGAACTGACCAGAAGTAAGAGCAGAATACAGCAGTTAACTATGCAAATTTCCAAATTATGCTGTGGACTACAACCTAATCCTCATGACAGACAGAGAAGGGCTCTCTAAGAATCCAGAGATATTACAGTAACCAGTTCCATTATTAAAGCCATTTTTAGAGAAGAGAGAGAAGGGTGTACTACAGAAATACCAGAAATGGGGATATTTAGCTAGTTGTTTCTCAATAGTGTAAGCAGCAACCAAAATATATAAAGGGTTTACATGCTTGTTCATGTTCAGGACTGGAAGGAAGATATGTCTGGCGTTGAGAGGAAAACAGTACTACTCCTGTGTAACCCTATAGAAGCTGTGCTACACAGGCATAGGTGCAGATAGAATTTGAAGAAACTTAAAAGGAAAGCATAAAGAAAAATACCTAATGAAATCATCTATATCCATTGAGCGGGCTCGTTTATCAGAGTAACCTGCGTTTTTTAGGACTGTCTGTATTTTCTCTGCAATTTTGAAGTTTTCGGGTATTTCCTGTCAATGGAGAATAGGACATAAATTATCTATTCATGGCATAGAAAAAGGCTTATTTAAGAAAAAGATGTATTTATTCCTGCTTTTAGAATAGTTCTTGTTTCAAGTGACAGAAATAAGGGGTTTTTTTGTATGAATTATTGTATTCTTCTATTCTTGTGTCTGAATGTTTATACCTCAGCATATTCACTATAAATGAATCACAATAGTATTGCTAAGCAGATACAAAAAGTCCTATTAGATTATTATTAGATTAGTAAAAGTCCTTGAGATACGTACAAACAATATATTAATAACTTACTCAGCTTGCAGCTTTTTCACTGTAATGTACTCACTCTTAGTTTTTTCTCTAAGAAAAGAGGTAAATTCTTCCCTTCCTCAAACCCTCATGAAAAAACTCCAACATGTTAAGATTTTCAGTGTTAATTTTTTACTCTTATAAAAGCCAGTATGTAGGTCACACTACACAGAAACAAAATTTAATATATAAAAAAGGAACTTACTGTATTATTTAAGGAACAATGAATTCGGTAATTATGATCCAGCATCTGCTCTACAGCACTCGACCTGAACGAAATAGAAGTTTAGAAGGAAAACTGAGCTTTAACTAGTTTTGGTCTGGTTTGATTTATTTTTACTTGATTGGTTGTTAATATTTGGTACAACAAAGCATAACGACTACAAAGAACTGGTCTTTCTAAACAGCTGAACAACTTCCCTGTTTTCTTCAAAAAGAAAAAGTTTGTGACCTCTTCCATCATGATTTATCCCAAACTGAGCTGTTACCCATTTGCACAAAAGAAACGGTTAACTGGATGGGCTTTCCAAGTTTGAGAAAATTTGCATTCATAGAAGCTACTTACTTAAATGCTGCTGAGAGTGTCTTGTTTTTCCTAACAAAGGCTATCCTTACCAGACCATCCCACTCCTGAAATTAAAAATTTCAGAATTAACAGAAAGGAACATAGAGACACTACAAAGATGCAGTCACTGGTGGCAATTCCACAATACTGAACACACACACACACACACAAAAAAAAATCTTTCAGGAAAATACCTTTCTAAACAACTAACACCAAACCAGTCCAGTCCTGGACAAAGCAATAAAAATGGAGGAGAAAATAGTTCACCCAGAAGCCCCTTTGAATGTTTTTTTTTTAAGTGCCTAGCCACTACTGGCCTGATCTTTTCTGAGAAGGCAAGATAGTTTAAGAAAATCTGGCTAACCTTGTGCAATGCTGAAATGGTCCTGAAAATCAAAGCACTTTAAACATTAACTTAAAGAATACTATCCAGTAACATCTGTCTTCTGAGATTATACAGACTCATCAGAGCCTACAACTACTCATACATACTCCTCTGATCATAACCAGCAAAGGCATCAGCCAGAAGGGCCTCACGGAGATACGAACGATGATGAAAGGTTATTATTACTAGCACCTCTTCAACTGACGTGGAGATGGTAGCTCAGTCTCCTCAGAAAAACTGTAAATAAAGCTGCACCCCAGCTTTATTTATTGAGTGTGATGGTGACACATTCAGGAAACATCCTAACACAAGCCAAATCAACAGAGCAGTAAATATTTTGGAATTATGTAAATGCCAATGAATAGCTGGTACTTAGTAGTGAAAACAGCACATGAAACTGAGTAATAAGTGAAAAGAAGAATAAAATTAAACGTTGTGTTCTGTGTTCCGTGTTTTAGGATGTCAGGCAGTGACACAACTAGGGATAATGGATATAAGCTTGAGGAGGGTAGATTTAGGTTGGATATTAGGAGGAAGTTCTTCACTATGAGGGTTGTAAGACATTGGAACAGATTGCCCAGACAGGTGGTGGAAGCCCCATCCCTGGAAGTTTTTAAGGCCGGGGTAGATGGAGCTCTGAGCAACCTGATCTAACGGGAAGTGTCCCTGCCCATGGCAGGGGCGCAGGAACTAGATGATCTTTAAGGTCCCTTCCAACCCTGACAAGTCTATGATTCTACATTATATGGTGTTGCGGGGTGTTATGTTGTCATTAGAATATGAGATGCTTACCTGGAAGTTGATAGGTGGTGGTGGGTTCTTTGGCTCTATTCTGACAACACTGGATTCAACTTTGGGAGGAGGCCTGAAGTTGTTCTTTCCAACCTTTTAGTTCAGAGAAGTCAAGAAGCTGTATGAGTAAGCAGCAAATGCGCACATTCCTAGAAATATTCTATCTTTGACAGCTCTGCTAGCTAATGCAGAATGACATACCTTCATCAGATGGTCCACTCGAGCTAATAACTGAGTATTAATAGATAGTCTGCAGTAGAGTTTAGTTCCTGGTTTTGCAACCAGACGAAGCGCAAATTCCCTTTGAAACATAAGTATTGCACACCTGAGAATAACAGAAATGAGAAAATGAATTCCAAGTAATCAATTTCTAGATCAGAAGTCAACTAACAGACCTGGGAAACACACGGTTTCATTTGGGAATATTTTTAAAATATTTTTTTAATCAGGTAATACAGCTCTTCCACATACCTGAAAAAGGGTCTATGAAGCAGTAACTTGAAAACAAAAGGTGAAGAAATCTGAGGAGAAGAGTAATAGCATTAGTATAGCCCCTGTACAACTATAATTTAGAAACGAAAAAGTTCTGCTATGTTGTTTAGCCAGTACCTGGTAAGGCAAGTTAGCCACACATGCATCAAAGAATGGCAAGTCTGCTTTCAAGACATCTCCAACGTTGATTTCAAGTTTGTTTGCCAGACACCTGGGAGAAAATACACTGTGGTTATCCTTAGAGAAGCACGTTGCCAAACACTTTGCCAAAGCAGCTCCACTACTTTCAGTGCTCGTTATTTCCACAGTTGATACTTACGTGCCCTGGACTCTCTTCTGAAGTTCACCAACAAGTCTAGGGTCAATTTCAAAAGCAATAACCTGAAAATAAAGCATGTATTTGCAACTTTATACAATTTCTCCTAACTGAGATTAAAATTTCACATGCAAAAAATTCCGTATCTACTCCTACAGGTTTAAATAACTCTTTAAAAGTCCCTCTTAGGCTATACACCTTTTTCCCTCCCCCAAAACATGCCAGCCTTACCACATTAAAAGATAACAGCAATACAGTTTGATAAAATCATACAAGACTTAGATGAAGAGCAAAACGACCATCAGAATCATGCAAATTTAAGAAAAATATCCATAAAGTAACTACTTATTTGAATCAAGTAGATGATGGTACTTCTCTTTGCCATAGTCTAAGCCACAGAGTAGTTAAGAGTTTGGAAAGGTGGAGCGGGGGAAACTGCACTTACTTTTTTCACTTTCTCTAACATCTTTACTGTCAGGTTACCAGTTCCTGGTCCTACTTCCAGAATGACATCTGTATGTCGTAAGGCAGCCTAAGAACAAATAGCATTTCAGTTATTTTTCTTAAACTAGTTTCAAGCAACCATTTAATTTCAAAGTGAAAGCTACATGCAGCTCAGGAAAAAGCCAAATCAGCTAGTGGAGGAGAATTTAGAAAGGATTGAGAGAGAAGAACAGTGAGAACAAGAATGTCTTACAGCTAATTTATGAAAGCTCTTTGGCCAAGTGTACAAAAATAAGGAAGCAACCACGTTTAAAAAACAAACATAACCTCCATCTCCCAGCCTCCCCCGCCCC
>VWZO01022836.1:0-15593 GCA_013396975.1 Bucco capensis
TCCCTTCCAACCCAAATGTTTCTGTGATTCTATGATTTCTTACAATAAACTTAACTCATGAGTACTACAGGACTGGCAACATGACTAGTGACATTCTCTCAGCCTTGTACCTTCTCAGGCAGTGAGGCTTGCAGCTATTTGTGCCATTTTGGGGAGCATTTCTGTATTATGATGGCATTTACCCCCCCCCCCCCCTTGTTTACACAATATCTGTTTTATTACCTTTTTCTGTTCCTTCTTCCTCACATCTTACTGAGTGTATAAATTAATGCTGAATATTAGTTTATCCTGATTAGCTCAACAACTTGCAGGCAAATTCAACTACAATGCTCTTCCTTCAGAAACCCATGCTAAGGGGAACCATAGTCAACTAATGAGCACTGAGGGATCATTTATAGTCTCCCAGGAAATTCAGGGCACTCTGTTGTTTAAACTTGTGAGTAGAATCTTCATAAAGATGATGAGCTGTTGCCTGTATTGGGGCAAATTAAAACTTTAAGCAAACCTTTTGAAAAAAATCACTGGAATTACCCTAGGGATGCACGTGGTCTATTGTGTGTGGTTAGGTGATTCCCCTCTTACAAGAAAACAACTTTTACTGTAATTCATTTAAATTTCATTGAGTTCAGAGCATAAATATGCAAAAGGGAATCAATCTGGGGCCTTTATTCATCTTTTTCTCTTTAGCACATGGTTTAGTATACAGATGCCTCAGAGATGGTAACATTTATATAGGTATTTATATTTTTGGCAATGAGAATTATATATAAAGAATATATATATATAAAAATAATATTATATATATAAATAATATAATATATATATAAAACATTTATAAATGTTATAAGTGACATTTATAAATGTTATAAATAACATTTATATAGGTATAATTTTGGCAATTGGGAAGTTCTATTCTAAAGAATCATTTCATATTTTGGAATGGGAGAGAAGCTAATTTGGTCAAAACTTCACTAAAAACCTTCACATTTGGACCCAGGATCCACTTTTATTGAACAAAAATGGATAGTGGGCATTCACTGGAAAAATAAGAGAGACAAGCCAATTTTCCCTGCCATATTATCAGATGTTGTCTTCTTCAGTAAGTGGTGGCTGTGAATGTCTTTTAGAGTCTGACTAACTGGACCTTTCATTTACAAAGATCTTGAGTTACTTTCAGGCCACAGAGAGACCTTATAACCATATTACTAGGGCATCAAGAAAAATAGAAGTTCCAGTTCTTTCTTAACCTACTACAACACTACAGTTTTGCCCTCTTGGATCTATTCAGTCAGTCTAACCATGTGTGAAAGACATCTGAGCAAAGTAATGCTTTGAGCTGGAATTGCTTGACCTGACCCTTAAAATGAGCACCATAAACCCCACCAAAATAGCCTCTAAAGCCCCCATTCAGTTTCCTAAATAGGGGCATCTAGTGCTATTGGAGATTCCCCAAGGACCTGAAACACCCACAAAGTGCCACATAAAACATAAACCAATTATTTACTGGCTTCACAGACAACCCAGATCTAAAATTTAAGGAGCTATTAGTCTCAGCATTTGTGTGTTCATCACTTCTGCCAAAGCACCTGAAGGGTCATTGTTGGCCAAGCAGTCATCAGTCAGAAGAACTTCCACTGCTCCCTGGGACAGATCTGCTGTGTTGAGTTGCCATTTTCCACCAGCTCTTTTTCAGATTTGATTTCCAACTAGGTTGGAATGTCTGGGGTTTTTTTCCTTTAGGATTTTATACCTCACATGAGGTTTAAATCATCATCATGGTTAGGCTTTGCGAACGAAGATCCGGGTACATGAGGTTTAAATAAATAGTTTGTTGTTAAAGAAATGATATTGAGGTCTCACTTCATTCTACAAAAAGACTGGGAATGTCAACAGATAGCCTGGTTAACCAAACAAAGAATTCCTTGATACACTGAATCACAAAAAAAGGAGTATATGGAAGGCAGAATCAGGAATAAGTGAAGAGGAGGGAGGAGTATAAGAGCATGGCTTGAGTATTTAGGGACAAAATCAGTCCAAAATTCAGCTGAAGTTGATTGAAGGACAAGAAAGGTAAAAAGAAGAGATTTTACAGGTGTGCTGGTTATAAAAAGCAGTCTAGGAAAAGAAGACAACTATTGAAGGAATAGGCTTAAATATTTGACCCCTTTTTTGCCTCATGTTTCACAGGTAAGGTGCACTCATTTCCCAACATTTAAGCAATGCTGTAAAGCAATTGTTGGACATGCAGAAGGTTAAGGCAAAGCCACAACTTTCCATGAATTATCCCCTTTCCTGACTGATTCCCTTCACAAAAATACAGCTTTTCTCCTTTTGAGTCCCTGAAACACACTGCTCATGTTGTGCCTATCTACAGGGAAGTTCACTATCCCATCATCCATGTCCAGAACCACTAGGAAAGAGTCTGGCATCAAAAATATTTCTAAGAAGTTGGGATAAGTTTTACTTGGCTGGTTTGTGTCTTTCAAACTGTAAGTAGTAACTGAAAGCTCATCTTTTAAAGGCAAAACCCAGGTAATTAAAAATCAGAGAAGTGAATGAGTTCCACAGAAATTTCTGGGTATGGTATGGAGGAGAAAAGCTGTGGAAAAACAAACAGAGATCCAAGTTCATATTAATACTTCATCTAAATAGTAATAAACCAACAAGAAGCTGCTGAACACATTGGGAAAGAAAATATCCCCCCCATAGCATCATCTACTGAAAAGCAGAAGAATGAAAATAAAAGCTGCTGAAAAAACTCAGTAACATTTGCTTTTGCCACCAAAAATCTGTTTATTTCGCATACCTTGAGACAAAATGTGCTCTCTTTTTAAAATACCTCAAGCTACTTTTCCCAAAGTAGCCTCTATAACAATTCACCCTAAAAAACAACTGAGACCATCTTTGTTGAATGCTTCATAAGCAAAGCATCTTTGTAGAGCTGGTGGTGCTTTATTGTTGTACCAAGCACTTATGCTTTTCACATTTATCTGTGGTAAATAATTGCTCAAGACTTCCATTGCCCTTTTGACATTAGCTATGCTTCTTCCAACACACTAAATCTGCTTTGGAATTCAGTCTCAGTCACTGCAGACCTACCAGAGCAATGCTGACACTGCAAGCTGTCATCTTACACCATTGGTCAACACTGAACAAAGAATCACACTGAGCTTTGCACCTACACACACAACATAAGCCCAAGTGTCAATAGTCAATGAGGTCATGGAGGAAAACTGTCCCTGGGGCTTCCTTATATTTCAATTTAAAGGGCTGTCTAAGCTCTTCAAACAAAGCTTGTGATGTATCTGAGGTTGAACTTTGGGTCAGCTGTTTCATCAAAGAGCTGCAACAAGTTGTGGTTGGAAGAGCCAGTGGTTCTGCTGCCATCTGGAAGTCAAACTTACTCTCAAGCCTCACCTCTAATATATACAAATACATATGTATGTAGAGGTGCAGATCCATGTATATATTCACAACTGGATAGAGAAATAAGTGCATATATTTTTATTTATGCAGACATAGCTTTATCTTCCAAGCATTGCAATCACAGCAACATTAGGGACAACCCTGGTGGCATCTCAGAAGATAATCATGGCTGTGGGTTTAGTGGTCAAATGTCTATTTATTGTGTAGATCATTTTTACCAACAGGAGAATGACCCAACAAATCTAAAAGTCCCATTACCTTGCTGTTATATTAGAAAATAAGAATGATCACTTAGTATTCCAAACTTCTGTGAAAAAAGGTGATTTTTTTAGATCATTTCCATTACCTCAGAGTCATTACAAGAAAATCTGCTTTGTTTTTTCTGTAGATTTACAGTTTTCTTTCATGTAGCAGAGTGTTGACCAAAGTGTTTATGAAAGATGTTAGCTTGGGCCTGGGTGTCTGATAGAAGCTCAGTGGTCATTTCATATAAAGAACAAACAGTAAGGAATTTAAAGAGAAAAAGCCAAAACACGTTGAGGTCCTCCCCCTCTTTTTAGCTAGTGGAAGAAATCTTGTTAAGAATAAGAATATTGTTCACTTCTCTATACTCTACAATTATATTCAATGAAAAATAGCTGTGGAGGGTGCCCAGCTGGATCATAAATATGATCTATTTTGTTTTACATTTATAACTCAAAATGCCTTTTCTCCTATGTTGTAGTAATTCCAGATTTTCTCTAAGGCTCTGTTTAGCAAGATTTTTAACCCAGAATAAATGCTGACTGCCACAATGTAACACTTTTAAGCTATAAAATACAATTCTTAACGCTCACATCAGTCAACCTGGAACTTTCTATGCATGAATGAACTCTATAGCTTCATAGCCTTTCCCAATGTGTCCATAGATGCTGCTGTGAGTGCTCTTAGTGCCATTTACTATTTAAATGAAGATAAAAGGCATAAAAGGCCATTTAAATCTTCCTTTTCATAAACTATCTAACTTATGTTGCACAAAGGAAAGGAGAAGACATCATTGTCCATCAACACATTTTGTGCTCCTGTAGCACTTAGACCTGGGACATGTATTTCATGACAGAAAACTTCTGTCAGTATCCTTGGTGAGGAAAATTCTGCTGAAATTGAACCTTTTTAATGGCTAAACTATAGAGCAGCAATTTTATATAAACTACTTTATTTAATCCCCCTGTGTAATTTTACATTATCTGCTTGTAGAACTCTTATCCTTCCTTCTCCTAGCTTTGATAAATCATATTTCTACCAACTCACTTGGATATGGAGAAGGCAAAAATGACTAGGAACTGTAGAAAATGTCTATCTCCTTCTCATCAATACAGATAAACAATCCAGGAAAAAGCAAGGATTGGTACTTTCAGCTCACTGGAACCTTGCTGACCTTCTGAGGGATTTAAGTAGTTTCAAGAAAAAGTGTTGGTTAAAATAAAGCAATATTATAGATCTTGCTTCTGTGACACTTCATGGCCATGAATGGAGAAGTGGGATTAAACTGGTTTCCAGTCTGAGGCAGCCTTATAAAATAAACAGGAACATTTCAACACATTGATAAGGGCTTGCCAATAATTCTCTCTAGCCCATTCTGATTTTGCAGCTCCATGTGTTTGAATAAGACTTTTTCAGAACAGATCTTCTTCTGTCTTTATCCTTCTTGATCCTTCCACACACTCTATTGATGAGCATGGCTTTTTAGCCTCTGCTTTGTACTTGTGCATCTTGGTACCACGTTCAAATTAGTTTATCTCCTGCATTTTATCTCACATCCCAAAAGTTATCATTTACCTTTCCTTTGGACACACTGTCCATAGGAAAACACTGACTCAAAATAAACAGCTGACTTTTGTCTTTGTTTCTTAAGAATCTGCGTTTCTTTTTTACCTTTCTTTTAAGACAAACCTTTATTTTAAGGTCTTTTCAAAAGCTAGTGACTGCTTCCATACAATCTCTTGACTCACAGAGCCTAGTATTTGGCACAACTATGTGCAAAAAGAGAGCTGTTTGATTTAGAACGTTCTAGGAAACACAAAGAATGAAAAGAAAGGGTTACTGTAATATAAATATTAACAATTTAAATCCAATGACCAGAGATGTTTTTTTTCTTACCAGATGTGCTACTATAGCTGGGATTTTGATTAACTACTCGGTTGGGTTTTTTTATTCATCTGCCTCCATATTTCAGAAGAAGAATTGGCAAGGTTCTGCTGACTCTCCCCATGGTGTCCATTATTCTCTGCTTGATTTTCAGCCCTGGTTTGCTTTATCCCTCAGAAGCAAGCTTCATACACCAGATAATGACAGATAGAGCATGTGCAGACAGCTAATGATTCATGACAGACTCATAAACAAGCTGATGTATACTAGGGAGGGGTTTTTTTCCATGCCCTTCCCTATCCATTTTGGCTTTGTGGGGGTTATCTGGAGAGAGTAGAGGCAAGATCCTTTGGAAACATCTTTTCATTTTCAATGAAGATGATACCTGGCATATTTGATCAAGGAAACAAACCTTCCCTTTGGAGGTGTGAAGCCTCCCCTCCATCTGGGCTTTTGGTTAGTGGTGGAATAAAGCAGCAGGAGAAATGGATCTCAGCCCTGCAAAGACAGCTCTGTGATAAGCACAGACTCTCTTGGAATGTCTTTTGGAAGGAAGAGCATAGCTGCAAGGACACCTCACAGCTGTTGCACAAATAGACATTACAGAAGGACCTGCAGATCCTAGAATCCTAGACTGGTTTGGGTTGGNCCAGCACAAGTTGAGCCATTAGCAAGAGACATTTGGTCCATTTTAATGTCTCCTCAGCAGAACTGAGTCTCCTGGCCTTAAAAACTCTCTTCTTTTGTGTTTGTGTTCTAGTAAAACCTAAGTTTGGATATGGAGAACATGATTTGTTAGTTTTAGTGTATTCAGTGAAAAGCTGCAGGTGTCTCCACCTCAAAGCCTGGGCTCTTTCAGGGTCCTCTCAGAGAATGTTGTCTGGGTACTGAGAGCAGAGAAGCTTTGCATCAGGGATACAGGGACTTGTTTTCTGATAAGTAAAGATAAAGATACTTAGAAACTGATAAATGGAACAATGCCCTTTCTTGCCATGTTATTTCCTGCAGTAGAGCTTATATCTGTAGCTGTTGTTCAGAAGAACAGATGGAAGTTTGAAGATGCTTTTTGTGACTAAAAGCCTCCCTAAATTAATAATGTTGAGATTTAGCATCAAGTAACACAAATTCATGAGATTCGAGGTGGAAACATCCATGATCATACAAAAATATAAGGTAGTAAAGAGACTTAAATGGCACAAAAGATTAATGTCACTGTGCCCAAATACCTTTTTATCTCTTTGTACAAGAGGTTTTATACAACACACAGCCAGCTTTCCAGTTCTTTCTATGAGGAGTACACAAGGGAGAGCCAGATGCTTTATCATGCTCTTTTGCTGTGAGCCAAAGCTTTACAGAATTAAGCATTCAATGTCATGAAAATAACCTTTGAGCTACTCTTTTTTTACTCTTATTTTTTTTCTTGAATGGAGCAGTTGATCTTGCCTAAACAAGATCTGTTCCCTCTTCCTTCACTGATGTTCTGCCTGCAAATGAAAGATGCTAGAAACAGCCTTGAAGATGAAAAATGTGCTAAGCTAGTGAAAAAAACAACAATTTGGAGGAAAAAGAGAATTGAATGCGGGCTACAGACAGGGAGGAAGAAAGGAGGTGGTTTCTAGCTAAGCACACAGGGAAGGCAAATTCATTGGAGAAGAATGTGAAAGCATGGAGTGGGGAGACAGGGGAAGGCAGAAGGCAAAGTTGGGAAAGTCCAACCCAGATGGGGAAATAGTAAAGAAGAAGGAAGGAAGTGTAAGGATACAATGCAGAAAAGGGTTATGGTGAGTGGCAGGTGATGTAGGACAGAAATCCAAAGTGACAAGTGAAGTTGGAGAACAAGAACACCTGCAGGGTGTCCCCTGCTGCTCTCTCAGCAGGATCTGAGATCCACTGTCTGGATCCACACAGCTCAGGAGACAAGCAAATCCCATTCCACCATCACTATGACCAATATCCTGACTCTCAGAAGATATTTCATGGTTGAATGGCCCTTATTTGCCTTAGAAAAGCCAATAGAGAAGTCAATAAGTACAGGAAGGCTTTTTCTGCCAGTGATGGACAGGTTTTTTCTTAGTGTCAGTTTGCATTTCTAAAAGAACAGGAGACATTAAGCCTCTGTCTACTTGTTTTTCTGTAGAGAGGAAAATGATGTGCTCTCAAAGGACATCTTGGAACATCACACATTTGAACTCCCATCTGTGTTTTGAAGTAAATATTTGCCACCCTCACTCTTCTTCCTTCCTTACCTCTGTCACTCTCTGCTCCATCATATTAGCATTTTAACCATGTGCATTGACACTGCAAGAAAATGCAGTTTTCATGCTGCTCTTTAATTTTGACAGAGCAGACAGGGGCAGGTGTTAAACTGCAGTATTTCCTATGAAACAGTCTGCATTTGTATACAGAAACAATAGAAATCAACCTCCCAATAAGCCAGAAAATCATCCTTGGAGTTGGTAGTGGTATTATCTCCCAGGGCTTACTTGATTAACATCAATGGCTGGGAGTGTGTGGGTGTACCTAGATAAAAAGCTATATATCATAGCCTCTATGATGTATTTTAAGATCAAATCAACATAATATCTGGCCTAATATTGTTTACAAATCAGCACAATGTGAGATGAAATAGCATTTCATATTCTCTTGATCTCTCTGTAGGATCTAACCTCAGAAAAAGCAGCAGCAAATAACCTGCTCAAAAGTAAAATATGATGCTTGTAGCCTCACTTTATTTAAAAGGCTGTTTGCACAGCAGCTCAGGTGAAACACAGGGTAAAGGCAGATCCAAACAGTACATGGCCAGCATCTAGAAATACCAGAGCCATCCACATTACCCTCCTGAAAGCCTCAAGAAAAATATTTTGCCCCATTAAGCTAAACACACATTATTAAAGAAATATAAAGGCAGAAGAAAAAAAAAAAAAGCAAACAAAACCTGTAGAGCTAGCCAAGTTGTGCCTGCTATTACAATGGAGATCTTAAAACTGTCTCTTAGGAAACAGTGGCACAGTTTTTCCATTTGGGAGCATAAAAGCACTGTTAGGAAATGGTTTGCTTCTTCAGAGCTGGAGGCTGCTGAGGCAGCAAGTGGTTGTGCCCCTAGGGAAGCAGTGCTGGGGGATAGGAGCCAAGTCTATCACTCCCTGGCACAGTGCTGGTCTATGCATCCATACCTCTGGCAAAACAGAGAGGAGAGGAACCTGCTTTTTCCCACAGAATAATCGCTTGGGAAACCCCTCAGAACAAAAGCTTCTAAGGAATGGCATGCTCAGGCTTGGTAGTATTTATTGCCTTGTGAACATGCATCTGGGGACATTCTCTATGTATAGGCAGAGGTGAATGACCCATATGGAAACACAGGATCATTAAGGTTGGAAGAGACCTCTAAGATCAAGTCCAACCATCCCTATCACTCCCATACCACTAAGCCATGGCCCTAAGGAGAGCAGCTAGATGTTTCTTAAGCCCCTGCAGGGATGGTGACTCCAGCATGTCCCTGGGCAGCCTGGGCCAAGACTTAACAACCTTTTCAGTGAAGAAATTTCTCTTTTTATCTAATCTAACCCTCCCCTGGTGCAACTTGAAGCCATTTCCTCTCATCCTCTCACTGTTAACCCTGGAGAAGAGACCTAGCCCCATCTCATTGAAATGAAAGTAGCTCTATGATTTACACTCCCTGTGACAACATCTCTGTGTCATTTCCCATTTTGATGAAGAGACCTAAAAGCCCAATATCCATAAAGTAAGGAAAGAGGGGATCTAAGCAATCTGAGCTCAGTTAATGTAAAATGGTGTCATCAATAATTTTTTTGATCTTCTGAGAGACTGACCCTCAGCTAACAGAGAGTGTGCAGTGCAGAGAGTTTAAGGCTTTCAACTGATTGTTCAGTGAAAATGATTCCTCTAAAGTGTCCTAAGTGGAGGGGCACACTTGTTGGTGGGGCAAGTTTAGCTGCTGCTTGCTAACTGCTGTGTGAAGACAACTGAGGAATCTGCAAAGCTTCTCAGCTTTGAGAACAGGAATACACCTCAAAGGCACATTCTGCACACTAGGAAGATGACAAAAGAATGAAGGAAAGAATTTTGGCAGCTTTTGTGCTAGAAACAGGCTACAAAGCCCCTGAGCTTCCAGAAATGGAAAGGTGCTCCAGAAGAAATGATATTTTGTGCTGAGCAATTCTTTCACTCTCTACATATTGTGACCTTTCAAAGGGCAGAAGTTAAAAGGAACAAATCTGGACAACATCTCTTTTTCTCATTACAGCTGCAACACACTCACAGGGCATGTTGTGGGTGATAGAGATGAGAAATTAATAGCATGTTTGTACAGCATGGGCTTTCACCCTCCTGCACTCAGCTGCCTCTCTCTTTTATCCCTGATGAGAAATCTCTTCAAAACATCAGCTATTAAACTTCAGGACCATGCAGAAGTTGACAGTAAAAATGTCAAGAGCATTTTAGTTGCCTGTTCTACAAACAAACAGGAAAATAGGAAGGGAAATACTCTGTGCTTACTACACCTTGTTGACATAGTGTAATGCAGAAGGCTCAAACAGTGCAGTCCTTGCATCTCCTCTTCAGGGCTCCTCTCTTGCCACAGCCAGGGGCAAGTTGCCCAGAGAGCATGAGCTTAGGCAGGCAGGAGTTCTTCATGCTGGAGCCGTGAGCTGCCCAACGCAGCTGCGTTCTCAGCAGCATGGCCTCAAGGCTTGGAATTGCTGCTGGTTCTAGGACAGATGGATTAGTCCCAGCATCTGTCCCATGGATGGTTAGGATTGTCCGGAGACAGCGCTGCTGGAAGCGCTCCAAGAGTCGTAGGTGGTGGCCACAGATGAGCCATGCTTGGGAACCATAGAAAAGAGGAGACAGCACAATGGCTCTAGAAACACTGAGCTTTGGACTTTTCTTCAAGGGTTTGTTTCACCAGACTCTTGGATAGAGTTTTCCCAAAGCACTCTATGCCTTTGCTAGCCTAGTGTCTATCTCTCTGTCAATCTTACCATCTGAGGAGATGAGGCTGCCNTTGGACTTCTGACTGCTCATAAAAAATGGAATATGATGGACAAATTTCAAGCTGTAGGAGCACAACTACTGCATCACTACTCTACAAATATTAGTCTCAGGCTGGCACTTTGATAACCTCTGGGTTTTATTAGCCCAGTGAAGTGTCTGTCTTTCCATTTCCCATGGGTTCTTCTGAGATGTGCCTGAGTAATTAGGTATCCTGGAGAAAAGCAAGAGGATTAGGGAAAGAAAATGTGCAATACGGGATTCATGGCATTATGGATCTGTGGCATGAAGCATGAAGGAACCTGAGGTATTGAGGTGGTTTAAGGGAGTTATAAATGAACTACAGAGCTTGCAGGATTTTGAACTCCTGTAAAACTAAACAGGAGTTTATTTTCCCTAAACAGGAGTCTCCTTTTACAGGAGTATATTTTACACCCAAAGAAATCATGGTGTTTGGGAAGGTACACACATAGAACATCTATTAGTATAGTTGGGTCTAAGCAGGGCACAATTAAAATCACACATTTATCTTAGAAAAAGAAGTGTCTGAACATCTTTTAATCCTTAAGGCATTCCTAGTCCTAATATCCTTTCCCCAAGGGATAGGCAAAGCTTCATACTCAGGTTTGTGAAGTAAATGGCAGATTCCAGCCCAAAAGAAGCTTGCTGAACTACACTGATTTTACACTTCATTTGTAGCTTGAAAATTGACTTTCACCTTCAGCAGGTGAGTGAAAAATCACTATTTTAAGATGGTATGAGTCATGCTCTGGGATTAGCTAGTCATTTGTTGAGCTGAGCCCTCGAGTTTGGATGGGATGCCTAAATTTGAGGCCAGCTAAAATGAAGTGACATAGCTCAAACCCTTCCTACACATATGAACATTTTTCCTTCTAAGTGTAGGTAAGAATACGTAAGAAAGTGTTCTCTCTGGCACTATCTGGAGTTTAAGAGCTTAACATCTATCTGACCATAAATGTTGCATGGGATTTTGTGTGATTTCTTGAAAGACAAAGAAAAAAAAGAGAAGACCAAACATAAAAAGATGGATCTGTGCTCCCCAGGATCTGAAGCTTTTCTAGCTTTTACAGTTCTTTAAGAGGAGGAATCCTTAGGATGGATCCATTCTTTGAAGTTCCTAACTTAGTGTGGTGATAATTCTCCCAAAGCCTTTTCTCAGAGCAGGGGATTCATGTTCAGTTTTGCACTACAAAGCTGAGAGAAGACCACACACTCTATACTACAGACTTCCTCATCACTGCCTCATGTGTTTTTAGCCTTGGCTAACCAGGCTGTTCATTAAGTATTAAAAAAGGAATCTTGGGCCAATTTCCTTCATGGGAATATCCTTGAGGTAAGTTGTACAGATACAAGTCCCTTTCTCTTGCAGGGCACTACACTGGCTCCAAGCATCTGTACAAGGAGGGAAACCTTCACCATGCATTTATTTATTTAGGTAATTTATTTCTTTAGGTAACTAAGAAGAGCATTCTGTTTTAGTGATATGTTATCTTTCTGTGCAAAACCAAAGAGCAAGCAAGCTTTGCTTGTTTTGCTAGCTGCTTTAAACATCTATTTTTCTGCACCTCAATCACTTCTTTTTCTCTCTCTCTTTACCTAAAATGTGGGGAAATGTTTTCCATCAGCTTACTTGCATGTGCAATCTGCTTAAACTCAAAGAGATTGTTGGGTTTTTTTCAGAATGGTCCGTTTTTAAGCTCATATTAAATTAATCTTCCAATGCAAATAAATATATATTTTTGTCAGCGACCAGATCTTTAATGATGAAACTTGAAATGTGCTAGAACTGCCAAACTAATTTAAAGAAGAAAGAGTTATGCTGTTTCAGCTATAACTAGTGTAGCCTTCCCTGAAGAAAGAAAAATGCTTTCATTCTCTCTTAGAAATGTTTTAATTCTGTTTTAAAGTGGAGGAGATAAGCCCAAAGATGCACAAGAGTTTTTGCAGAGTGAGGAAAGGCATTGAAATCTGATGGTACAATGTCCTGATTTTAGTCATTAGTCTAGCCCTAAAAAAGAAAAAAATTAGATAAAGCCTTCCTCTTGATATACTTTGAAGAAGCAAAAGGGCCCAGCTCCAGAATGGAGGGGAGATGGACACATTATCCAAAGGGCAGTGAGGCCCAGGCTCCAGAACCCCCTGGAGAAGGTGGTTTTATGCAGAGGTGGATGAGTGTCCAACTGGCTCAGATGTGCCAGAACTGCTTGGATTTGCCAGCAGCACAGCTTGTATCTTCATCAATGATTTGGCCCAGGGGATGGAGTGCACCCTTAGCAAGTTTGCAGATGACAGCAAGCTGGGTGGCAGTGTGGATCTGCTTGAGGGCAGGGAGGCTTTCCAGAGGGATCTGGNAGAGCCAGGGAGATGTTGCATTGGGGAGCATCATTTAGCAGGTTGCTAGGGCTAGGACAAAGGCTGCACTGATGAGCTTCAAGGTCTCTTCCAGCTGGAACTCTTCTAGGATTCTATGTTCTTACTCTGTGTGTCAAGGCTTAGGGCTGGGCCAGCCACTGAATGGTGCTAGCTGAAATGTTGAAGAGACAAATGGGATTGCCATGAATGTTTTCACCTTTGCAGACTCAAAGGAGGAGGCAGAGAGGTGCTAAGAGCTCTTGGAACTGCTCTTGATCCTTAGATATTCAGCATTTGTCTAAAACACTCACTTAGCATCTCTAGATTCATTTTTGACCTGTATTTGCCTTCGAGGTAAACAAACAAGAGAATGCTAACATCCAACATCTCTCTGAAAGGTCAATTTAATCTTTTAGGCCTTGCTTAGGCTTCTACTTTATGATGTATGAGCCTGTGTGTAATCTATGCAATGCTCAGTGAAATTTAAGGAAAATCAGGATTTAGCAAACCCTGTCATGTGATCACCCTCGTGAATTTGGGTCCTAATTGCAGACATCATTGTTCAGCTAAATCTATCAGCACTGTCACATTAATCTGATCCTCTCATTAGCAACACTCGGCCAGAACCTCTCTCACAGCTAAGGTAAACCAGAAACAGTTGCATTTACATGAAGTAATTAAACAATAAAATAAAACATTAACACAAACTAATAGAATGAAATAAGTTTTGGGGGTTTTATTAAAGGGCTTTGAGCTTTAAAAAAAAATAATTGTTTTGAAAATCATTTGGTTTACTTCTTTTTACCTCATACCTTAGAAGCAATTCCAGGACCACTGCAGGATGTGTTGTGAATGAGCAGTGGTCGATTTATTTGTCTCAAAGAAGTGATCCCTCTTGTTTTCCTCTCCCTGGCAGCAGGTTGTTCTACCTTGACTGACTCTCCACTAGGGCTTACTCTTTCCTCTGATTCCTCAGTAAGAAAAAATCCATGATAAAAGTGAAGCAGACCTACAAAGTCATGTCATGCTGTGGATGGACATCAGCTGTAGTAGGCTTTTCTGCTGCTTCTGCCCTGGTAGCTCTAGCTATAAGGTTTTCTTTTAATACAGATATTGTAGCAAAAATCCTTCCCAAACCTGCTAGAATTCACTGGATCATTCTTATTTCTTTCCTGCCAGAGGAAAAACTGAATGTCTCCAAAAAAAAATCCCAAATATTCTTTTAGTTCCAAGGAAAACCAAACCTGTGTCTTCAACTGACAGCATTCATTAGTTGAAAACCATTAAATCTGTTGTGCTGAGAATTTCTTTGCACTGTCTCCTTCTCAGGGATCCTGGTTGTGATCTTTTCTTCCCTTATTAAAATGATACCATCTTCTTTCCTAGGCATGACCTGTTTCAGTCTGGCAGATGTTGCTAGTATTGATCTATTTCTGTCTTGGAGATAATAAGGCTTTTGCATCCAATCCTGCAGGATGCTGAAGGCATCCTGCAAAGTTTCAGCTGGAGTTGAGTGAGTTCTGCCTCTACTGCTGCTGCTCCCAAAGCTTTTTATCAGTTGCTGCTTTCAGGCATTTTCCATGCTTTTAAGAAATGCCTTTAGTTTATAGGTACTTTATTCCTAATTATATGACCAAGCTGTAGATCTTGGCTTTTAAAACACATATATTGGCTTCCTGACAGGCAGAACATTGACATTCATACTTGAATTGTTTGGATTTATGTAGGACTTGACCTTGTCTTCTGTTAGCTGGAAGAAATATCAATTCCTGCTGAACCCCATTTTATCTGCAGGCTCCAGACACAAACTTGTTAGCTGCCCTAGATCTTACATCACCAACTTTGACAGAGTTTGCCTTAGGGGGAAAAAGGAGAGTATTGCAATCCTCATGCCTTCAATGTTGTAGGTTACAAAAGCCTTTGTGATAGTATTAGCTGGTAAGAGGAGCTCAGTTCACTGCTTTAAACTGAGCTGTATTAAAGGCAAAAACCAGAGCAATTCTCTGGAATAATTGCAGTATATTGTCTTTTATTGTTACTCCATTGCTAAATAAAGATCATATCTATAATCAAACAACTTCAGATCAATTACTTCAGTCTGTTCTGTCTAAATCAAAGATATTCAGGTCATACTCTTCCCTGGTAGGATCTGTAAGCAGATGTAGAAGGTGAGAGTGTCTGCTTCACTAAACTTTTCTGATCAAGGACATATTAACTTCTATTTTCTTTTTTCAGCTGGGATCTTCTACATATACAATTAACAGAAAGGTTATTAAAGTGAAGTGAATGGATGAAGCTCAGATTCTGGCCAGCTATGCCTGGTGAGATGTCTACTGGAAAGCACATTTCAAGCACAGAAGCAATAAAAAAGGATGAACCATTTCATTGATGAGCATGACAACACCATTTATTATATTATAAAATAAATACATAATAAATAGATATGATATAAATTTATATATAAATATACTTTATATAAATTATATAAAATTCAATGTCAAAATTATATAAATATAATGTATCTAGCTAAATTTATATTTATTTATATAAATATATATGTTATTATATGTTTATAGTAATATATATAAAGTTATAATTTATAAATTAAAATATAAATTAAAATTATACATATAAATGTATATATTACTATAAACATA
>VWZO01022836.1:23735-52801 GCA_013396975.1 Bucco capensis
GCATGTTTTTGTCTGTTTTAGCACCTCTAACAGGCTTTTCTTGCTTCTGTGATGTACAACACGTTTTGAGAGTGTTGTGAGTACAGTAAGGGGTAGAGAAGTGCCTCCTGTTCTGGCTGTGCACTGTTGTTCAGATGCTAGAAACTCTTTCTTCCCTGCTGCCTGCAAAGGTGTAGAAGATGTGATCAACTGTACAGCTGCCCCAAAGCTCACAGGTAAACAGCTTCTCTCCCAAAGGGCATGGCTCAATAACCCCTAGCACAGAAAATTCTGCTATGGGATGCAGTCCTGTGTGGACACAGTCAGCTTATTTTGCAGAACAAACCTTCCCACATTTTTGCAAGGTTGGTTTAGAGCTATTTTATTATCAGCATATTATTCTGCTGAGGCTGCAGGTTACTCAACAAAGGGAGAATATCATGCTCCAGTGAAGCCAAAGGCTACTTCTTAGGATACAAGTCTACCTCTATGGAATAACCAGCAAAATGATGGGCTTAGACCTTATTCCTGAAAAAAACTGACCACTGCTCAGCAGAATTCTCCCTGCAGAGTGGCTCTGTACCTTTGTTCTGTCTGATTCCTCCCTGATCACAAAGATGAATATATTCTCATAACAATGTGAGCTTTGCCTGCTCAAGAATGACCTCATAAAAGATAAAAAAGAATCCTTTATGTTATGGATATTTTTTTTTAGGATAATACTACCTCTTTTAATAGACTACATAGATAACTCTTTGGTTTGTAATTTAGCTTGCTTGAGAGATAAAATTCTTTCCCTGGATCTTCATTCGTGAAGCCTAGCCATGATGATAACAGATAAAATTCAGATGGCATAAAATGTAGGTATTATTTAAAAGGGTAATCATTTCTAATTAAGTTCTGTGGTTTTTTGTTTTAAAATCAATTATTCGCCTATTTTAAATATAAAATTGCAATTAACATTGATTTGAAGATTATACTTCAGGTCAGTAAGTAGCAGGTTTCTTTAATCTGTTCACAGCATTATAAATTCTTCAGCTTTTAGGCAATTTGGGCAACTAAGATTTCAAGATCTATTTTTAGGCCTAATACAAGAGTCCTGAAGTGTGTGTGGACATTCTGTTCAATGTTTCAGCACAAAATGTTTGAGATAACAATTGATACCTCATCTGTTTTCATTTCCAGCAGTGGTTGCCACTTCCCTTCTTTGGACAACCTAAGTGAGTGTATTGGGTTTGGCTGAGATGGAGTTAATGTTCCCATACAGTCTTCAGAAATGCTGTGCCTCAGATTGAAGATAACATGTAATGTTGTGACTACTATAAGGCTGGCATAGCACCAAAGTGACGGGGTGGACAAGATCCTGGGAAGGGACGTAATCAAGGCAGCTGACCCAAACTGACCAAAGAGCTATTCCATACCATATGACATCAGCTCAGGGATAAAGGACAGAGGGGGGGAAGGAAGGGGGCGGGAAGAAGACGTCTGCCCCCCAAGCAACCACTACGCGTTCCGGAGCCCTGCTTCCCGGGAAAGGGCCAGACATCGCCTATTATGGGAAGTAGAGACTAAAGCTCAATTTTGCTTTGCTTTGCTTCACGCGCGTGGCTTTGCCTTTCTTTATTTTGCTTATTAAACTGCCTTTACTAAAACCCACAGGCTGTTTCCATCCGTTCTCTCCCTCTTGTTGTGCCGTGGGAGGTGTGGGGCGAGAACGTGATAGAGAACCTTGGTGGGTACCTGGCACTCAGCCCAGGTCAACCCCCCACAGTGAGTAAGTTAAGTTGCTTTGTGAGCTGGTCTAAAAATATCTAATCAGGCATCTGAAATCCAATCCATGCCACAGAATTCTGCTTGCCATGATGCAATTTTAGGATCAACAAGTGTAGCAAAGTCTTTCTTTGTGTATTAACAATGCACTAATGCACCGTGCCACAAACTTCAGCTCATAGAAACATTCTGGTTGGAAAAGATCTCTGAGATCATCCAACTATCAACCTAACTCCCCTGCTGACCACTAAACCATGGCCCCAAGCACCACATCTCCATGTTCTTTGAGCTCTTCCAGGGATGCTGATTCCATCACCTCCCTGGGCAGCCAATGCCATGTGGAATCAGATAGCTGGAAAGACTATCATAGGAAAAACTATTTACATATTAGTATTAGTATCTCATCATTATGAAGATGACTCCAACATTCCTAACTTCATCCTGCTTATCACAAACCCAGCAAAGATGCAATTGTCTAGAAGTCACTTCCATAGATAACTAAGGTGTTAAGATGGTTGAGAATGTTGAAGTAGTTATTTTATTGGGGCATGCCTGACCATTCCTGAATAGTCACATCTGACAAATGAAATGTCTCCTACACTTCTCAAACTTTTATTGCCACCTGAATAATAATGATCAGTGAGTTGTGCCTGCAAGAGTAAATTATGGCTCACCCAAAGCTTACTTTTCAGTATTATGCAGTATATGAACTGGATAATTAAGTGGAAATGTATTTATTCTCATTTCTCATTAATTTGTGGGGAGAATAATGTCTCCCAAGTTTAACAGTAGACTTATGATCCACAAATAATGACACTTTGCCAACGCTTAAATCATTTGAATGTAGTATATGTTCTACATTTTCAGAGTTCCAGTGCCACTTCATTAGTGCCTTGAAACTCACCAAGCAAAGAAAGGATTGCTACACTTCCACCTGAATGGCGATTAAGAAGCTTCCAAACATTCTGATATTTGCATGTATTTAAGGCATCAGTGACCACAGAGAAAATGATATCCTTTTCAGCTAAGTGTCAGGCTAAAAAGATGACCATTTTGGCAATAGAGGATACTGCAGCCCTCTAAAGCTGTCTCATGTCACCAATGGGCAAACCTAGGCTCAGAAGATCACCATGAAGTGATCCATGTGAAAGTCTAGAGGTGACACTGCTTTTTTTTATGGCACAAGTTTGCCTTTTTTTGTGTGTTTTTTAGTGTTTTTTTAGAAAGATCAAATGTTTTAGTAATTGTGTTCTCAGAAGCTATGCTAGCATTATTTTAATAGCCCTATCCCTTCACATGCTGTCTTACATCTGACAGTCCATTATAAGTGGCTGAGAAACTTCTGCTTAATAAACTACAGCTCAGGATACTTATTTCTAGCATTACTGAGCCATGGAAAACCATTTCTCTCCTTATTCTAGGAATACCTTCTTCCTTAAGCAACACTGCCAATACAGTCACTGTCAGGGCCATAGCCTGTGTAGGATGAACTCAACCTACTTTATATATACTATATATAATATGTATTTTATATATATTATATTGATTCCCTTGATCAGGATTGTTTTTCTGCTTCCCATCCTACATTTATTGTATTGAAAGGCTATAGTCACTTGTCCTAGTTTGGAGTCAAAACAATATATCATATTCAGTCCTTGAAGCATTGACACTAAGCTTGGGCCTTAGGGTCTCATACAGAAAGCCTAAGAGCCAAGAAAACAGGTGCATGATTAAGCTATTTAGCACCTAATTAATAGCCAGTATAAAAAAGAAGAGGTTTGGGGCTCTGCCCTCCCTGAAAATTGAGTACCTGAGCTTTGTGAGGATCAGAAGCTCAACTCTATTGCCACAGGACTCTTTCTGTTGTGCCTTCCATCTCAATCCAAGAGTTCCTGAATTCCAGGATCCAGCCCCTGAGTCTGATTCCCATCTGTTGGTGAGTCCTTGTGCCACAGCATCAGTGGTGATAGGGAGGGAGTTGCCATCAATGGGGTTTGGGTGTGGGATTGCTTTTGTGTGTTTATATGTATATATTCCATTTTCTTGTTGTTATTTTCATTAAGCAGTTTAAGTTTCATTTCTAATCCAAAAGTCTTTCTGTTAGTTTCCACTTTTCCTTCCTGGAGTGAGAGAATAGGTGATAATAGAGAATATCTGTTCCTGGGTTAGTGGTTGGCCCAGCCCTAACCCTTAACATCACTCTGTTTTTCAGTCTCTGTAAAAATAACCTTTGAATATTGAAAGAGTGATCATAAAAATGAACTTGGCTTAGATTCTTTAAGACAAATTGGAGATAGAGCAGAAAAAGAGGAAAGCATCAGTTTCAACGAGGGAAAGAGGAAAAGCAAAGGCATGAATGCTGCAGGTAAACTCTTCTGAAGCTACAATGCCTTTCACAAACATTTGACATGATCTTGATGAGTGTTTTGCAAGTTATACCAGCAATGATAAAATTACATTTGATACTAATTAGAATGAACTGCATTCATTAGTAAGAGGCTGGAATCCTGCTTAAAAAAAACACTCAGGAAATGAGAGTATTTCAGTTCTGCTTTAGTCTGCTCCAGGGCTGCATTTGGACTCAGTTATTTAAATGCACCCAGTAATATTGACAGAGGGGATTTAGGAAGGCAAGGCCTCTAAAGATGATAAAAGGGAGTGTTTGAATATGAAGATAATTACTGTTTTACCATTTTTTAATATTGTAACTATAACTTACCTGACTTTTGCTATGATTTTTAAAATGAATGCACACTACAAAGCCAAAGAATAAGCAGCACTAAAAATTTTGCTGCAGAAAAAGATACACAAAGCAGCTCATTTTATCACTATTTTTTGTGTGTGTGAATAAGGAGGATCATGATGCTGCAAGTGTGCCTGTTCAGATAAAAATCCTTGAGTCCTAGAAAATGCTAATCATCATCATCAGGTCTCACCACCTGATGAAATGTAGAGCTGGAAAACTTTGTATGACTTAAAAGTGAAGAAATAGTTCTGTTTAAAAAAAAAAAGCATCTGTATGTTTTATCTCTTATATTCTGATATCTAGTAAATTTTCAAAGTCTTATAATTTTGAACAAAGTAGCCATAATTCATCTTGGAATCACAGTATATATGATAGTCTACAGATGATCCCAAAGCATGGACCATGGTTTTGAACTCTGCTGTGTGTACAGAAAGAAAACCCTTCAAAAATGCAGCTTGGGTAAGTTAGCAACTGCAATACTTTTAAACTACCCAAGTTGTTGGTTTTGGTTAGGCTAGGCTTTGAGTTTGGAGTAAAGGATAATAAGGATAATAGGGCATTCCTTTCTCCTCTGGGATGAAAAGAAGCTCTGCCTGCCATGGAAGTAACACAGCACTGACCTGGGATTTTGGCTGCTTCTCTCAGCAGCTGAGTCTCTTTTTCTGAGGCTAAGGTTATTTCTTTTCTCCTTTCTTACATAGCAATGATAATAACATCCTGCACTCTGCCACGTTGTTCATTTGCCCCAAGTGTTTGTGAGCAGCTGCCCAGTAGTGGATAACCTCTTTGGAACATCTGGACTGTTTAATATTTGTATAAATGCTATGGACAGCAGCATTGAGTGCCCCAGCAGCAAGTGTGCAGATGACACCAAGCTCTGGGGTGNTTTTAAATTGGAGAAGAGTAGATTTAAAGTGGACATTAGAAAGAAGTTGCTCCCCACGAGGGTGGTGGAACACTGGCCCAGGTTGCCCAGGGAGGTGGTTGAGTTCCCATCCCTGGAGGCATTGCAGGTGAGGCTTGCCAGGGCTCTGGGCAAGCTGCTCTAGTTGGGGATGTCCCTGCCCAGTGCATGGGGTTTGGACTAGATGAGCTCCAGAGGTCCCTTCCAACCCAAACCAGTCTAGGATTCTATGGTCTCAGATCCTGAAGTTTGCTGGATCACTCTCAAAATACAGCTGGAGTTCAGAGCCTTGCTCTGGTCCTAAATAAAGACATTGGAATAGAGTGCAACCTGAAATATGTGTGAGTGAACCAAAGGTGAAATTCTCCAGACACTACTCCACTGTCTCTGTTAGATTAGAGATATTCTGTGCATTGCAATATTTATAGCAACATTGCACTGAATTTGACTATTGAGCCTTCATAATTTTAAGTGTTTCTTTCTGCCATGCAGAAAAGCAGGGAAGAGAAATGTGAAACCACTTGAATTTTATTTAGAAGAGGCACCTTCCTCTTGCTGTGTGTGTTGCAATAAAGCAGAACTTATTCTGATGGCATTATCAGCCCCTAAGCATTACAAATTGACACATTTTCTACTCTTCTCAGCATTATAATGAACCTTAATACACTGCACATTAGCATTCAACCACTATAAAAATATTTCCATTACAGGACATTGCTTTGTGCCTTCAGTCACTTACAAATCTAACCAAAACCAATCTGCAAGCCTAATTTTTAATCTGAAGTGTCAGTTTCTATTCATAAACAGCAATGAAAAGTATTTGTCCTAATAGCATTTGGAGGCAACAACAAAAAAATAAGCCAGTTTGTGCTTTAGGAGGCTCTAATCAAGAAATGATCACTTGGAGAACACACTGAATACACTTGATACTCTACTTTTTGGTGAGATATGAGTTTAACACTGCAGATTTGGAAAAGTGACTTACTAACAACATTAAAACTCCTTATAGAGTTGGGTTTTTGAAGCACACTAGAGTGAAGAAGACTGCTAAAGAATTGACAAGAGTCTAAAAATAACAGAGGGTCTAAAGGAAGAAATGGCCCTAGTAGAACAGCTAAAAATGTATTGCATTTGTGTTTTCCTAATACATCCCTACAATGGCTTTTTTTTTTTTTAATGAGCTGTCTCCAATTGAAGTGTCAGGAAATGTTTATTAAGATAAACTAATAAAGAGGTTACTAAGAAATGGAGATGAAGAGATCAGCCAGGAGCTCCAAAGGGAATCAAACCCAAACCTGCTAACTACCAGATAAAATCAGAGGATAGAAAGGATCAAATAAGACAATAATAAAAAGAGTCCAGGAAAGAACTGGAAAATGAACTGATAAACCTGATGCAGATACTACAGAGAACAGTCTCTCCATTCAAAATCAATGTGGTGCTTTTGTTACATGAGAATCAGCATGGCCAAGTCAGATATGGCAATGCACTTTCTGAGCCCTTGCTAATAACTAATGGTGTGAAACAAGGCTGTGTTCTTGCACCAACTCTACTCACACTCTTTTTCAGCATGATGCTCCAAAGGGCNTCAATGCTCTTTAAATAAGAGATCTAGTGCCCAACCCATGCATCCAGTTACCGTCCCAGCCTTTCTTGATCTTTCGGCTATTTTTTATAGCTATGTAGGAATATTTTCATCTCTTTTACAATTTTTTGTCACCCTTCAGATGGCTCCTGAGGTGTCACAGTCAGTGCTGGAGGTTAATAACCTCAGGATAGGAAAAAAAAAAAGCTCTTTTGCAGCACTTGCCCAAGTTGTTATTTTGGGTACTTATTTCCTTCTATCATTTTTCTGAACCCAAGGGCAATTTCTCTTCCTTCCTTGCTTGTGTTTTCCTGTCCCTGCAGCAATGACTTACTTTCTTCTCTGCTACATCTTTGACTGAGCAGAATGTGGTGAATCTGTAATCCAAGAGAATACTGAGTCTTGATCTCAGAGGTAGAAGTAGTAGACATTGCATTTTTATTTTGTCTAATTAGTTGATGGTGCAACTCATCCTCCAGTACACAAGTTGCCTTCATTTCATCCTGCTGGAAGCAGCTTTTGACTTCTTTCCTCCAGGATGCTCCTGAAATATAGGAAGAGCCTGATTTCCCAAAATCACAGGCAGGAGTGAGAAAAATGGAAATGAAACAGACTAAATGGTAGATTCTGTCAGGCATGAAAGAGAATGCAAGGCTTGTCAAAGGACATAGTTCACATCGTGAGCCTCATCGGGCACATGTTCCTCACAAATTAGCTGGAAAGCTTTCAGATATTAACAAGCCAACTTGATGTGCAAGGAAACAGCCCCAAACTGTTTCACAGCTAAGAAACTTTGGAAGAAACTACCTACTAACAACTTGTGCCTTCTGAAGACATTGTATAAAGAGCTTATTTGGCCCATTCTGGTTTTCCTCTCCTAGAGATGACACCTAAAATTCAGTGAATCAAGCTAAGGCACCTACAATCTGCTTTCCAACAGCAGCTCTTAGAATGGGAAATAGGAGCATATTTTGCAGTGCTATAGAAATGACAGACCAATTACTGTGAGCCTTAACTGCTATAGGTAAATTACACCCAACAGATTTTATTAGTTCTAAACTAATGATTGTTATCACTCTGTCCTTTTATTATCTGGTGTCTTGTTAAACTTGCATTCTTCAGTTGATTAACACCTCCTAACTTTCATGGACAACTAGGACATAAAACATAACAGCAGAAACAGCAATTGTACTATAAATGCAAATCTAGCACTAATGCAAATTCATTAGTTATCCAGTGGCTGAGTATTAAAAAGAATCAGAGACTCATTCCATGATATAACAAATTACCAGAATAAGTGTTGTGTTATTGCTGATGTAATAATAAATTAAGGCTGGAAAATATTTCATAGGTCACAAAGTGCCATCTCTGCCAATGAAAGATTGCTCTCTACAGGAAATTGTGTGTTTTCCATGTCCAGTATAAATCACCTAAGTTTTTCATTAATTTCTTTAGAAACAGCTCCATAGAATCATAGAAGAGTTCCAGCTGGAAGAAACCTTGAAGATCATCAAATCCAGCCTTTGTCCTAGCCCTAGCAACCTGCTAAATGATGCTCCCCATATATAATATATAATACTTTTCAAAGCATCATATATGAATCATATATTTAGCCTAACCCATACCTTCCTTTGATGCCTTTGTAGGAAGAGAAACCCAGCTTTTGACATCATGTAGACTATAAATGTATCTGTCCTGGAGTGATTAAAATTCAAGAANTGATTTATGGTAGGGAAAAAGGGCCGAATCCATCTTTGAACTAACAAACTTCTCTTTATTGTTTATCTCTTTCATACTGTTGTACCATTTAAATTTAGATAAAGCTATTCTTAGAAATTCACTATCTGCGTGCCTGGTGCTGTTATCTTATCATTGTAGTCCCCAATATAAGGGGGAGAGAAGGCATTCTGAGAAGTCTTCTCAAAAAGATTGTTCTTTTGACCCTAGCAAATCCTTAGCTCCTGGTCAAACCAGGACAGTATCTGATCTCACCCAAGTAATAGAATTTTTGTTAGGACTGACAAAGAAATGTTGACTCCAGTGGGATGAGTCCTATGCTACAAGCTTGGGCATTGTTCATGAATGACTCCTTGCCCCTGGGGCAAACTCTCTCTTGATTGTCACAGGGAAACAAGCCATATGGAAGACAAATGAGCCCCAGTGCCCTAGTCTTATCCAGGCTCTCTAAGCTCCTCCAGAGCCTCTTCTTCCTCATAGCTTGCAGGCTGCAGGATGTGGTCTAGTCATATTTATTACACACCTCAGCAATAAAAATGTTTGCTATTAAAGCAAAGTATAAAGCAGGTGTAGGAAGCCTAGAGAGAGAGAGCGAGAGAGAGAGCAAGCACATTTTATGGTTTTCCTTTGAACATATTGTCTGCAAATGAATCTTTGGAAAGCCATTTGTCTCCTGTTATAAGTCTCTAAACCAGCAGCATGAAAATGCATCTTATTTTCATTTCTGTTGTAATAGCTTCAGTGTATTTCTGTTAACCTTGCTGTATTTCAGGGTAACTGAATTAGGAGTTCATTTGCATACATAATTAATTTGTTTATATTTGAATACTGACCTTGTCATATTATATATTAATGAAACAGTAAGCTAAGGAGCAGCTTAAGGACTTTGCTTACTGCATCCATTTCTTTCAGAGCAAAACAATCACTTTATTAAAACTCTGTGTGTGTGTGTATCAGGGTCACACATATATATCTATAGTCTCTAAACCTTGAGGGACACCACATTTGAGTGGTAACTATAAGCAAAGTGTCAGGACAATTGCAAATGTCTGAAGTTTTAATGTGTCTTTGCTGACATGCTACATGTCTTCTGGCTATAAAGCTTAATAGAGTATTTCTGAATCCTACCTGCACGAGAGGAATTGAAGAAATAAATTGCTGTCCTTGAGTTCAAAGTGAATGAGATTTGAAATCTGATTATAGGAGAAGAGGAACCAGTAGTATAAAACACTGTGGATAGAACACCTTTTGCCCCAGAGCAGCTGAGGGAACTGGGGTTGGTTAGTCTGAAGAAGAGGAGGCTCAGAGGAGACCTTATCTCTCTCTACAACTCCCTGCAAGGAGGTTGGAGTGAGATGGGGGTAAGCCTCTCCTCCCAGGTTATCAGTGAGAGGACAAGAGGAAATGGCCTCAAGCTGCAGCAGGGGAGGATTAGATTGGATGCTAGGAAAAATCTCTTCCCTGAAAGGGTTGTTAGGCATTGTCCCAGGCTGCCCAGGGAGGTGGTGGAGTCACCATCCCTTGGAGAGGTTCAAAAAACATCTAGATGTGGCACTCAGGGATCACTTTATTGGCATGGGGGGGATAGGCAGATGGTTGGATGTGATGATCTTAGAGGTCTCTTCTAATCTTAATGATTCTGTGATTCTATTTCCTGTTGGAATTCAGAGCCCTCTTCTGTCATGATGGCTATGGGGAGATGTAGGACAGGGAAGGGGAGAGGGGAACCAGTGTGATCAGCTTCATGGATTTGTCTTTTCAAATCAGCTGTTGCCTTAGGGAGCACAACTAGAGAGACTACACTGCTAGCTCCCTGTTTCAAGCTCCTGTGCATTTCTGAGCCCTGCCTGCTTTCCAGAGGAAACCATGTACAGTAATCAATGTATTCTACTGGGGATGTGGTGAGCATGGCAGTGTTAGGTGGGTGTTAGGACTTCATGATCTCTGAGGTCTTTTCCAACCAGAATGATTCTATGATTCTGTGACTTCAGATTTGCTGTGAAAGAGAGGATGTTGCACACATTTGGCATCCAATTTATCTTTTGTCTGCAACCTGAGCTAAGGCTGGCAGCAATCCCTTTTTCCCTTATCACAGCAAACATTTTGAGTCCTCTTAGGCAGGACCTGAGGGCACCTTCAAGGATTAACCTTCACACTGTTTTATTTTTTCCCCTACTTGATGGCACTGAAATGGCAACTAGAATATAGCTGAAGGCTCCATGCAGATGTTGCCTATGGATTGAGTACATCACAAATTCCCACTACCATCCAGGAACACCAGCAGGTTTTCCCCAGAGCTAGCCTTTGAGGTGATTGAACAAGCAAACAAGGTGGATGGGGCAGCTCTTCTGGCCTTGAGGCTACCCTGAGGGCTGCTCTGCACACTAACATAGACACAACATCTGGGACTCTGTGTGGCATCACTGAAGCAGCCTGTACTGTTGCAGCTGATGCTGCAGGCTCTTGGCACACCACTGATGTCCTGCTAAAGAGGCAGCTCACACTTCTAAAGTCCTCAGAATCTCTGCATCAATAAACTAGGAGCTGCAGTGGAGAGGTGAATGTGTTGAGTGCAAGTGGGATAAGCTTGATAAGTGTAAGGTACTCCATCTGGGAAAGAACAAGCCCATGGATCAGTACAGACTGGGAACTGATCTGCTGGAGAAGAGCCCTGGGGAAAAAGCTCTAGGAGTGCTGGTGGCTAGGAGGATGCCCATGAGGCAGCAATGTGCCCTTGTGGCCAAGAGGCCAATGGCATCCTAGGATGCATTAAGAGGAGCGTGGCCAGCAGAGCCAGAGAGGTTCTTCTCCCCTCTCCTGTGCCCTGGGGAGGCCTCCCCTGGAATGCTGTGTCCAGTTGTGGGCCCCTCAGCTCCAGAAGGATAGGGAGCTGCTGGAAAGAGTCCAGCCCAGGGCCAGCAAGATCCTGAAAGGAGTGGAGCATGTGCCCTAGGAGGACAGGCTGAGAGAGCTGGGTCTCTTCAGCCTGGACAAGAGGAGACTGAGAGGAGAGCTCAGCAATGCTTAGAAATCTGTGAAGGGTGAGTGTGAGGAGGAGAGAGCCAGGCTCTGCTCCATGGCATCCAATGGTAGGACAAGAGGGAATGGGAGCAAGCTGGACCACAGGAGGTTTAGTATTAAGCTGAGGAGGAACTTGTTTGCAGTTCAGGTGCCAGAGCACTGGCCCAGGCTGCCCAGGAGGCTGTGGAGTCTCCTTGTCTGGAGCCATTGCAGAGCTGCCTGGACACATTGCTGTGTGAGCTGGTCTAGGTGCTCCTGCTCTGGCAGGGGGGTTGCACTAGATGATCTTTCTAGGGCCCTTCCAACCCCTGACATACTGTGTTTGTGTGATTTTGTGAAAAAAAGAACTAATGCAGTGACAGCATTTGGGAGCTTGCCACAGAGTATGAGGCTAAATGAGAAAGGGTCTGACCCCCTTGCCCTGTGCCAGTGCTATGTATGCCTGGCATTGCCTTTGATTTTGGCTTATACTTGCATTATTTTACCATCAGAAAATGATTTCCAGTTTATTCAAGTTCTAAACAGCACAATTAATATCTCAGTATTTTTTTCTTACATATGTAACTTAAAGAAGATATGGAAGTGAAAAAACTTACAGTTTTGTCCCAGTAGACATCAGTGTTCAACAGAATCTTCTGTACTTGCTCTTATTGGCATGCAATATATGTAGAAGAAAAGTATGTAATAGATTTAATGGCTTGTTTTCTTGCTGGATGTGCTACTTTATGGACTTATAAATCTAGAATCATTGGTTGGCTAGTGCTGGAGAACACCTTTCTCAGCTCATGAAGATCTTGCCAATATAAAGTGCAGTTGTGTTATCCACCTTGCCATTCAGCTGAAGGCTTCTGCCCACAGGCAATAACTTCAAATGCCACATTTGCAGGAGTTTAATTAGTTTAATTGTAGTTCTTGGTGTTCTAGATGAGTGTTCAGAGCACTGAAAATTCTTCTGGAGCTTATCTCATCCCAAGTTGTATGGCACCAGGTTGTTGCTGGCAAGCAAGAAGCAGGAACAATGTTGTGCTGTGGCATCTGATGTGGGATTTGAGCAATCAGAGACAAGGAACACCCACATGCTTTAAATTACAGAGTCATATTTGGCAAATCTCTTCAGCAGGCTCTCCTGAATAGCCTTTCCCACCCATCCATTGTGTAGAGTCACACAATGCTAAATCCTCTCCCATCTATTCAAACCTTGGCAGGTATATACTGTTAGAAACACAAACCTCCTTTAAATCCTCTCTTGGGGTTTATGAATTCATGAAGCAAAGAAATTAAATTCTCAGGGCTTGTTAGGCCATACAGAAGCATGAAACACAAATGAAGAATTGACTGGAAAGCATCAGAAGACAACTTTTAAGGGTCTAACTTAATAGGAATGAGCATTACTTCCTTTTGCCTCGCTTCACAACACCAGATCTATAGATGATGTTACAAAGCCTTATTCCAAAGAGTGATTATTAATGGCTTGTTTCTTTCAACCTAAACACTAGATTCTGTTTGCTGAGGAATTCTTTCTCACCTATGAAGAAAAATGAGTGTATACATTAACTTACTTCAATTTGAGAAGCCTGGAAGTCTTCTCTTCCTCTTGTAGGTTTGTTTACCACTGAGTTTTGTTCTTAGTTACACTGAAGAGATAGATAGTGAGGGATTTTTTTTTTCCTTTCAGTTTGTATTGAAAACATACATTTGACTTCTATTGAAATACACCATGGTGATGCTTGTTACAATATGAACCCACTAAGCATCTGGGCAAACATGCAGGACACATATGAATTGTATACAGAATCCAAATCATACCATGGGCAAATGACAGATTATAACTGTTCTGCTCCTTTATGGGAATAGTGAAACAGAAGTTGCAACCACAATCCTGATTAATGCTTTTTTTCTTTAGTGTTTTTAGTCAATATAAATAAAGAATTCATTGATTTCCACAAATACATGTCCTAGTCTGAGTCAAAACAGGGTATCCCATGCCATATATCCCATATTCAGGCCCTGGAATTTTGACACCAAGCTTGGGCCTTAGGGTCTCTTATTATGACCCAAGCAAAGCAGGTGCATGATTAAGCTATTTACCACTTAATTTACAGCCAGTACAAAAAAAGGAGAGGTTGGGCTTTCTACTCTCCCTGAATGTTAAGCATCTGAGCCTTGTGAGGCTCAGCAGCCTAGCTCTGTTGCTGCAGGACTCTGTTTGTTGTGCTTTTGATCTCAATCCAAGAATTCCAGGATCCAACCCTTGAGTCTGATTCCCATCTGCTGGTGAGTCCTCCTGTTACAGCATCACTGGTGATGGTACAGTAGTTATCATCAAGGGGGGTTGGATGTGCTATTGGTTTTGTGTATATATTTTTTCTTATTATTATCTTTATTAATTTAGTTTAAATTTCATTTCTAATCCGCAAGTCTTTATCTCTCCATGTTAATTTCCCCTTTTCCTTCCTGGAGTGGGAGAAAAGGGGTAATAGAGAATAGCTGTCACTGGCTTAGTAGTTAGGTTATTAGTGATTATTAGGTTTGCCATCCTTAATCCTGCAGGACAAAGTGGTATAAAGGTTCAATTACACCTATATAATCTCTTAGCCTTAGTCAATGGTTTTTGTCTATGACTAGGATTGACTCCAGCTTCTCCTAGTCTTCTCTCTGAGAAAGAGTTTAGAAAGCAAAGGGATCCTTTCTGAACCTCATGACTTGATGGGAAGCTTTCCTTTATAAACTTCCTCCAAAGCACCCATTCAGTCCATGACAGGCATTTTATTCAGTTTAAAAGCAAGCTGACTTCTTTAGTGCTACAATAGATAGAAAATTCTCTTGCTCTCAACAGCTAAGTTGATGTTGCCTCCAGCTCAAGCAGGTCTAGTCTTTATTCTGATAGCAAATGCTTGGAGTTAGGTGTCAGGATTTGAAGTTCATCTGGAACAGACATTTATCTTTTCTCACTATCTGCTATAAAGCTGGTGTAAATTAATGTCTTTTGAACCCATGGATGTGCTTCATTTTTTAATATCTCTGCCTCCTGTGTCAAGATCTTCCTTCAAAAGGCTGATATCTGCCCCTTTTTTGGTAACCAAGTGAATATCAAAATAAGAAGCAGAAGGAAAGAGGTGAAAGGGAGAGTCACAGCTTTGAATAGAGAAGGAGATCTTTAAGCTGTGGGTGCTCTAAGATCAGACAGAAGTGGTGAGTGGGGGTAGCAGAGACTTCTATGGACTTTTTAGTGCTTTGACAGGAAATGAAGCACCTTTCTATCTGCTCATCTATCATGCCTTCACCTTTAGCTGCTGGCATGTCCTCAGTAAATGATGACATTTGCAAATGGTTCAATTAAAGTCACTGTGTTCTGGCTAAGGCTGCAATCTCTCTCTATGAAATCAATAACAATGAAATTAAGCTGCATGGACACCACTACTTCTCAAAGAGCAAGAAACATCCCAACAATGTGTATCCATGCCAAAGTGGAAGGAGTGCTGATTACTCACTGAACCTACAATGGTTTGTGGTCAGAGGGCACTGTAATCTTCCCATTCATAACTCAGCAAATTTATGTCTTTGTTAGAAAGAAGACTGGAAAGATTAATCTTTTCTGGTAGCTGAAATGTGTTGAGAGCTAGAGGGGAAAAAAATATGTGCAGTTCTCCTAGTTAAAGGCAGAAATTTCCTTGATTTTAGTTGTTAATATTTTTACAGGTGAAGTCTATACTAGAGGAAAGTGTTCCACCTCCTTTCCCTCCTCTTGCCAAAAGTCACCTGTGAAATAGAATTAGAGCAATGTTGTGAGATAAGGGAATTTTTAGATATGAGTGTGTAGATTTTATTCCTTTCCTGTGATACAGATAGAAGGTCTTGGCACCTGTTACATTCAATAAGGAGAAAATAGAGAAGAGCATTGTAGGCAGTAGTCTGGCTAAGGGAATGACATGGAAACTAAAACATGAGGCACATCAAAGTCCAAGGAGGAGACACAGTATGGAATTTCTAGAGCAAAATACTTTAGTTTCTTGTACTTTATAAAAGATTAGGAAAGCCTTTCCTGAGGGGTGGGAAAAGAAAGAAAATGAAAGAGAAAGTTTAAATTATAGTGAGTATTTTTCCCTGTTTGGAATGTTCCTTCCTTATGATGTCTATCTCCACACACACCTCAGATTGGTTTTCAAGTGGATTGTTTTCTATTTTTGTGAAGACAGAGGAGTAGGGAGTGATAGGTTGTTGTTGTTTAGGAGAAGTGCCTAAAAGGGAGAGAAATGCCAATTTGGGATGCCACAAAACCATGAAGATAATCTGAGAGGGCATTTTTTTTTTAACCTTCAGCCTAGAGGAAAGTATGTGGAAAATAAACCTCCAGCAAAAACTGTAAGCAGGAAAATGACAAACCCTGGGTAATTGTAGTTTGTACTATTAGTGTAACATTTTTTTTTTCCTCCCTCAGACCTCCTGAATCCTTTCTTATAACTTGCAGGGAGTTTAAAATGAGACTCTCTTCTAAAGCCAGAGAAAGTGTCATTGCATTTGATCTACAAAGCACCCAGCATGCTGCAGAGTGCTGTGTAAAGAACATGGAGGTCTAAATCTGCCCTCAGCCTCCTGAGAGGTGCCAGAAGGAGCACAAAGAGGATTTTGAAGAGTTATTTTTAGCCTGCTCAGATGTTACTTGGACTGAGAACAGATGATGTATTTTAACTATTTATTTCTTTGCTAATAAGCTGAATGTCTACAGGTTTGAAAGTCCATGGTTAAGTCTCCTTGCTGTACTCACATGATGGAGTTGTAGAGAAAGAAGTGTGCAAGCATGATCTTAGGTGAATCCTCTGCTGGGGAGTTCAAACAGCTGTACTCCACTGGAATGATTTACACAAGGCCAGGTAGTCCTTCAAAGACCCAGAAGGTCCTGTTTGCCAAGACAAATAGATGCTGGAGATGGGAAAGCACATGGAAGGCTGTTCTCCAGCTGGCAGATTGAAAAGGCTGCCAGCTCAGGAAGAGCATTCCTGCAGAGAGTAGCTTATTAGCTAGAGAACTGAAGAGACTAGCTGCCTGATTTCAAAGAGTCTAGAAATTGTTTTCTTTTGCCTTTCTCTGGAGTGGTTGGGCTTGCTCTTGTTGTTAGCCTGCTGGCTCTGGAAAGGACTGTGTGAGTTCTGTAGCTGAATTGATCTGGTCCTCATAGCAGGCTTTGACAAGGCAACAAACAGGCACAGCACAAAGCTTTCAATCAGTCTGTTCTAACTCAAAGGAGATTAGTCACAGGAGCTGCTTTCCTTGCTTTGCTCCTCTCACTGAGTTTGCTTTACAGTCAACAGAGAAACAAAGCTTCTCCCAGGCTATCAGTGCTAGTGTGGTGGAGTCAGCCTCCAAGGACTTGCTTTTTCCTTCTAAAAGAGGTCATTAGATGACTTTGTCACCTCCAGCACAAGTGTGTCCTTTTGGCTACCTTTCTGTGTGTAAGCTGCTTGAACAAATGTGATGTCAAAATTAAGAGAGTCATTGAAGCAAGGTTCTTGTGTTTAAGCCTTCCAGACTGCTGCCTGTGTTTTAATGTGCAAGTGCATGGAAAATCTTCCATTTTTGTCTAAAGAAAAAGAGAATTTAGACCAACCAACAGCATCCAATGTAGGGTTATGAATATGGAAAGGGAGAGCTGCAGTCTATTTTAATATTTCATGTAGGGAAAAAAAATCAGTTGTACTTTTTTAGGTCAGAGTATTAAAGCTATTGGTTAATTTATCTTCAGAGCTTTAGCTAGTTTTCTTGTTTTGTTTAATTTTCCTTCAAATATCTCTCAAAATAAATAGGAGTTCCTCAACCACCAGGTTTTACCCACAATGCTAATAATCTAGTGGTAGAAAAGCTGACGTTCTGCACTGTTATTTAAAATAGATCAATTAACATTGGCAGTCCTGATTAGAGAACAAACTTTTAACAGAGGTACACAATGCATCAGAAAATGAAACTCCATGCAAATGAAATCATTGTGCACCAATATAAATATCTGTTGGTTGTTTCCCTGAAATATTTGTATAAAACCCTTGAAATGGATAAGTTCTGGGTTTATTTCCATGATGCTCATTTTTAAACTGCAGCATTCCTGTAAGTCACCAAGATGCTGTGAGATTTCAAACCCCCAGGAGCATCACTCTACTTCCAGCTCTGTTCTGCCCCTGAATCCCTTGGACAGTAGCATAACATTTCACAGAAAGGTTTTTATTTATTTGCTTCTTAATATAGAAGTACTTAGGAATGGAAGGGAGTTATAAATGCCTTTGTAAGGAAAAGTCACTAAAATGTCCCAATGACAGTGGAAAAAACAGAGGCTACACTGGGGAAAGTGTGGCAGGTGGCAAAGGCCTCAGGAGCTTCACCTTGCATCTGGCTACCATCTACATTCTGTAAGGGCATGGGAGTGAGAGTGTGTGCTCCAGGGAACTCATTGGAATGAGACAATCCTCTTCAGAACTAAGCAGAGTCCCTGGGAGCTAAAATACCAGTGACTGGCTGACAGACAGTCTGAGGAGTTCTCTTGCCAAGATCATTCACCAGTTGTGGACTTCTATGAATCCTGATGGTTGCAGAAGACCTCTGAGATCACTGAGTCCAACTATCCACCCAACACTATCATGCTCACCACTAAACCATGCCCAGTAAATAGGATTATGGAAGAATTCCCACCTGTATTGCCTTTCCTTGCCTAAAGGCATTCCTGTCTCAGTTGCTCCTGACTTCCCTGAAGCCATAGGGAAGCAGCATCAGACTCTGTGTAAGCAAGCAGAAATGAGGCTATATTTCAGCTGGTGTCAGGACATGTGCACTTTGGTTTAAGATACATTAGTGCTCACAAACAGTCCTGAAGGCTACATCTATGTTAGTGAATAAAAGATGATGATTCTTTGTCACTAGAACAAGGAACAGCACATGGCCCATGCTTCTCTCATTAAAATCTCCTCACCTATAGCACAGAACTGTCCTGATCAGTGGTAATTCCTGAAAAAGGCTGAGGAACTTCTCAGCCTCACCCAGCTTGCTGTCATCTGCAAACATACTAAGGGTGCACTCCATCCCCTGGGCCAAATCATTGATGTTAAACAAGAGTGGCCCCAGGACTGAGCCTTGTGGGATCCCACTGGTGACTGGCTGACCATCACCTCCCTAAATCTTATCCATATTCTTCCTTTAAGATCAGCTATAACCAAACAAACCTTGAGCTCCTGAGCTAAGGTTGGGTTGAGTCACCTTTATGCTTTTCTGAAATAGCACAAATATAACTTCAGAGAGCAGCTCTATTTAAAGCTTGTGTTTGTCCTGAGTGACTAGTTTGTCCTCCACTAGCTCCCTGCCTAATTCTCAGAGGATTGTGCAGCCTGAGGAATAGGAGATTGGAATTGTGCTTGTGAAGGAGACAATTGCAGTGCTGTGGGAGAAATACCTCAGTAGCAATTAACTTCATGTTTTTACACAACAGAACATGGGTTATGATCAAAATCCTCCCTTATTTCACACTGTGCAAGGTGCTGTGCAGGAAAAGCATTTTCTGTGTAGAAAATGAGGTCTTCCAAACTATGTCCTATGCTCAGTTGTATCCTTTGGAGCTTCTAGAACACCTTCAGTGAATAAATTCAGTAGGTGAGCTTGACAAAGGCCTGAAGGAAATGGTCTAGACTCTGTCTTGAACCTGAGGAAGCTAAAATAGGCAGGGGAGCCTTGGGTCAAAGGTAAATCAGGTTGATAATATGAAAGCTGAGATGTATCCAACCCCATGAGAGACTAGACCAGCTTGAAACATCAAAGATGTGTCATTCAGACTTTTCTTCCTACCCTTATAAAGTAGTAAAAGAAGGTTTTTTATTCCATGTTTTTATGGTTGTGTTTATAGCAATCTAAATATGAATCTCTGTTGATGAGCATTCTGATAATTCAGGAGAGTAAATTCTAATGCATTTTATTGCTCTATTAATGAGAAGCCTGCAAATAAATTCATTGCTCCAGTCACAATTATCCTAGAATATTTAGAAGGAATTAGTGCCCTTTTTTTTTTTTTCTGCAAATTAATGCAACCACTTAGGGAACTTAATATTGCATTGTGAGTTTTATTGTTGTTCTTGACATTTTACAGTAAAAAATGAAAGTTTAAGGTAAATTTAAATGCTACTGACAGGAATGGTTTCCAGGTTTCCCTTTCTCACTGAAAATATCTTTCTAATTAGTTTATTTTTCCTTGTGTCAGCTTTTGCTTTTCCTTGAAGTCAATCTTTCCTGTCTGGTTTATGACCATATTTTCAATTGAAGACATTTTTCAATGTCTTTTTGCTTATTTTCTATGCTCATCTCTCATTGTTAGATTTCCCATTGAACTAGGTAGGTGTAATCTGAAATTCACCATTTAAAAAGAAAACCAAATCTTCCTCAGAAGAAAAAAAAAAAACAACAACAACAGAAGAATGGGAGAAAAATCTTCCAAATTGTTAAAATATAAGCATGGGCTTGATGGCAAATGTGTTCAGAACTTTGGCCTCACCTCCCATGCTTCCCCTGAAAGCAGTGCTGTTCTGTTTAATCATCCAGCTGTGGTTTTTTTAACTAGTTGAGGATGAATCACTGAACTGGCAATTTGGAGACAACACTATAAAGGAAGATGATTATCTGGAGGGGAAAAAAAAACAACTATTCAAACATCTCTGCCTAATGTCAGTGCAGAACATTACTAGGAAAATTCCTTCTGCTGGCCAAGGCTCAATTCAGCATGACAAGCAATAAACCCTATATAATATTTGAGCTCTCACCTTCTGCTAGAGCCCCCATCTAATTACCTAGATATGTCAAGTGGTAAGCCTTTGCCACTCAATAAATCTGACATCAACAGACTTCTCCTCCTAATTTTTATTTTAATAAGTAAGCCATACAGCAGCTGTGAAGCTACTGATAATGAATGTTAGGAAATAGGATTACTCAAGTGAGTTAAATCCTTCTGCCTTTTCATTATACACTATATAATACTCAAAACTCATGTCCTGAATAGGCAGAGAACAAGTCACTGGAACTTACATATTTGATCCTTGAGTTACTACACAAGTCCCAGGCAGTGGGTGCTCTCCAAGGGCCATGTCCATGAGAAATGTCTCTACATGTGCTTCACTCCATTGCCCTGTTCAGTTCTCCAGCAAGTTGTGGGGGTTTGTGTGTGTTTGTGTGTGTGCATGTTTGTGTGGGTGAGATTACTTCATTAAGGGTAGGTTGAGCTTATTTTGACTTGATGTAGGTTGTTTTTTTTTATGCATCTATTCAACAATAGCTTGGCCCCTAAAAATCCATGAGAAATTTTTGGCTGCAGTCTTGCAGAATTCCAGTGGGGCCACTTCACAGAATCATGAAGGTTGGAAGAGACCTCTAAGATCATCAAGTCTAGCCATTCAGGGTCCTACACCTGGGTCAGAACAATCCCCACTATCAATCCAGGCTAGGGGATGAGATGATGGAGAGCAGCCCTGCAGAAAAGGCCTTGGGGTGCTGGTGGCTGAGAAGCTGGNTATGATACCCATCACTACCATACCACTAACCCATGGCCCTAAGTCATACACTTCCTAAACTGCTTCCCTGTTGCTCTAGCATGTTTTCTCATGTCCAAGGAATGCTACTACTAGCCCTTTTCCCCCAAAGCCTACTTGATGATGACACTGAACTGGATCCACTATGATCTCACTTCCAGTTTGACTGCTTAGATAAATGAATGTACAGGGTGATACTAACATTTAGGCAATGCTACTATTTATTGATTCAACTTGAACACAACACTAACAGTTGGAGAGAGATTGAAATTGGCTTCTCCATGCAACAGCAGACACCTTACCTGGTGTAGGCTTAAAGTATTCCACTTGTGATTTTGGAGTTCTTCCAAAGGATAGATAATTAACATGACTTCTATTTGCATAATATTGCTTTCTGTCACAGCACTTGCTTACATTGCTTTGTGTTAACTGCAAAAGTCCTACTTTTACTGAAGAGATTCAGCTTCTTGCCAGCTGTTTATTTCCACCATTTCCTGCTCATTTTGTACATGGTGTGGCTAGTCCCAGGAGGCAGAGGATGTTGTTTCTCTTTGGTAACTCCATTTTTCAGAAATATCTTGTATTAGGAATTTTTAGCACAGGAGTTTCATGAGAAAAGCTACCCTAATCTTCCAAAATAATGACTATTTTCAGCATCACTCGACTATGTATCCAAGGAATTAGAGAATGTGCTTAACAATTCCAGGAATATAATACAGGCTAAGTTTTAATTTACAGATACATGTGTATATTGTGATTAACTTATTCATACATCTTAAGTTTAGTAAATTCAACAACTTATTTGTCAGTAAAAGATTAACCTGAAAAGCTTTTTCAATTCATGCAGTGTTAGGCAAAATCCTTTATACTTTGCCTAGAAATAAGATTTGGGGAACATGTAGCTGAGATGCTCTTGTTTTCCTTTTGAGGAGCCAAGAAGATGTTAAAGACTGAATGATATTCTTTGGTTCTTCACTTACAGTTCATTTATTTTCTTGTAACTATGAAAATCAATATTAAACTCCCAAGTACTAAAACTGTGTAGATTTACAACTACCTACAAGGAGGTAGTAGTAAGGTGAGGCTTGCTCTCTTCTCCCTGGTAATGAGTGACAGGACTAGAGGAAATGGCTTTAAGTTGCACCAGGGGAGGTTTAGATTATATATTAGGAAGAATTTCTTCCCCCAGAGGGTTCTCAGGCATTGACCTGGGCTGCCCAGGGAAGTTTTGGAATTGCCATCCCTGGAAGGGTTCAAAAAACCTGTAGCTGTGGTGCTTGGGACCATGGCTTAGTGGTGAGCATGGCAGTGCTGGCTGGATGCTTGGACTGGATGAGCTCAAGGTCTTTTCCAACCAGAATGATTCTATAATTCTAATTGTCCTTGTTTCAATAAATGCTCCTTTTGGTTAAGCAATTGCTATCCATTGTGGGGGTGCCTCTATGACCATGTGGCTTTGTCATTATTAGTTTTAGCATCTAAATAAAACAAGGTGTATACAGCAATGCTGATTAGATATCGGAGCGTAAAGATGTGTTCCTGTTTCCTCCCTTTCTTTTCTCCCCTTCAGATTCTGGGATGCTATTGAGCATTTACCACATTTCTCAGAGGAGTACATCTGTAAAAAAAAAAGCATTAAATTTCCCCAGAAAGCTTGTCTAGGGCCACAGCCATTGATTTGACACAGCAGCAATGGAGAGGTGAAGTGTTCTGTAGAGTTTACAGAGAGCCCATGAGCTGAGGTCAGGGCCACAATGAGCACTTCTTATCAACTGACCAACTTCTGATGTGCAGAACTGGCACAAGCCCAGAAAGGAGTGCAGAAGGAAGCTTCAAATGCTCTAATGGGAGTATTTGACACAGGAAAAAGCAACATCACAGCTCAGCTATGAAATGCACAGCCAGATGAAGGCATGCATCGTTATCGCTTCTGTTGGAAAAGTTTCTTGTTCAGTTCACAAGGACTTTTTGTTCCCCAGTGGAATACAGGAAAATTCCATATGAGAAGCTTGTCTGTCAGCTGCCAGTGTTTGGATAAAGAGCTATCTTTCTAGATCTGTATAACTTACTCCTAAAGCCCCGATTACCTGTTTAAAGGTTGGCTGTGACTTAATATTTGTAAAGAAATGATTATATGAGACTGTTTTTATTGAAGTGAAGTTTCAACCCTACAGAAAGATAGAGAAGTATGAGGCAGCTAATAATACAGGAGGAATACAGGAGGAATACAGGAGGAATACAGGAGGAATACAGGAGGAATACAGGAGGAATACAGGAGGAATACAGGAGGAATACAGGAGGAATACAGGAGGAATACAGGAGGAATACAGGAGGAATACAGGAGCTCACACAGATTCTGGCCAATATTGAAATACTTCTGAATAACAGCCAAAAAACCCTTCCTTGCAACTCCCCAGCATCACACTGAGTTCATCAGGTTTGAGAGGAAAGATAACATGTTGATAAGAAAGTTCAATGAGAACAGCTCTGCCTTCAGGAAGGTTTCATGACCATTTATCACCAGAAATTATACTTTTCCACTTAGTGTCCTGCCATCAGGAGAACATTCTGTCGAGATGGGAATGCAGCATCCTGTTTGATGAATGTGTTGTTTGCAGAGTCATTTTTCTAACCAAGAGATTGCTTGCTCATGTCCAGAAAAGCAGAAGAGCAGGACAATTAATTGGGATTTAAAGGTTGTCTGAGGAAAATGTAAGTTCTTTGTTATTTTCAGTATTTGGAGTAGGAAGAGAGCAAGAGAACACTGAGCATATTGACTTCTCTCTGTGTGAAAGTAACTCATGGCCTTGAGTAGTCATTCTACTGACCTTGATTTCATCTGAAGGTTCAGGAATTTGAGGCTCAATATTCAATTTAATAATATAACATGAATAACATGAGAGAGATAGATGGCTATTGAAAGGAGACAATTTCTTTCAGGGCCTGGATTTAATCATGTAGGACAGTCACAGTGGGAATGGCTCTTTGAAGTGTGAGGAAAATATCACTTCCAGATTAATTCATTTCAAAAGGTTCTTGTCTAGATATGAGGAGGCTTGATGTGCTGGACCAGCTGTTAGAATGCCAGATAATTGTCAAATAATAATCCCTTTCCAGGAGAACCTGAAGCTAACTCTATAAATCTGGTTGACCCTGGGGCTCCTATCTATTCCTTTGACTCCTAAATATTTTGTGTGATTTTTAGAGGATTTGTTCTCAATTGATAAATCTGGTGTTAAAACCTATCTTGGACTTTAAGACAAACAATCCTGAACTAGCTGAAATCCAAAGCAAAACACCTTTGAACTCCAAAAAGGGGAATGAATTCCCATGGCTGACAAGAAATGATGTTTGGAGAGGGGCTCAGCATCCAAACTCATTGTTAGGTAGACACATAGAAATTTGATTTGCCTAAATATTCTCATCTAAAGATATATGAAAGGCCCTAAGGTATCTAAGATATTGCCAGAGGACTGGTGGAAGGAGGAGAGGGCCAACACCTTGATGGAAAGAGAGTTACAGGCCAGAACTATGTGGAGATAACTGATTTGAGACTACAAGTCCATTTTGTGACAGAATTTGGACAAATTGCCTTGTAGGAAGAGCCAAATTTAGGTAATTTAATCTGGGGCTGAATCTCACCTTGCCTAGTTGCAGCAGCAGGAGTTGCTCCATCTCAAAAGAGATCTATAAGCACTTAAATTTGGCTTCTCTCAAGGAGAAAAGAAGCAGATACAAAAGACTAGCAAGGGAAAGGTAAACTGTGCAGCTGAATTGATTGTTCTGATTTCAGTGTGACAAACCAGCACTGGATTTTCATTAAAACTTACAGGAGAGTGGCAAAGGTTACAAACAGTTCAGAGCAATAATACACCCTCATTACCAAATTCCTTTTATGTGTTTAACCACATTCATTTAGCATTCAGTTAAAAAGAACAGCAGGGTGCTCTTGAACCTGTCACTAGTGATTTATTAAGTTAATTTTATATTCATTTGTTTATAGATCAAACATGGGGAAGAAAGGCTCAAGAGTATTGAACACATTTAACCAAAATGAAAGGAGGGCTGGGTATTTGACTTTGCATCATGCCAGGTTACACATTTTGAGAAGGAAGACACTAATTAAATTTAAGCAACTTGTTTGATCAAGGATAAACACTCCCTGCCTCTTAAATGCTTCTGGAATCAATATCCCTATTTAGAGGGAGAGAATAGTTTCTGGGGGGAAAAAAACCCACCATGGTGGACTGAGGTTTCACTAGGAATGTGGTTTGAAATAGTGAGAGGGCTGGAGCACCTCTCCTATGAGGACAGAAAGTTGGGATTGGTCAGTCTGGAGAAGAGAAGGCTCCCAGGAGAGCTTCTTGTGGCCTTCCAGCATCTGCATGGGCTCCAAGAGAGCTGGGGAAGGACTTGTTAAGCTGTCAGGCAGTGCTAGGACTAGGGGAATGGATCCAAGCTTGAGGAGGGGAGATTTAGGTTGGGTGTTAGGCAGAAGTTGTTGCCCAGGAGGGTGCTGAGCCACTGTGCCAGGTTGCCCAGAGAGGTGGTGGCAGCCCCATCCAGCCCTGGCAGTGTTGGGGCTGGGAGCAAGCTGCTCTAGTGCCAGGTGTCCCTGCCTATGGCACTAGATGAGCTTTAAGGTCCCTTCCAATCCTATGATTCTCTAAGTTGAACTAGGTTGTGCTCAAGAGCATTCCCTGCATGCAGGTAACACCTCTCAGGGAACCAGACATGCATGCTGGAACCATCCCTGGGCTAAAGAAACACAAATGTTGAGTCTCACAACTACTATCAAAGCACTTCTGTCTCTTCCCAGAATTATCCTTCACTTCAGAGCAGCAGCTGGAAAAAGTACTAAACTACTATTTTAAATATCAACAGCAAAAGGCATGAAAATGCATGAAAAGATGTTCTTAATGTGACAAGGATTTGCATGGGAGTGAAAAATACCCTTCTGGAAGAATTAAAGTTTTCATTACTATGAAAATATTTTCAGGTTAAAAAAAAGGATAAATGTTTATTTGACATTGCATTGTGTAAAGTTAAGGTAAGAAAAAAATATTGAAGATCTATTTTTATTTCATTATATGTTCAGTTCCTCAGTGTTTCATTTGATGGAGGGAAAGTGAACTTGTAGCTACAAAGAACCATCCCCTCTAGAAGAAGTTGGTGATGTGGACATATCATTACTAAAAATAAATATCCATCATCTAATAAGTAATAATTGCATCATATAATTGAAGACAAATGAAAACAGAGCAAGTAAGCTGGTGGTTTGGCAAACTTAGACCCAAAAGTAAGGAGGAATCCAAATCTATCATGATCACCATCCTGTTTATGGCTTTGGGACACTGGTACCTAGCTTCTCATCTCACTGCAAGGGTGAGAATGACATAAATTCTATTAATTAAGTATATTGCTAATGTGAATTAGCTAGAATAAATTTATAATGTGGACTATTGGTATTAGTCTCAGTTTAATTGGACTAATAATTCTTTTCATTAGATTATCAATAATTTCTTCACTCTCCTTGTAATTAACTGGAATGAATAAAAATTAATAATAAATTGAACTCTCATCAGAAAGGAACAACTATCACATATATACATAGACACAAACATAAGAAGACACACATGTGGAAGGTTCAGGTATATATAGAATAAAAACAATTAAGGGAAACTATATTACTGAATATTTAATTGGAACTTCTAACCTGATGATCACTTGCATTTTTCAAATCATAAATATGGCAATATGAATTATAAAGGAAAAGCATTAGAAGCCCTATTTTGCCTTAAATATGTAGATATTTTTATTAAGCATTTGCTTAAGTCCTACGGGCCTCAGAGATAGTGTTTGTGCTTAAAATTTGGCTGAATGAATTGGCATTTTCTGATTATCTATGGTTTCATTAGAACCATATAAAAATAGAATAAATGCTGAAGTAAAATGCATTGTAACCTCTGAGGGGAAAGAAATGAGTGTCATTTAGTGAGCACAATAAAAGTGCCTGCTTAATGCACAGCGTCAGTCAGCAGGGAGAAAGACAATAGCAGGATTTATAGGGAGATGGAGAGAAAGCAATGCTGACAATATTATATTGTCATTATGGAAATTAAAAGGCATATTTTCCTTTTGCAGCTTCTGAGGCAGCATCTGTGATAACAACATAATATATCTTTTTTTAGCTCTAGCAAATACAGGCTGAGTGCATGGTAATAACAGCAGAGCAAATCATGTGTTGTGTCTGATGTGTGTGTTGGAGCAGGCACTCCCTCCTCACTCACACCAGCAGCTCTGACCTGGAAACAAAGCTCAAACTCTTTATTTTGTCATTTTTCTTTTTGTCATGTCTTACATCCCTCTCACAGCAAACCCAGTCTCTAGTTGGCAGTGGCATCAAACCCACAGAATCCTTAAGGTTGGAAGAGACCTCTAAGCTCATCAGGCCCAAGCATAGCTAGCACTCCCATGCCACTAAAGCATGGCCATAAGGAGAGCATCTCAATGTTCCTTCAACCCCTGCAGGGATGGTGACTCCAGCACCTCCCTGAGCAGCCTGGGACAATGCATGACAACCTTCTCAGTCAAGAAATCCTTCTCAATATCCAATCTGAACCTCTCCTGGCACAACTTGAAGCCATTTCCTCTGCTATGGTGTAATCTTCCCTGCCTCACTGGTCTGCCACCTGCCAAAGCATCTCACCTCAACCAAGAGCAATCCCAGGGATTCCTATACTTGGCAAAACTAACAGCAGAGGCATGTACTTTCATTTGCCTTAGGGAATGTCTCATTTGCACTGATGTCTGGGTAAAAGACAACTCTTTCTCCCAAGATTAATATCCTATGAATTTTCCATTTGTCCAGGCTTAACACAATTGAACTTGAATTTGCATAATTTATTAAAGAACAATCTTTCTCTATTTCTCAGTCTTTACCTCCAAGCAAGTTATTTGAAGGGATTAGTTTCTTGGTTGTTCCTGCTCTGCATTTTCATTGGGCTCAGACTCTACAGGGTTGGGGTTTTTTGTGTTTGTTTCTTGAAACACCAAGGAATAATCTTATTTTGTTGCCAAGGATAATGATCTAAACATAAGATTGGGAGACCTTATTGTGGCCTTTCAGGACTTAAAGGGAGCCCATAAGAAAGATGGGGACAGCCTTTTTAGCAGGATCTGTTGCAACAGGAAAAGGGGGAATGAGTTTAAACTAAAGGAAGGTAGATTCAGACTAGCTATAAGGAGAAAATTGTGGGTGGTGAAACCCTGGAGCAAGTTGCCTAGAGAGCTGGTAGATGTCTCATCCCTGGAAACATTCAAGTTCAGGTTGGACAGGGCAGCTTCCTCAAAATAAGTTATATATATATATATCCTTGAGCTCTCCTTTGGAACTGTCATAGGGTGACTAAAACTGAAGAGAAAGAGACATTAAGAATCTTCTGTACGTCATATTCCCTTTTGAATTTGGACACTATCTCTTTAAGAAAGTGCAGTGGCTGGACTTCTTTTTCCTCCCCTTAAAGGAACTCACCTTTAATATGTGGCTATGACCTTTCAGTCTAAAGATGTTAGAGAAATGTGGTTGCACTAAGGTTTGCAGTAGGAATCCCACCAATTCCACATTTATCTGTCACTCAGGCATTAAGTAAAAGGTTCTGTAAGATTTGCCACACTTGAAAACTTTGTCTAAAAATTATCATTCATGGGCAGGTTGTCAATGCTTCTCTCTCTTTCTTCTGCTTTGAAAGGAACTGGCACAGAGAACTGATTTTTTTT
>VWZO01022840.1:0-34419 GCA_013396975.1 Bucco capensis
TGCTTCACTTGTGTCATTAGCTGCTCACACTTAATCATCGAAAAGATGACAATAAAAAGCTAGTTAGTTCCCTGTGCTTTTTGGCTTCTTTGAGGTGTTGTATGGTTTCAAGGGTCCCAGCTAATGGATTTTATCCCAATGGCAGCATCAAGCTGCAAGCTGAGGCAGTGCATGGAGTAGATCTTGGCACAGTCTGCCTGCGCCAGCCCACTCCTGATCTCAGCTTCACCCTGCCACCAACAGCAGTCTGCTGGCTTTACTGTCATCCCAGGGCAGTGCTGCTTGCTATTTCAGAAACAAGCAAACAAATGACATTCTAGCAAAGCTTGAAAGTATCTGGCATGTAAAAACCCAAAAGACCAAAGAGGGAGAGGGAGCAGGAGAGCTCTCTGCAGGTCGGAGGTGAGGTCAAGTGTAAGAGTGATGGGAGGAACTCGTGGAGTATTTGTTGGCACAAGCAAAGCCCTTGGCTGCCTTTCTGCTGGATGTAGTCCTAAATCCACTCATCTGTTTTGCAAAAGACAAGGCAACACTTGTAGAGTTAATCATAACCAATTTATGCTTCCAAAAGTGTCAAAATGTGGCATAGAGAAAGTGTTTTCCTGACTAGCTTGTCCTTTGCAATACAAAGGCTTATTATTGCAGTTTGCATTACAGTGTGAATATTGCCTCATGTGACTGGAATGAATAACACCTTCCCTGGTTAATTAAGCTGTTCAAGATTGCATTTGCACTTGGTGAAGCTATCACTCTTCTTTCCTGGGTTACCATGCTGCACCTCAGCTCAGAGGAAAAGATGAGTAAATGATGAAAAGAGGGTTGCCTAATTGTGAATTAATCCACCAGCTGGGAATGTTAACAAAATACAGTGGCTGGGGCACCAACCTCCATGGCTGCACCAGCTGTTTGGGTCAGTCCCAGGGTTTTGATATCTGCTCAGATGGCATAGAGGATGTGTAGAGAGTGTCTAATGTGCACAAATCACTTCTGAGAACTTCCCTTCAGTGAATGTCATGAAAGCTATCCATGCTGCCTTGAAGGGATTTATTAAAACCATCTGCATGAGAAGCTTGCAACATTTACATGAAGTGTCATTTGCATCTTGCCTGTAAGATTTCAAAGCCAGATGCAGCTCTCCAGCCTGCTCTCCTGGGCTGTATTTTGAAGCTGAACTCTCAGGCCAGTAGAAGATATTGTAACATGTGCCAGAGGTTGCCAGGGTTGCTCCTTAGCATCTTCACAGCCACACTTGCTAAGTGGTTGTGCTTTGGGGATTTGACTAGCAAGCTTTCTAGTGGTCTGAGCTGTGGTGAGAACATCACTACCCAGTGTCTCTGGCAAGTGCTTGTCTCTGATTCTTCATCAGCCAACCATCTACTGTGGACGTGGAAGCAGTGAGTGCCTGTAATATGCACAGATTCACAGAATTGTTTAGGTTGGAAGAGACCTTAAAGATCATTAAGTCCAACTATTAACCAGCACTGCCAGCTCACCACTAAACCATATCCCTCAGCAGCACATCTCCATGGCTTTTAAACCCCTCCAGGGATGGAGACTCTACCACTGCCCTGGGCAGCCTAAGCCAGGCCTTGACAACCCTTTTGGGGAAGAAATTGTACCTAATATCCAACCTAAACCTCCCCTGGTGCAGCTTGAGGCCTATCAATGCTTCCTTAGGAGAAGAGACCAACCCTCACCTGGCCCAACCTCCTCTCAGGGAGTTGTAGAGAGTGAGAAGGTCTCTCCTGAGCCTTCTTTTCTCCAGACTAACCAACCCCAGTTCCCTCAGCTTCTCCTCACCACACTTGTGCTCTAGACTGTTTGCACACTCCCAGTTCATGCTGGAACCTCTGCTAATTGCTGCTGAGAGCATTTCGATGTAACCAGCACATATTACAAACCACATTCTCATGTGTCCCTGGAGACAGAATAATCTTGGCCCTCCAGTTTGTCTCCCATTTTCTAGCTTTCTGAAGGTGTGTATATCCCAAAGCTTTCCATTAAACCAAAATAATTTGTTCCTCTTTTGAGAGAGACCCTTCTGATGCAGGTCTGATAAAGCCATCACAAGCCACTGCTATTCTGTGCTATAATGGCCCAGAGGAGTGTTTGATTAGAGCATTTTGCTTGTCACAAGCTAGGAGATATTATCTGCCTCAGGAGGCTAAATGGAAGACTTGAGGGATCAAAAGGACTATTGTTGTTCCAGGCATAATCTTGTGGCTGACAATACCCCAAGAGATGAAGGCAGCTCTCTGCATGTATGGAGTGAGGTATTCTATGGAAATGAGCCTTGTTTACCTACACTGCTCTGTTGTAATTTTGCTATCCAGCTACGTTTAAACTTCGGAATGAGCTAGGGAATTCTCCAACTGTGATATAATTGCTTTCTTATTTATAACAAATGTTGTTTTCCTTGTAATGGGAAGAGGGAGCTGGTGTTGATAAAGAGGTGTCTGTGTAGACCTTAACACAGCAAGCTCAGGAGTGGTATTAAACTAACAGAACACCAAAGCTCCAGGCCTTGATATCCTCTAAGACTACCCACCAGGGTTGGTAGAACAGCTCTTCCATGTAGGCAAATAGCCCAAGAAATCCAGAGCCACCTGAAGCAAAGCAAACTGCTCTTGTTCTCTGTGGTGGTGAGCAGCTAATGACACAAGTGAAGCAGAGAAACACAATATTCTGACTTCTTAGGATTCTGGCAGAACATGAAGCAAAAAAACCCTCAGGTTGACTCACTGTCACTTATTTTTCTCCTAAAACCAAGCAGCATTTCTAAACCCTGTACCAGCTCTGAGCCCATCCAGTGCTGCTCTGACAGGNCAATTCTCTGCTAAATTAAGGCTGGGAAAGACCTTTAAGATCATCAGGTCCAACCATTGACCCCCATGCCACTAAGCCATGTTGTGAAGTGTCACATCAGCACGGGTTTTGATGGTGACTGGAGGGCAGCCTGGGCCAAGACTTAACCACTCTTGCAGGGAAGACATTTTTCTTAATATCCAACCTAAACCTCCCCTGCTGCAACTCAAGGTCATTTCCTCTTGTCCTGGCCCTAGTCATCTGGGAGAAGAGACCAACCCCACCTCACTCCAAGCTCCTTTCAGGCAGTTGGAGAGAGTGAGAAGGTCTCTCCTGAGCCTCCTCTTCTCCAGGCTAACCAACCCCAGTTCCCTCAGCTGCTCCTCACCAGACCTGTGCTCTAGATCCTTCCCCAGTGTCTCTGCCTTTCTCTGGACATGCACTAGGAAAAAAATAGAAACATGAGGACTATGTGATGCTATCTAGAAATATTGCTGAATAGACTTGGTTAAGTGCATATAAGTTGAGGAAAACAAAAAGGAGAAAGAATTGTGCCCCTGGGGGTGCTGGGGGTGAAGCAAGATGTTGGCCTGCTTCTTCATTGGCTTTTCTTGTGGCAACACTGATGTAACTGCCATCAGTCTTTGACAGGAACCCCAAACATGTGTCAAGTCTGCTAGATGTATTGCTTTAAGAAAATGCTGCTTTTCCTGGGGGTAGAACAGTTGTTATGGTGACTCCTCTTCTTCCCTCATTTAATACAGGAAGCAGAGCACTAAAATAAAAGCCATTCCATTTATGGAACATCTAAGGAACCCACTCCAAAGCTGGAGCTCAGGAGAGAGATCTGCTGGAATATTTAATGACATATTCATTTGATATTCTTTGACTTTTCATTCTGGAACTTGAAATTTTGTGAAAAGACCTAGTTATAGGAAATATATGGAAGGAAATGTATTTTTCTATGGCATACACAATTTGCTCGCATAGCATATTCACACAGTATTACGGGCACTGAATGCACAAATACTTTGTGTAGGTTAGGTATCCACTGAGTCAAGGTTGTGTAAGGTTCTGTTTGGAAGATCTCATTATGAAATAAGCTGGATTTTTCTTTTTCCTCCTTGATGATTCAATTTTTAACATATATAGCATTTTATATACAAAATATACAAGCATACAAGTCAGGATGCAGCTGGGGATGTGCTGAGGGAAGAAGGAGGATCTGCCAGTTGGCAGAAGTCAGCTCAGTCACAGGAAATACACAATCCAATGCTATTTCTCATACAAAACCACTATGAGGTATCTGGGCTGAAGTGTTGCATTTGAATCCCTGTGAGAAGATCATTTCCCCAGGAACAGTGATATCATTTGATCAGCCTCCTGTAGGAAAGTAGCAGCAGCCATAGTGGCTGAGAATTGCTGAAGTTTATTAGGACCAGATTATCAGTATAACTTTTGAATGAGTAATTCATCACCCTTAGAAGCCTTGACTTTATTAACCTCATCTGTGGCTGAAGATGAATTACTTTCCCAATCTAGGGGCCAGCAGCCATGGAGCATCCATCCTCTTATCAGCAGAAGGCTGTTTGCTTAACAAGTAGCTCCCATGGCAAGAGGGATCCATCCTTCCTGGGAGCTGGGACAGATGCAGTGCCAGTGCCACCTGCTGAAAGGCTCTAGGCACTTGTAGGAGTTGTCAGGGTGTGCAAAAAGGATTTCCATCCAGGCTGGCAGGTTTGCAGGGTTTACCTTGGCTAAATGTGTAGGATAATGAACCCACAAGAATCTGTATTGCACTGTATGGAAGCAAGAATGTTGGCTGAGGGAGCTGGGAGCACATCTGCACCTCCCTGCAACATAGACTCATGTCCCAGAGCATTGCCATGCTAGTGACAGATCAAACCAGGGGTAAATGCCACTCAGCCTTGTCTCCTCCTGTATGGGACACTGCCAAGGGACAAAAATATACCATAGGCTAAAGGTTCTCTGCCAGCCCTAGCCAATTCCAACATAACATACAATTAACTTCCACAGTTGGTCACAGGCTTTGTCAGAAGCCTGGGGAAAACAACAAAGTCCTGTGTGTTCCACCTGCTTGTACTTTACATCTAGCTTATTAAATCCAGCCTGAGTTACACTTGCTGCTGGCTGGGTTAGCTGCCTGATAGACCACTTACAGGAGGACCACATGGGAACAGTACAACATGATGGATCTAGTCAATAAAACCTCTTCACTTCCCTGCTCTAAATTGGTTTTTGTCATTACACCACATGCAGTCAGAGGACTGAAATCATGCTTTTCTCCTAACTTGGCCTTCAACCCTGCCCACAGTTACCTGGTATTTGCTAGGGGTGTCCAGAGAAAGCTTGATACTCTGTGCACAGCAGCCCTGTGGGAATCATGTTGTTTCATATTCCACTTTAATTATGTTTTCACTTGTAATTCACAGCATGATGTTGCTGCTAGCAAGGAATAATGTCAGAGCCCTCTTGAGACTACTTTCCCATATGTACATTCCTGCAGGAAGGTTGTGACTCTAATGGACAAAGTGGATTGCATTAGACAAGGTCATTTTTTTCCCCCCTCAAGGTTCACCTGTTTCCCTAATAGTTATTACTAGGAAAAATGAGGTTAGTTCTTAATTGTTCTTAATCTTGCTTCTTTACTGAAGCAGATCTTTATCCAAGCTGTTTTGCAAGTAATGGAATTCAAGACAGAGTGGAAAAACATAGACAAAATCGTGGTAGGAAAAAGGAAAAGCTACCCCAGTCTGTGTGTCCATCCATCACTATAAACTTCCCTTCAGAAACTACATGGCATTAGGAAGGTGTCAGAGCTTCTTGGCTAACAAAAGCCCCTACACCTCTTTGCACTTCCAGAAAACTTGAGCCTAAGATCTAGGCATCAGAGACAGCAGGAAACCCATGAAATGATCACCCAGGAATGAAAAAGCTGTTCCAAATCTCACTGTCCATGGTGTGTGTGACTCCAGCCTCTCTTAAAAAATACATTTAGAGGTCATAAAAAAACTAACTCATCCAGAGAGCTCTCCTCTAGTCAGTGAAAGGACACTGAGGAGTGTTCCCAGGCCCAGCAAGTGAAATCATCTCTCCCCTTAAGCATTCCTAGCAGGGTCTCTGGGATGTTTTTGGCATGGTCTGATTTGCACTACCTTCTCTCCCAGTTCCCAGGCACAGTGTGGGAGACAGGATAAGCCAAAGAGCATTCCCAACAGGCAGCTCACCTGTTTTACCAAGTAATCGAGTGTAACATGGGCTATCTGGTTCCAGCTGTCACCTGTGCCATGGAATGAGTCCAGGCAAGGTTGATTGAGTAGTGTAATAAACTCTTAAGGAATCCCAGTCCACAGAGCAAGGAGCTAAGTTAGCTTTGCTCTGTGGGGGTGAGAGCAGCCTTTAGTTTAGTATTTTTACAAAGAATTGCTATTCCACTGCAGTGTATTTGACTTAGGTAGAGAGAGATAATCCTTCTGAAGCCTTGGGACACCAACAAAAGCAACTGCTTATCTGTTTTTGGGGCATGTTTCACTTCTCTGCAAACCCCTGGTAGAGGAGAGCAGTTCTTCACTCTTTCCATTAGGAAACTGCACGAGATATAAAAGCTAACTTGATGCATGCTTGTTGCCATGAGTTTAAAAAAGAGGAAAACCAAAGCCTAGCAGATTGTACCATCCTGATTCATAGGCAAGGCCAGATGAACCATAAGCTTCACTGCAGTGTTCATGAACTAGTAACTTCTGTCAGGAGCCTGTTAGGCAGCAAAAGCCTCATCCTCTCTAGTTTCCTGGAAGTGGATATTCAGCCATGTAGAAAATCAGCTTGCCTCCATGCCCATTTGCAATATCTGTAACCTGGGAAAAGCTCATTGCTGCATTTCAGCACAGACATTTTATGGTTCAATTTCTAGGTTCCATTGTCAAAATAATCTCCCTGCATCTGGAAAGCAACAATCAGAGGCACTTGCAGGATGCTTGCATGAAGCACCCAGCTCACGTCCAGCCAGCTGGCTGGGCTCTGCTGATAGAGGAATGCTTTGTGCCTCCAGTGACACGTAGCTCTGAACTTTTAGGTCCTGGAACTGAGGAGTGCTCTAATCTCACTCAGCACTTGGCTTGCAGTTTTCTCTCCCTTGTGCAAGTCACTCAGAAGGGAGCTTCTTCATTGTTTCTAATAGCTGCTTCCTTCCCATTCTCTGTTTTTACCCCACCTGGCATCTTCTCTGACCTGCACAGCTTTATCTGTCTCAAATGTTAAGCTTCTTGGTGTTTTGCTCCTGCTTCCTTACCTCACTTACCTCAGCCTGGAATAAGAAACTTCAGATAAAAGTTGCTGTGTGCTCCCAGCTTATATTAATTAATCACTAGCATAAGTGCTTTTGAAAAGAGAGGGAGACAAAACATATTCTTTAGACTTTAAAACAAAATCTTATTCTGGAGGGATATCCCTTTTCCCAGAACAGCTCCTAGCTAGATTTTTAATTATAAGAGCCTCTGCCTTCCAAAGAGCAGGAGAAGCTCTGCAGTAGTTGCAAAGACTTGACTTGAATCCTTAGAGGAACCAATCAACATTATTTTAGAGAAGGATTGTAAGCCTACTGCTTACTACCTATGAGAAGAAATGCCATTTGTGTTCCTGTGACATCAGTTACTGATGGCAACCTCCTGTGCCACTGCTGAGTGCTCACAGACTGAGCTGGGGAAGTTCTGATCTCAGCTGAGATGACAAGAAAAGGATGTAGCTTAAAACAAAAAAAAAAAAAGAAAAAAAGGAAAAGAAAATAAATACCATGTACAATTGCACAGCTTGGAAAAAAATCTTCTTCTTCCAAGTATATTTTTTAACTGAAAGCCATTGCAGTAAGAAGGAAGGATGGAATCTTCTAGGCTTTTTGGTTTTGTCTTCCATCTTGCAATAAGGAAAATAAAGTTCTATAAAAATGCCAGAAGAGACCTCGTCATGGATCTTTTACTCGTGCCTAGTTAGGACAATTATTTTTTTAATTATTTTTGTAACCTAAGTTACACTTTTTACAAGTTTTTAATATTCAAGAATGCTCAGGGGCTGGAACACCTCTGCTCTGAGGACAGGCTGAGGGAGCTGGGATTGTTCAGCCTGGAGAAGAGAAGGCTTCAGGGCAACTACTAGTGACCTTCCAGGACCTAAAGGGAACTTCCAAGCAGGCTGCAGAGGGCCTGTTTGCAAAGGTCTGCAGTGAAAGGACAAGGGGCAATGGTTTGAAATTGGAGAAGAGTAGATTTAAACTGGATATTAGAAAGAAGTTTCTCCCCACGAGGGTGGTGGAACACTGGCCCAGGTTGCCCAGGGAGGTGGTTGAGTTCCCATCCCTGGAGGCATTGCAGGTGAGGCTTGCCAGGGCTCTGGGCAAGCTGCTCTAGTTGGGGATGTCCCTGGCCACTGCAGGGGGGTTGGACTAGATGAGCTCCAGAGCTCCCTTCCAACCCAAACCAGTCTAGGATTCTAGGATTCTATGACAAGGAGCTTTGTGGAAGGGAACTAGTCTACCCACAATTTTTGAAAGCTGCTAGGCTTTGGAAGGCATGCCTGGGCTCCATGGTTTTTGGGTAGTTACCCCACAGGCCACTGCATCCTCTCTTGATCAGTGAAGCCATAGCACTACCACTAAGCCACTGTCCTCCATGGTGGGGCTGGTGGCCTTCTTTCTCACTGTCTGCGACCAGTTTTGGGGCTGGAGGCAGGAGATTAGAGTTGGGAGATGATAAAAAGAGGTAGTTACCTGTCAGAAATACCTATGGAGCAGACAGAGTAGGTGAACCTATCTCATTGTTCACTGTGTGTGACAGGTCCTTCCAAAGCACTTCTAGGACACCCTTTGGTCACACAGTACCTCCCACAACTCACAATGGGATATGTGAGAGAAGAAAAGGTGACATAAAATTGAGAATTCCTTTCTAGGGTCTGAGAGGATTCTTGTGATCCAATTCTCACACAACCTTTGGTAGATACAGCAATGACATTACCACCCTTGGCCAAGCTCAAGGCAGGGTGGGCTAGGGGGAAAGTAGAGGGAAACAGAAAAAGCAGTGAAAAACACTGAAAGCTGGTGTTACATGACTTACAACATCAAAAATTGCTAGCTGTAGAATTGCCAGTGTTCTTTAGAAAAAGAAATCATCTTTGATTAATATTTAATAGATCACAGTATCAACAACTATCAACAATACAACCACCAGAGTGGGAGTGCTAGGAAGGAAAAAGAGACATAAATGAATAAAGGCAAAGCATCCCTAAGAGCATATTTACAGTTTGTGCTATCTCTTGCATCAAGACACTCCCCATCAGAGATCAAATAAAGAGTTGCAACAGAAGTTGAGATGGCTAAAGAGAAAATGAAGTCATATGGAGAGCAAAGAGCTGGAGAATGCTTTGGTCTTTTATCTAATGAAAGCATTAAAATGAAACCATTTCCCCCCCCCCCCTTATAAAGGAGGACATATATCCACATGTGGACACAACCTGGGCAATCTCTCTGATGGATGAAGTGACTCAAAAGCAATGAGAGCTGCCTTCAACACACAGAGTAAGAGCCTGCAAAAAGAAGGTGAAATAACTCTGGAAGGGTCAAGGGCTATGAGTTTTAAACATTGTGCCAGAGAAGTTCAAGCTCAAGTCCAGCTTCAGGAAGAAGAAACTATCAGGGAGAGACTCCTTGGCAGAAAAGATTGTGTTGGAAATACTCCATGTCAGTGAGCTCTGTGGAGTGTGAGAGGCATTTGTGACCCCTGAAATGTGCCTGAGCTCTTCTCAGCTGCACCCCTTCAAAAGCAAGACAAAAAGATCAACAGCCTGCTCTCCTCCATCAAACTCTTCTGAGAGGCTCTGAGACTGATGACTTCATGTGAATTTATCAAATTCTGGAGTCTGCTCCAAGCTGGTTTACAAGATGGAGCACATGGGAAAAGAGGAAATTGATAGAGATAATATGCATCTGATCCTTTCCCTTCGGAGGTTTTGTGACTCAGATTTTCATGGGAAAGCTTTCTTTTCAAATTAAACTCCTCTACACTTGGAGCAGAACTCTACCCTAACAGCCTCAAAGGCTCAGGGACCAATTCACTGTCCATGTTTAGCATCCAACCCATTGCCCAACAAGGCCTGAAAGCTCTTGCAGCCACACACAGACATGTTATGGCAGGAATGAGAGCAGAACAAAGCTCTGAAATAGTGCATATACTTTCAGCCATAGTAGGCATTTCAGAAAAACTGGAATTAGGGTTTCTCATGCTTGTTGAGTTATGAGGACTTTTAGTTCATACTGAAATGTGCATTTACTGGAGATGTTAAAACACAGGGCAGCATTGCAGATAATCTGAACTCATCCTGAAGCCATGCACTGTGTTTTTAATGCCTCAGGACACCATTGCTGTGGTAGCTGTTAGGATAGACAGAAAGCATGAGTCCTTTTTTACCCATTTACCCCAAGAATTGGTTTTAAGCATTAAATGAATTCATATGACCTAGTGGTATGAGAACCCAGATCAGCACAGATGAGATGCTCATTTCAAATGCTGTGCCAGTTACATCATGACATGTTTTGCCAGAGCAGCACTCAGGAAATGCACACCAGCATTAAATCATTAATATTTCTACGTGTAAACAGAGCCTGAACTCATCAAATTGGCTAGTGGCTAATGAGTGTGAAATCTGTTCACTTTGCCTCTGTTCATGTTGGTTGAAGCTGCATAGAAGATGCTTGATTCCTCAGGCAAGCCAGCAAACATGGGAATGTGCTGAAGATGCTCAGCACTTCTCCAGCTTTTTTGCCTATTCTATAGCCCACTTCCATTGCCTGGATGAAAGCATAAAGTCCAATAAAATTAGCATTGCACAAAACCACACTGAGCTTCCACAATTTCTTCCTTTCTTCTGCAAACTTGCCTACGATTAATTCTTTTAATTAGAGTGTAACCTCCTAAGTGACATATATCTTCCATAATCTTATTTCTTTCTCAGATATTTCTCTTCTGCAGCAATATGTTTCTTATCAAGTGAATTTTGGGACTCCCCACCACTCGTTCAAATTGGCTAGGGGCTAATGAGTGTGAAATCTGTTCACTTTGCCTCTGTTCGTGTTGGTTGAAGCTGCATAGAAGATGTTTGATTCCTCAGGCAAGCCAGCAAGCATGGGAATGTGCTGAAAGAGCAAGCAAGAGAAGAGGAAGAGAACTCTTCTGGCATCATTCTTATTGCTAAGGAAACCATCTCCTTTCAGCAACAGGCTGCACTCCCCATTATATCTCTGGTTTCTATTCCCTTTGCTGCAGTCAGCACAGTTCAATTCATTGCATGACAGCAGAAAGAATTGAAAGTCTCCTCACTAGTAATGGAAACATTTAAAAGCATTGCCTGGTAACTGATTCATATGCTCCAAATTTCATTATTTAACCTGCATATATATATATATATTTATTTATTGTTGTTTCCTGACAGGCTGATGTCTCTGGCACATCTGTTTACTCATTATTCAGTACCTGAGAACACATACCAAGTTTTTTACTGATAGATGCTGTGTAGTGAGGAATGAGTCCCTTTCTTTTTGTTGCTCTCAAGTAACAACAACTTACACATTTGGTGTGTAACATGCCAAGTAGGACACTACAGTGGGATAAAGGTAGCACATTATATGGGCTACAATATTGGAATTGAATTGCTTTGTGCTGCATAGTCAGGACTATAATGTTAAACAAAAGACGGCATAGAAGTGAATGTAGATAACCAGAGCCCTAGGTGCCCACATTAATTAATTGTTAGCCTGCTCTCTTTTGGGCTGTTTCAATGGGAAAATCTGCTCCAGAGGAGTCAAAAGCTAAGCACTGTGGACACAGGCAAGGCATTGCCACTTGGCCTCTTTGTACAGCAGTTTACACACAACTCCAGGCACAGGCTGAAAATCCCTTGTGGTCTCCTGTGGCCCCTGGTGCCATAACTGTGCCCACAGCAGAGGGAGCATTAAACTCATTGCCCACGGGAAAGTGTGGGGAGTGATACCCATGTTCCTAGAATCCTTGCATGGGTAGCATGAGCTCATTAGACTTCTGGCAGTCATCCTAGGAGAAGGACAACTCTGATTCCAAACCCGGGCAGATGGAGCTCGTTTAGCCCTGGAAGGCCTTCCAGCTAAGAGGTTAAACCTCCATCCTAAGGACTTGGCTGCCAGCATCCAAGCTTGCTAGGCCCTGGCACATGAACCTTAGGACTAAAGGGTGGGTCCAGCTCTGTGCATGCTGTGTCTCACCTAAAAAAATCCCTAGTGCAGGCTGGAGGGTGCTATCTGCTATCCTCTTTTTATCAGCGCTTGGAAAAGGTGCTGAGGAGAAGCATGGCTGGAGCCCTCCCTGGAGCTTCGTTCACCAAGCCTAGCCACGACGACAGCGACACACAACTCACAGTGTATCTACATCACAAAATGTAGGTTCTTGCCTAGATCCTCAGAGTCATGGGTACCTAAGTGCCTGTGAGGCTCAGCATAGGCACTGCTGCCCTGCATTCCATGGGTTTAACAGCTGGTGGCCAGATGCAGCCCAGATGTGTTGAGTCTGGACCTGAGGTGACACAAGTCACTGCCTGGTACCTTGTGATTGTTGCTGAAGTCCCATAATTTATCAGAGAAAGAGGATTGTCTTCAATCAGTTAATTAGTATGGAAACCATGAGGGACCTTCTGGAAAAGCTAGAGTTCCTCACAATATCTCCTTGACATTTTGATTCATTTGTACTGCTGAACTTTCTATTCTGTCCACTGAATGTTTGCTTAGAAAAATCCCATGATATCATTTCCTTTACTCAAAACTTCTTGTTCCTTAGCCTGGAAAAAAAAATAAGGCAGGAGGGGATAAGTCTGATCCTTTCTCCCCACTCAGAGCTGTGGCACTTGCACTCTTTGTTGTCCTCCCTTGCAGAGCTGCAGTGATGTTTTTGGACAGGACATGCAACGTGCTCGTGACTAGCAAGTAGTGATTTAATCATATTGGCTTCCACCAGTGTTTTCTGTCTCCTAATGTTGTTTGCCTACAAGAGCTAATGATAACATTTTCTCCAGCCATCTCAGCTAAGCCTGCTCCACTGCACACAGCCCTGTTCAGTATGGAAAACCATGACATATTCTTGGAACAGAGTAGAATAGGCTGTTGTGAGGCCTTTAAAGGCTTTTGCTGCCTTTGGTGGCTCTCACTAGAAATATCTATGGGAAGAGAGGGCAAAGAAGTTATCCCTTCTCTTCATCCTCTGTTTTTCAATGTAATAAAATATCACCAAACTGATCCTTCAGCTTATCAACTGAAATGCTGCTGAAATATCAAAGTTCACTCCTACCTGGATTCTAGCCTCAGACTGGCAAGATAAATGTGGCTAGTAGAATAAATAATCATAGTGCTTAGAAAATAAATCTGAGTAATACATATGCCAAAGATCAGGGTTCATTGGGTGCTTCATGGGACAAATCCCTCTGGTCCTACCACATTTCACAAAGGAAACACAGGGAATACTGATAGATGAAGCACTTTGAGCTGAAATATTTATGCCCTGTATAAATATATGTAATAATATATATATATATATATGCCCTACGGAAAAGAGAGACTGAAGGCATTTCTTCTCCATGTGCATCTGTGTGGCTCAACACTTAGTGTTACATCAACACAAAACAGCACAGGGAGCCTCCAACTGCAGCCCCCCCACCTCAATCCAAGCACTGGAGCTGACAAGGCTGGCTCACCTGAAAGCTTTCATTGTATTGTTTTCAAAGCTACAATATTTACAGTGTAGGTAGGATATTTCCATCCTTCTCCAAAAATAACATCTCCAGTGGCTCAGATGTTCAAGGGCAGCTAGGGAGGGAATCAGACCTGCTGAGGGGCTGCAGATTATTTGCATCAAGCACAAGGTCCTGCACCTTGGTTGGGGCAACACTGCTGTCTGTACAGAGTGGGAGGATGCAGGGATGGAGAGCAGCCTGTGGAGAAGGACTGGGAGATGCTGCTGGGTGAGAACTGGACAGGAGGTGTCAAAATGTGCTCGCAGCCCAGAAGCCAACTGTGTGGTGAACTGCATGATGAGCAGTGTGGCCAACAGCTCAAGGAGGGGATTCTGCCCCTCTGCTCTGCTCTGGGGAGAGTTCACCTGCAGTGAGCACCTGTTGGAGTGTGTCTAGAGGAGGACACAAAGATGATCCAAGGACTGGAATCCCTCTGAGGCTGAGAGAGCGCTGGGGTTGTTCAGCCTGGAGAAGAAAAGGCTCCAGGGAGAACTCCTTGCAGTCTTGTTAATCTGGAATATTGTGTCCAGTTCTGGAGCCCTCAACACANGAAGCAAAGGCTCCAGGGAGAACTCCTTGCAGTCTTGTTAAATGTAAGGCCCTTAGGTCAAGTCTGTTGTAGTTCTGAGTGCATTTCCCATACTCCTAGCAAATAAATCATGTTGGGTTTTGGCATTTTCCCTGCTCAGTAAGCAGTTCTTGTGTCTTACACAGTGCTGTGAAGTTTGTCACCTGGCTGCAGGCTGAAGTAAAGAGCAATTCCACCCCAAATGCCAGCTTTGTGCAGGAGCCTTCCTTTAAAGGTCTCTTTATGGAGTGGAATACCTATAGATTATAGAAACGGCCTGTAATTTGGATTTAAACTTCTTATTTGAACACTTCATGCATATTGATGCAGTTCCAGGCTTGAAAGCACTTAGATTGGTTTTCTGAGGTCTGGTGGGAATCATATTTGTCACTTCTTCAGAACAAAGTGAGGAGATGCTCAGCACTTCTCCAGCTTTTTTGCTTATTCTATAGCCCACTTCCATTGCCTGGATGAAAGCATAAAGTCCAATAAAATTAGCATTGCACAAAACCACACTGAGCTTCCACAATTTCTTCCTTTCTTCTGCAAACTTGCCTACGATTAATTCTTTTAATTAGAGTGTAACCTCCTAAGTGACATATATCTTCCATAATCTTATTTCTTTCTCAGATATTTCTCTTCTGCAGCAATATGTTTTTTATCAAGTGAATTTTGGGACCCATTCAAATGGAATTGTAAAGTGAAATGGCAAAATCAACCAAGTGTATATTAAGCATATTCATCACCAAGTTATAGAGCTGCAGAAGTATCTGAGGTCCCTAAAGGTCTCTTCTCTCTCACTAATTTCCCATGAGGTAGTCACCTAAATTCATTCATTGTTCTCTGTCTTTTAACAAATGTAGTATCCTGGAGTCTATATTATTTTTAATTAGAGTTGGGTTTTTTTTCTTCTTTCCATATGTTACATTTTTCCAGCCATAACTTTTCCTTCCTTGCTTCAGAATCTAAAGTCAATGAATGAACACATGCACACCTATTGTTCATAAAGAAAAATCATATTTTAGATTCTCTAGATGCTCTACCCAACTTTTGACTTGGTAAAACATGCTGTGGACCAGCCTTCTGGAACTTGGTAATGTCCTCTCATCCTCAAATTTATTACAGCTGTATCTTTTGATCAGCAAAACAAATGAAGAATAGGTTATGCAGGTTTAAACAGAAATATTGATGTCATGTAGAAATTACTTCACTGCATTCCCCAGTGCTAAATGCAAATCATTGCATTCGCCAGTTTTCCTCTAATTAGAGCAAACACACTTTAGAAATTCCTCAAAATAATGTGCTATAAGAATGTTCCCTTTACAACTGATTTCTTCCCTATTCCATTGCAATAGAGCTGTCATTCCACTTTCATTTCAGGTCATTTTGTGTCTGTGACCAATGGTTTAGAAAATTCTACTTTCTTTCAGCAGCCTCCAAATTGCATCATAATACAACCTTCAAGAAGCACACCAAGGGCAAGAAAATTGTTAATGTACTCAGCTTCATAACTTCTCTCAGAAATTGCTTTGGCAGCAAATGCACTATTACAGAAATGAACATGATTTCTGTTGTTCTCAGATCACATTGTCGAGTGTGGTGCCTCTGTTGGGGATATATTGACCTATAGAAAGTCACAAGAATATCTCCCCACCTTTCTCCATCTCACATTCACCATACTTATTGTTATTAAATGTGGGGTTTTTCACCCTTCTCTCTATTTTTGCACATCTCTGGGCCAGTCCATTGACCTCAAGAACTCCTCTCACAGTCAGCTCCAGCCTTCATGTCTGGGGATCAAGCATGGGAAAATGCTTGTGGGTCCTTATTTTGGAGAGAAAAGAAACCCAAGGCAATAAAAACCAGTTCAATCTTTCTGAAATAACGGGTTTTTTTTCACCAGAACATTTCTATATCTTGTTCAGAGTTAGAAAACAAACTTTCTTTCTAAGTGTTGCTACTTCCAGAGTCAGAAAAGTCTTCTTGTGGCTCAGGAAAAGGCCTTGCTGCCCAGTTCCAGTCATGCTGCAGAACATCTCTGCCACAGCCTTGCTCTGCTTGCTGTGGTTTCACCTCTCTTTGTGATGTTGTAAATGTAAGGTAGTAAAGTGATCCTTGTTTCAGCTCTAGCATCAAAGCAGAACTGCACATGGCACCACAGTGCTAGGAGCAGAAGAGCAGTGTCACCTCGATAGCCATACCTCAGCTGGCACACTTGTTGTGTTAGTGAACTGATCCTAAATCAGTCTCTTGTAATAAATACAAAGATTTTACAAAGTAAAACTAGTTGATAACAGCATCATGGGGGATGGGAGGCTAGCAGCAACTCTAGAGATAGTTCCCTGACTCCTGCAGCATCAGCTCTGGGTTATATCAGATCTCTATTATAGAGCACAAAAGAATGATTCAATATCCAATAGTGCTTTGGTGTTTGTTCTGTTGAAGTCAATGTGATGTACAGTAGACAAAAACACTCATTAACTTAGCCTCCTCTATAACTGAAAGAAGTTGCTTACTCTCAAATAATCACATAGGTTTCAGGATGTCACTCAATATGACAAAAGGAGACTCTGCTTTGGGGGAAATCAATAGGTTTTCTGTAAATTGCTTTAAGAGAAATCTCTCTTTGGTGGAAATGAAAAGTTTAACTGTGAGATGGAAACACTATGTAAGGCACTCCAGAATAGTAAATCCTAACAAAGCCAGCTCTAAATGTACACTCTTTCCTTATATTTTAGGGACAACATATTTTCTGGCAGTTGCACTTTTGGATTCTGGAGAAGACTATGGCTCTTTGTATCACTTTACCATCTTGCACAGCTCTCAGTAGAGGGACTCTATAACCCAACCATCACAAGCAATGCCTTGTTACTTGGTTGAAGAGAAAAAGGCTTCTTTGACAGGGTGATTGGGTGTTGTACATGCTAATGTAAGCCATAGCATCTGCAGACTGGCTCATGAATACCCCAAACACTGCTCAGCACTCTAGTCAGAGCTGTGTTTTCCTTAGCTCTAGTGCCAAGATGCTGTTTCATGAACCTTATTTCTCTTTCTTTTCTGCTAGGCATCATTCTGTTGTTGCTTAGACTCACCAGGATACGTCATGGATACCAAGCAGAGTAAACACTATTAACATAATATGCACAGCCTGTGCTTCCAATTTCCATGCTTCACACAGGAAGATGTGTAATGACTAAAGTCTGACAGTTTAATTTATTCAGCCCTATTAGCCTGGTTTGTTAAAAAAAAAAAAACAACAAACCCTTTCAATTTCAGATTCATTTTCCTTCTCTTAAACCATGAAGAAGGAAATCATTTACTTCCACCCTGCCTTAATTTTTAACTGACCTGTGCAGCATACAGCTAATGGAAGAGCTCAGACTTCTCTAAAGTCAACAGGGACCTTGCCTCTAGTCTACATTTAAAATTCTGACCACTTCTTAGCATTGCCCTCATGCCATGATCCCTCAAAGTCAAAGAACAAGTGACATAAATGGATATTCAGAACACTATATTAGCAGCAAGTTTCCAGGATGCAGTGAGGTCGTTTGTTATAACAGGAAGGAAGCTGTTTCATCTTCAATTTTAGCAAAGTTAAAAGCAAGACCAAAGAGAATCTATACTGTGTCAGGAGTTGATGGAAATAAATTCATTGCAAAAATTGGCTAATATTAGTACATGCTTCTGGAACTGCAGAGGGAGCTTACCTAAAAGCTCAGCTCAAGTCTCCATCACAGGTTTGCACTGGAATCCTAAGCAAATCACTTAGGAACAGATTTTGCAAAGTATTCAGACACCAAATTCTATTAGATATTGCTCTGTGTCTGTAGCCACTTACCTAGCCATTAAAAAATCAGCCTCTAGGTCATAAAGTTCATTTCTATTGCAGGGAGGAAGGATGTGCTGACTTGGCTTAGGGATGGGGTGGAAGCCCTTTAGATGCTGGTGGTGGAAGTCCATTAGATGCTGGAAACTTTGGGAAATGGAAACAGAAACAAAGAAAGTTTGCTTGTAAATGTCAACTTTGCAACATTCACAGAGCTCAGAGTTTGGGTTTTGCTTTGGACACTCTTTGGTTGTCCATTTCCAGCAAACTTCCCCTTCAGTCATAACACAAGGCACAGTAATTAACTGTTTAGGGCTAGGGAACCTGTGCAGCTCACATCACAGCATGAGGACTCTCCAAGTTTGTCCACTTGGGAAAGGTTTTGGACTATGCTACTAACATAGTTACTCTTGATGACTGAACCATTCCAGTGACATTATGCCTCTCTCAACACTTCTATTTTGAACCCCTTCAAAGGTATCATAACCTAAATCAAAATCCCCACCTTGTTTTCTGGAATAATCACTTCAAGATGGGTAATTTAAGTCATGGAACTTGATTCTTCTCACACACACTAAGAACCCACATGAAGAGTAATCCCCATGAGTAGCAACTCCTCAGGTCACAGATAGCAATCCTGTAATCCATACTTCACCTTAACCCAGCACATCCTTTTCAAGCAACCAAGCCTCTAGACTCCAGTACAAATTCCTCCATGATTAGCATGGAAAATGAACTTCTGATGAGTGAAATGATCCAGAACTCTGCAGTCCAACTTTCCACTCACATTCAGACAGAAGTGGAGGAGGTTTGAAAATTCAGGGGATAGGTAGACAAGCAAATTGACCTTCAAGTCATTACTAATAAGAGAAATACAGAAAGGGCCCTCAAAGGCCAAAAATGAACTCATTTTGAGCTACTTAAATAGTGATATTCTGTTGGGTAATTCACCATCGTTTTCCCTTTTTCTTTTGCAATCAAATTTGGTTCATTTGTTTTCTAATACAAAACAGAGCATCTAATTGCTTCACAGTCATGCTGAGCAAGCTGTGTCACTACAAAAGAAATCTCTCAGTTGATCAAAGATCTCTATCTGGTTCTTGTTGCTCTCTTGGAAGTGGGATGCTGATAGAGCTTACCCACAGCATTTACTCTGCTCTGCTAGGTGGATGTCAATGCAGCTGAAGGTTCTACAGCCTTTCCTTCTTGGCCTAATGCCAAGTTTTCACCAAATATTTGTTCCTGAAAGTATTTTGGGGAAGAAAACAACACATTTTGAACCTGTCCAAATACCTCTTAGCATCATTAATACCTGGGAGATTTCAGTTCTCCTCTTCCGAGTTCCTTATTCTGAATTGAAGCTATTTCAATCTCTCTCAACTAACCAACCACAAAATCATATTACAAATAAATACACAAATAAATATTACAAATAAATGACCTATTTAACTTTGCTCATGAATGTATTTCAAGATTTTCATTTTTCATCCTGAATTTAAGCAAGGGCCAAAACTGATATGATAAAAGGAAATGAGTAGAAGAAAAACATTTTACTTCCAAAACCAAGTTGCAGTTGGCTCCCAACTGCTGTAGCTTGCAGAAACCTACCAATTTATGTCACACCAAGTGACCTTTCTTGGCATTCCTGTGCTTTGGCTTTGTACAGAGCACTTCAAAGACTCACTGGAGATGTCTCTTGATTCTTTCTTGATAGACATTTTTCAGGTGATGTCTTTGGCACAGGTGCTGTTTGTCAGCTCTCAGCTTCCAAGTTGTGGCAAGGTCCAGGACCCCCCCAGGGGCTGTCCCTACTGATGCAGGTTAATGGGGGAGAGATCTGTCCCTTGAAGATACTGCTGTGAGGACCTAGCAGCCAACAGCTGCCTCTTGTTATTCACCTCCTTTAATTCTTCTGTCCCCTCCTCATCACTTCCATTTAGTGCTTGAGTAATGAGAGAAGATTAAAGAACTGCCAAAGCTGAGAAATGCCACATAGAGAAATGAAAGGAGAGGTTGCATGTAGAGGATGCCTGGAGATAACTTTCTAGAGCTTGTGCTGAGTTAAAGGTCATAAGCTTAAGTGGATGGGGTTGAAGTATTGCCCATGTGCCCTGGTGCACTCTCACTTCACTCTCAAAAAAGAAGAAATAAATAAAAAAATCAGGCCCAACTGTGTTCCAGGAAAGAAGAAGGAATAAAATGATAAAAGAAATAAGCATCCCTTGAGGGGCAGAATACAGCTGATTTATTTTTTCCTAGATATGTCTTTCAGAGTGTTACAACTAGAATCTTTATTTTAGAAAAGTCAAAATTCTAGCTGTTTCCAAAGGAACTGGGGACTTACTACAATTTTATCACACTCAGTGCAAATAAGCTGAAAGCAAGCCTGAGAACTGTGTGGAATTCTACTTATAAAAGAGAGAAACTCAGCAAATCCATTCATTGCAATTACCACAAGCAAACTAAAGAACAAAGCAGGTTTTCCTGGGATTAAGTTCTTTATGCTGTGTTGCCTGTGCTACAAGTGATGCTCCCAAACAGACATTTCACAGGTTGCAGAGCTGTGCACTCACAGCCAGGAGGAAAGCAAAGACTCCAGGAGAGCTGCTGCTCTCCACACCTGCTAACCAGGACACACTTCTACTTGGGAGGGAAAACTCTTTTGCCTTGAATAATTGACAAGGGAAACGATTCCATGTCAGAGAACCACTGGAGGTGTTAGGGATGCTACTCTTTGCAGAGACTCTCTCTACAAATTCTTCTTCAAGTGCCTGCATCTAATGCAACTCTAAGCTTTGAGCATGTCTCTTTGAGACCTCCTCTGGGATACTGTGTTCAGTTCTGGAGCCCTCAACACAGAAAGGCCATGGAGCTGATGGAGCAGGTGCAGAGGAGGCCACGAGAATGCTCAGGGGCTGGAACACCTCTGCTCTGAGGACAGGCTGAGGGAGCTGGGATTGTTCAGCCTGGAGAAGAGAAGGCTTCAGGGCAACTACTAGTGACCTTCCAGGACCTAAAGGGAACTTCCAAGCAGGCTGCAGAGGGCCTGTTTGCAAAGGCCTGCAGGGAAAGGACAAGGGGCAATGGTTTGAAATTGGAGAAGAGTAGATTTAGACTGGATGTTAGGAAAGAAGTTGCTCCCCATGACGGTGGTGGAACACTGGCCCAGGTTGCCCAGGGAGGTGGTTGAGTTGCCATCCCTGGAGGCATTGCAGGTGAGGCTTGCCAGGGCTCTGGGCAAGCTGCTCTAGTTGGGGATGTCCCTGGCCACTGCAGGGGGGTTGCACTAGATGAGCTCCAGAGGTCCCTTCCAACACAAATGATTATGTGATTCTATGATTATTATATTTTGGTTTTTTGCTAACATAGAGTTATTCCCACAGGTGTGAAGGCAAAGAAACCACCACAACTTGATCATTGGCAGCTTTTTGTCAAGACTTAACCTGTTTGCGCGAGCCACTGGAGGAACAAAATGAGATACATATATATATATATATATATATAGTCTTTTTGGCTTTTATGCAGCTAGAACTTAGTCCTGTGTCACCTTGGTCCATAGCTACAGCTCTTAGCCTCCACAGCAGTGAGCTGATGATACTTAAAATTAGCAAGTGAGATAGGAACGGTAGCAGCTGGAAGGAAAAGTTTGGAAGTGCTGGTTGTCAAGCCAAGCCTGTAGCTCCTGCTGCACCAGCACCATCTCCTGGTCCCTCAGACTCTGTGTCATGCTGTCAGCAAGCTCTCCCTTCACATTTTATTGGAGCTGTAGAAACACTTCAGGGGCATTAGGAAGAAAATGTGTTGTTTCCTAAACCCTTTTGAGCTCATACACAACTCGTGTTGGATAACATCAACTGTGGTTGATTTTGAACAGAAAAGACTTGTTGTCCCTTACCTGAGTTACTCCCAAACAGTAACTCAGTTTTAAGAGTTGCTGTTAGTTTTAAGATCTAGGATAACTGAAGAGTATTTCAGACACAAAGAAAACATAGGATCAATTTTAATTAGGGAACTAGAGCTGCCAGATATTTATTAACTCTTTTAAATCTATAGCTGTGCAAGAAAACATTGGTCACAATAATATGAAAATTAAAATGACAGCTTCAGATGGAGATATTTAAATATCCTGATGATTGTGGCTATATACATCTCATTGAGACAAAAAAATATGTGCTAATCTATACTCAGGTCACCTCTTCAAAAATTATGCCTTAAGCAAAGAGGAGGCAATCACATGTAAGACAGTCAGGAATAGTGCCAGGTTTTAGAGAAGCTATGCAAAATGTGGGACACCTAATTATAACAAAAAGTTTTCATAATGAAGTTATTTGGCTCTTAAAGTGATTGCAGTTTAGACATCCTCTCTACTAATTCAATGTCTGTCATAAGAGGACATTTTCACTTAGATGACAGCTGTGTACTACCCATCAATCCCAAAAAGGCTGAATGAAATAATATGTGACTGCATTTTTATTCTTGACAAATCATATGAAGGCTTCAAGCAGAGGAGCTGACTGTGCTTCTTATCTTATTTCTATTCTGTCATTTGGGTTTTTTCCCTAAATACCCAAACCTCACACTTTTTAAACCTGCTTGGTATTTTGGCACTGATGAGCCACCACTTTGCCATCTGCTAGGCTGACATCTCTTTCTCCTCCAAGCTGGCTTAAGCATTTGAGTCCAGAGGACAGGTCTTGTGAGGAGCAGCTGGGGGAACTGGGGTGGTTTAGCCTGGAGGAGGCTCAGGGGAGACCTTCTTGCTCTCTAGAGCTCCCTGAGAGGAGGCTGGAGTGAGGTGGAGGTTGGTCTCTTCTCCCAAATAACAAGTGATAGCACAAGAGCAAACAGCCTCAAGTTGCACCAGGGGAGGTTTACATTAGACATGAGGAACAATTTCTTCCCCAAAGGGTTGTCAAGGCCTGGCCCAGGCTGCCCAGGGCAGTGCTGGAGTCACCATCCCTGGAGGGATCTCAAAGCCCTGGAGATGTGGTGCTGAGGGACATGGCTTAGTGGTGACCTGGCAGTGCTGGGTTAACAGTTGGACTTGATGGCCCTAAAGGTCTCTTCCAACCTAAACAATTCTGTGATTCTAAGTGAACACCTGGGTTGGTTTTAACCATCATCAGTGGGACTTGATAGCTCTGCAGAGAGCCTTGCAGGTAAAGACAAGACAGAGCAATTCCCACTCAGGACATTGGGCTGACACCATGGCCCAGCTGGGCCCAGGCCTGTCAGGGACCAAAGCCACAAGGACGGACAGACAGACAGGGACATTGAAACACAGAATGGTTTGGGTTGGAAGGGACCTCTGGAGGTCATCTAGTCCAATCCCCCTGCATTGGGCAGGGAAATCCCCAACTAAACCCTACGGCAACCCAGTATTCCCAGGTGGTCTCCCATCCAAGTACTAACCGGGCCCAAGCCTGCTTGACTTCCAAGATCAGACGAGATCGGACCTTCTCAGGGTGGTGCGCAGGTGTCAGGGGCCCAAAGCCACAAGGCCGGAGGGACAGCGGGGTGTCTGTCCCCCCATTGCCGAGACCTGCTCCATCGCAATGGAGCAGTGGGCGGGGCTCCCCGGGCCCGCCCCTCCGGTTGCCATGGCAGCGGGCGCTGGGGGGCGCTGGCCCCGCCTCTCCCAAGATGGCGGACAGCGAGGCACCTCCCGCCCAGCGCGAAGGGGAGATTGCCGCGGCGGCTGCGGGCGGTCAGAGAGATCGGCAGCCCCGCAGCAATGGCCGCCTGCCCAGCGCCCGGGATTTGCAGGTGAGCGGATGGAGATGTGCGTCCCGTTCCGTCTGCGGGGTGGGGGCGGGATGGAGTGTTCCTGGCCTTCCCCCTGGCTTTCCCCCAGGCCGCCCCTGAGGGGAACGGGAGGGGAGGGGGCGCAGTCCCTCGCCGCTCTTGAGGCCAGGCGGAACTGCACCGACCTAGCCTAGGTGGGACTGCGCCGGTTCTTTTTTCCCCTTCTTTTGAGGTCGGGAAGGGAAGGGAAGGGTGCTTCTGGCAGAGGGCTGGGCTCTGTAAGAAATGGGGGGGGNTCGGCAGCCCCGCAGCAATGGCCGCCTGCCCAGCGCCCGGGATTTGCAGGTGAGCGGATGGAGATGTGCGTCCCGTTCCGTCTGCGGGGTGGGGGCGGGATGGAGTGTTCCTGGCCTTCCCCCTGGCTTTCCCCCAGGCCGCCCCTGAGGGGAACGGGAGGGGAGGGGAGGGGGCGCAGTCCCTCGCCGCTCTTGAGGCCAGGCGGAACTGCACCGACCTAGCCTAGGTGGGACTGCGCCGGTTCTTTTTTCCCCTTCTTTTGAGGTGGGGAAGGGAAGGGAAGGGAAGGGTGCTTCTGGCAGAGGGCTGGGCTCTGTAAGAAATGGGGGGGGTGTGTGGGGTGTGTGTGTGTGGTCACTCTCCAGGGAAGTGGGAGGGCTCTCCCGGCATTGCAGCAACTGCGTTTGAACTGCACTTGGAGTTATTCTGGTGCCATTATTATTTGGTAGGAGAGTCTTATCTCCCACGAAAATGTCAGTCTTTGTACATGTGGTGTAAGGCTAAGGAAAGGAAGATCTTTTCCCAGGTTTACATGGGGAAAGTTTTGAGAGAGTGTGGTCACAAATCAGAGGATGATTTGGGTTGGAAGGGATCTTAAAGATCTAGTTCCAACCCCATGCCATGGGCAGGGATACTTTCCACTAAACCAGCTTGCTCAAACCCCCATCCAAACTGACCTTCAACACTTCCAGGGATGGAACATACATAGTTGGTCTGAGTAACCTGTTCCAGAGTCTCACCACCTTCACAGTGAAGGATTTCTTCCCAACCTCAAATCTAAATCTAGCCTCTTTCAGTTTAAAGCCATTATCCCTTGTCTTATCACTGCATGCCCTTATAAAATATCCCTCTCCAGCTTTCTTGTAACTCCTTGCTAGATGCTTAAATGCTTAATTGCAAACTTCTAGCAGCATTTAAGTATTTGCAATGATGTCTTGTATTTAAGGCAGCTGAATTGGTTCTTAATTCTAGGACAAGCTTATTTTAGTTACATTTTTTCCATTTCTATGTAAAAATGCTTGTAATTATTTGCTTCCCAGCCTTATTAGAAGGTCACCTGGTGTGTTGGGTTTGTGCCTGGCAAGGTTTTGGTGGTGGGGAGGGGGCTAGTGGCATAGCTCATGTGAGAAGCTTTGGGAAGCTCCTCCAGCTCCTGTGTCAGACCTGCCTCTGGCCACGGCTGAGCCAAACAGCACCCTTGCAACAACGTATTTAAGACGGGGAAAAACCTGTTGGGTGAGTTCTTTTGTGTTGGGAGTTCCTTTGGAGAGGTGTAGGATGACAGAAAGACAACCATGATGTCAGGGAAGAAGGAAAGAGTAGAGAAGGCATACTGGAGCAGTCATTCCCCATTAAGCAGAAAGGAAGCTGAGTTTAGCTGAGGTTTCTCATGTCAGTGTTTCTCATTTTCTGGTGATGCACATGTTTTGCGTTAGTTTTTGTCATTTCTGTTCCACCTGTAGTTCTAGAGTTGCAGGCTTCTAAAGAAAGTTCTGTTTCTTCCAGCTGGCCTTGGCAGAGTTATATGAAGATGAAGCTAAAAGGCAGGCCTTGTGTCCTGACAAAACAGCAACTACAAAGATTAGTAACACTAAAGTATCACAAAGGTAAGATGTGCTTTGTACTTCAGAAATGTGCTGAAGAGTTGCTCTGTTAGCTCACAGAACTTTGTCATACTTCCTTGATCTCCTCCTTGGATAAAAAAAACGATCCAGAGCAGTTGGGAATCTCTGTAATAATGCAGAGTCTGTGTCTTCTCAGAATGCTTTTTTAGGTTGTATGGCTCTAGGAGCCTTGGTGCACTGTGATATTCTAAAGCACTTGAGGTAAAATAGGATTAAGATGCTGTAAGTGAAATGCAGTGTTGCTCTTTGTTTACACATACAGCATTTGGCAATTTGCTCTACCAGACACTACGCTAGAAGAGAATAGTTCAGTTCAGGTGGAAGTGACTGCAAGGATCATCTAATCCAAGTGTTCCTACAAAATGACTCTGCCACACATGCACCCTTTCCCCTTCATTCATTGAGAAGCATTCAAGGCTATGTACTTTGGCAAAAAAGTAATAGTATGGTGATAACAAAACACCCTGAGCAGCTTGATGTCTTTAGCTTTTGAAACAGAAGGAGTTCCAGAAGTTAGAGATGAAGTACTGAGTGAAGAGGATGTATCAGTCATCTTCAAACATTTTTCTTCTCTTCTCTTGGCAGTCTTAAAATGGATTCTCTTAGAAGGCTGAGAAAACCAGAGAGAAGCATGAGTGATGACAAAGAAAACCAAAGGTACTTTTAAAGCAACAACGAAAAAATCATTTAACAATTGTGAAATTGGGGCTTTTTGTGACATTCACACTTTGCTCCCACTGCTTTTCAATGTGCATGTGAGCCAAGTCTTCCCTGCAAAGAGCTAGTAACTGCAGAGACACTCTGGTAAAGTGTTAGCTGTACACTGTTCTAGTAAAACTATCTTCAGCAGAATCTGGCTGCAGTGATGTAGGAGCTGGAGGTGCCTTACCACATGACTATATGGACAGGAAGGTTGTAACTTACACTTGGACTCAGAAGCTTTTTTTGCCTTTTCCTAAATTTCTTGAATTGTTCTGGGTTTCCATTAGTCAAATATTTGAGTGCTTCCTTTCTTTCTTGAAGACAAAGCCTGATGAGAAAGAATACTTGATTCATTTCCTTACCGATAGCATTCTTTTTAGATCTAATAGTTCAGGATTTTCCATATCCCTGGAGAGTTTTGTACAAAGGAGAGAAGATACAAAGGGATTGCCAGCTGTGCATCATCAAAGCACAAAAGCATATTGTAAAATATGGTGGCATCAACAGCATTTTGGAATCATTGGTCTGAGAGGCAGTTTGACATGGATTAATTGATTTGCTTTACCCCAAGTGGTTAGGTGAAAAAGTTAAGTAGAAAGCACTTATTGTATTAGTTATTAATGGTACTTATCATCAAAGACAAACCCCTCAGGTTTGCCAGGCATGGGATTAACATAAAGATTTCTTTTTACAGCATCTATCCCACTGGTATTTAGAGATTTCTGGCACCTTCCTCAAGATAATCCTCAAGGACTATCTTGATCTTCACAATCAAACATAACAGTTTTGAACAGAACTGTTTGTGCCTTAACCTTTCATCTTCAGGAGCTCAACATGGGGCTGTGTTCAAGAAAAAGAACACCAATTGGCTTTCACAGCACTTTCTGCAGATCTTAAAATGCCTTGAAAGGTTATTTCAATTTGTTAAAACTTTCCATTTCTGCTATTGGCAGGAATGGAAGTGTACTGGATCTTCAAATTAAAGGATCACTATTCAGGTTTTCCAACAGCAGTTTCCTGCTTGTTCTGCCAAAGCAGTGTTAGTTGTGAATCTGTGTTCTAACCAGCCCAGGCAGGGTGCCATCCACAAGGCAACCCTGAGGAAATCAGTCCTTCAGGGAGCAGGAAGCATCCACATGAGATGTGTAAAGCCATGGCTGCATCAGGACTGCATTCACCTCAACCTGTGGCCTTGGCCCCTAACCTCTGGGGTCTGTTCCAGAAGGCACCATGGTAGTTTTGTTAGTGGAATGTCTTTGGAATAGTGCTGCTTGGATTGCTGGGAACAAAAAGATTTTGTGCCAAATTTGACTCTTTCTTTGTTAATTCATGTTCTTTTGATGGGAAGAAGAAAATTAGGCTTGTCATTGAAAGCAGTTTTGCTTACCAACATTACTATTCTAAAGATTTTATTCAGATGACTCAGAATATAGAGGATTACAACTTGCTGGGGCCTCTAATAATCCAAGTAAAATTGTTGCTGAACTCTTCAAGGAAGCAAAAGAACATGGAGCTGTCCCTTCAGATGAAGCCTCAAGAGCATCTGCTGATTTCCATAAAGCTAAGGTACAGTTTCAAAGCTATTTTGGCCTCTGCTTGCATTAGTCTCTCTGAAACTCGTCTAACCACAAGACAGCAACTCTGCCTTTCTGTGGTTGGCAGAGAGCAAAGGGTTTGATCCACACAATTGTGTGTTAACAGTGCTCCAATAGCTTGCTTTAGAAAATGAAATGGGGAGGAAATGATTAGAACTTCATTAACCTGACCTGGAATGATTTGCTTTCGTTTGAATTAAAATTGTTCTTGTTTTTTTTTTTTAAATAAAGAAACTGCAGTTGCATCCTAAATCAAAATCTCTTAATCTGCTGAATTGCTGCTGGAGAGTAGCAGTCAGTAGCTTGATGTCCAGATGGGGATCAGTGACAAGTGGTGTCCATCCTGGGAGCAGGGCTGTTTAATACCTTCATCAGTGAGATGGACACTGGAATTGAGTGCAACCTCAGCAGGTTTGCAGATGACACCAAGCTGACATGCCTGAGGGACAGGAGGGACCTGGACAAGCTTGAGAAGTATATGTATGGCTAGGCTTGGCGAACGAAGCTCCAGGGAGGGCTCCACCCACACTTCTCCTCAGCGCCTTTTCCAAGCGTGGTGATAAAAAGAGGATAGCAGATAGCCCCCTCGAGCCTGTGCTATGGATTTTTTTTGGGTGAGACACAGCATGCTCAGAGCTGGACCCACCCTTTAGTCCTAAGCTTCATCTGCCAGGGCCTAGCAAGCTTGGACGCTGGCAGCCAAGACCTTAGGGTGGAGGTTTAATGTCTTAGCTGGAAGGCCTTACAGGGCTAAAGGAGCTCCATCTGCCCGGGTTTGGAATCAGAGTTGTCCTTCTCCTAGGATGACTGCCAGAAGGCTAATGAGCTCATCCTACCCATCCAAGGATTCTAGGAACATGGGTATCACTGCCCACCCTTTCCCGTGGGCAATGAGTTTAATGCTCCCTCTGCTGTGGGCACAGTTATGGCACCAGGGGCCACAGGACACCACAAGGGATTTTCACACTGTGCCTGAGCTTGAGAAGTGGGCCTGTGGGAACCTCATGAGGTTCAACAAGGCCAAGGGCAAGGTCCTGCACCTTCTCCCCTGTGGAGAAGGACCTGGGGGTACTGGGGGATGAAAGCTGGACATGGGGTGGCAATGTGAGCTCACAGCCCAGAAGCTAACCGTGTCCTGGGCTGCATCCCCAGCAGTGTGGCCAGCAGGTTGAGAGAGTGGATTGTGCTCTGCTCTGGGGAGACCTCACCTGCAGTGCTGGGTCCAGCTCTGAAGTCCTCAGCACAAGAAGGACATGAAACTATTGGAGCAACTCCAAAGGCCACAAAAATGATCAGAGGACTGGGACCCCTCTGCTGTGAGGACAGGCTGAGAGACTTGGGGTTGTTCAGCCTGGAGAAGGCTCCAGGGAGACCTTCTTGTGGCCTTTCAGTACTTCAAGGGGACCACAAGAAAACTGGGGACAGTGTTTTTTGCAGGACCTGTTGCAATAGGAGAAGGGGTGATGGTTTTAAACTAAAAGAGGGATATATAGACTAAATATAAGGAAGGAATTTGTTACACTGAGGGTGGTGAGACACTGGCTCAGGTTGCCCAGAGATGTGGTGGATACCTCATCCCTGGAACCATTCCAGGTCAGGTTGTTTGGGGCTCTGAGCAACCTGCTTTAGTTACAGATGTCCCTGAAGATGACCTTTAAAGGTTCCTTCCAACCCAAACCATGATCTGATTCTATGATTTAATGTTTGAAAGAACTGCAATGCATCCTATAAACCCTGCTTAGCCTGATTACCAGGTACAATTGTCCAGTCTAGAAAACATACAAGTTAGAGCAGTGTATTTGCTTTTTACCACAGAAACAAGCTTGCTGATGCTTTTAGTTGCACCTAGCTAAGAATTTAAATGAACTGTTACAGATATTTCATTCCAGAAGCTTTTCTATGTGTTTTTTTCTTCCAGTCCTTTTCTGGTGGTGGCTACAGATTGGGTGACTCCTCACAAAAGCACTCTGAATACATCTATGGAGAAAATCAAGATGTAAGTAGAAGGAGGAGAGAGAATCTCCACAGGTGTCTGCTTAATCATGTGTACAGCTTGAAATGCCAGGATTACTGTAACTGTGTGAGAGAAAGCTAATATCTAAATATTACATGTGTGCTAAGTAGAAGTTGTGAAAGTTTCCCCAGAGGACAGATGTTTATGGGATATCCCTAAGGCCTCCATTACGGAGTTTTCTGCTGTGGATTACCTTGACATTGCTAGCAGACATGGGTGAGGAAACCCAAAGTTCTCTGTGCTTTGCCATTGGTGTGAATGGTTAGAGCAAATGTTCTAACAAGCAAAACAGAACCAAGAAAAGGGTGAGGCCAAAATCTATTAGGCTAGATCCAAAATTGTCTCCCTAATAGCTATGAATTTGAAATACCTTATTTGTCTGTCTTCATTTATATTTCACTCTTTTTGCTTCCTAGGTTCAAATTTTGCTGAAGCTGTGGAGGAATGGCTTCAGCTTAGATGATGGAGAGTTGAGATCTTATTCAGATCCAACAAATGCTCAGTTTCTTGAGTCTATTAAAAGAGGGTGAGTTCAAATGGCATCTTTTTTGAGATCTGTCTTTCAAGTGCAGTGGAGAAAAGTGCTTTCTCCTCATCTTTATAATTACTTAAAGCTCCAGGCTTCTTCTCTGCCTGCAGCCTTAAGAGATGCTCTGCATCTGTCACCAGATGCATGGGGCATGGTGCTTTAACTCTGTTACACACAGCTTTTAGTTCCATGTTTTATTGCCTAGCTTTTGGCTTTCAGTAGGTTCTAGCTTCTGACTGTCAGCTCCCTGTTCCTTTAGGATGAAATCAATTCATAAACCAACTGGAAATGTCTGCCTTTTAAATTAAACATCGTGATAGTATCAACTCCTGGGGTACTGTGTAAAGTTTTGGTGTCATTTTGTGATGCAGTTCAGAACATAATTGGGAAACTTTCTGTTTTTGTAATGCAGGGAGATTCCTGTGGAGCTGCAGAGACTTGTTCATGGTGGGCAAGTGAATCTGGGTATGGAAGATCACCAAGAACAGGAATATGTGAAGCCTCGGCTGCGATTCAAAGCTTTCAGTGGGGAGGGGCAAAAGCTTGGAAGGTAAGAACTGCTAGCTTTTCTCTTCTGTGTTCCTGGGCTAGTTCAGAAGCTGCATTTAATCACTAAGGGGATTGTTGGGGACAAAAACAATATCAAACTCTTCTGTGCAACAAGTCTCAGCCTTGATTTCAGAGTCCCCAGGCTTTGTCCTCTGTTGGAATTGCACATTATTGTGCTAGACCCTTTGTGCTTTGTTGTGACTGAGCTTTTTCTACCTGTTCTTGCATAGAATTTTGCCTATTCCGCTGTGTTTAAGACAGGGGGAAAGGAAGCTGGAAGGTGATTAGTTCTGTACACGTTGGACTTGATGATCTTGGAGGTCTCTTCCAACCTTAATGATTCTGTGATTCTTATTGAACTGTCAGGCATGAAAGGAGCAGCCAAGTGCTTCTCTCCATTCAAATTTATATTCTTTTTATACCAAAGGTAAAAAAGACACATTTAGTATGTGATGATCCTGGAAATGTTCAAAGAACCATGTAGATGTGGTGCTTAGGGACAGGGTTTAGTGGTGACTTAGCAGTGTTAGGTTAATGGTTGGACTTGATGATCTTAAGAGATCTTTTCCAACCTTAAGGATTCTCTATCATTGACTTGTTAATACCATTTGTGCTCTAAAAGGGTGGGGGATGCCTAGAATCATCAAGTAGTGCCCCTGAAAGCAATTGCTAAAGCAGTTTGGTGCACCAAACTGCACTATAAAGGTGCATGGTGATTTTATACTGAAGTACTAAATAATACTGAGAGGTAAATCTTAGTATTGAGGACAATCATTTTGTAGCCTGTAAGCGTAAGCAAAGATAGTTATGTATGGACTTGATTATCTGTTTAAAATCCTACAAATGTAATGATACACACAGTTATAATAAGAAAAAGAAATACGAAATACTGTGATTGACAAGAGACTAAAAAAAGCATAATTTGTGTCTCTATTAGAAAAGCTGTGTTTGTACTTAGATAACTTGGACATGATTTTCATTGCTCCTTTGTGTTGGCTACACATGGTAGAAGACAGGTGAAACATGATTCAGTTCTGTTTGGACTCCATTAATAACATCTCATTTGTGGTTTTCAATCCTCTAGCCTTACACCTGAAATAGTCAGCACACCATCTTCCCCAGAGGAGGAGGAGAAATCCATTCTGAATGCACCTCTTCTGATTGATGATTCTATGCCAGCAACTAAAATTCAAATTAGATTAGCTGATGGAAGCAGATTAATACAGAGATTTAATCAAACACACAGGTAAATTGACTCTATGTCTCTAATTGATTCTATGTCTCTATGTCTATGCTGAGGACTCCAGAGCTGGACACAGTAGTCCAGCTCCAGAGAAAAGCTCCAGCTCACTACCTGTTATGTTTGAGGCTATGACTAAAGCTGACATGGGGTTATAAATGCAGCATGCAGCCCATTTGCAGAGGCCATGTGGACATAACATACTCCTTTGCAATCCTGCCATGTGGGCTGGATATGCTAGTGAGAAGCAAGCTCTGTTTTGTCCTGTATGGTCATCTCCTGGGATTTGGCAGTGTTTTTTGGCTCTGTTAGTAGTTTGCTGATGAGAGCTTGCCATCAGTTTTATTGACATTGTTGGGGCCTTGCCATAAAGGCTGTTGGCCAACCCCATTTATTTGCCTAAGGGGTTGTGTTAGTGCAAGGTTCTGCAAAGCTCTCCTTTGCACTGCCTGGCTGAGAGAACTTTGGGCAGAGGGCAGAGATTTGGCCAGGAGTTCCACCCACACTTCACAGCAAGCAGGGTTCAAGCCAGACCTGGTCTGAAATCTGCACTGTGATGTTAGGAGACAGCTAAACCTGAGCTTGAATCTTGCCTTGAAGGTAGTCTTGGCATGCCCAACACACCCAGACCACAGTGAGGCAATGTTTGCTGAGATGCCAACACAGGAAGACACAGCAATAATTTCTCATATTTTAGCAGAGCCCAGATCCTTTCTTCACAGCACCTGCTGGAGAAGAGACTTAGATAAACCATAGTGCTCCTCAGGAGCCTCTGCAGACAGGAGGTGGTTTCTTTTGTCTACATGAAAGACTAGAAGCAGTAAACTTCCCAGTAACCTCTGTAATCAAGGGTGTGTTGACAGAAGTTTAATTACTATTAACTTTCTCTTGGTTGTGAATCTTTTTAGTATGATCAAAATCAGCTAGTAAAGTTCATTGCTTGTGTCATAAGCCTTGAAAGCTGATAGAAAGTTGAGATCTCTGCTTTTTGCCTAATACAGGAGATGTATTAGTTACAGTAGATCTGCAAAGATTTAGTCTCAGCTTACTCTCTTAGGTGAGAAAACACACAATTGAGGGGTTTATCTCTAATCTCTGAAGTATTTTTCATCCATGTCTTAGAAAATTGAATTATTCTTGTTATACTGTGCTTGTTTTATGAACTCTGCTTTAGAAGTTCAGTGCCAAGTGGAAGTCAGCAGGGGAAAGCTCTTGCTGTGGAAGTGCATTAGTAATCCTCCTTTGCTTTCTCATCCCTGTCACCATATATGTTTAAGATTCCTTTTTCCAGGGATTATTTAGCCTTTTTGGAATATCCTAACTAATGGTGACATTTTGGACAGCTGGCATTGAAATGACTTAACTTTCAGTCTTAGCAGTTTGCAATATCCTTCTCTGTTCCTCCTTTCCCTTCTGTTCCTTGAGAAGACAAGCAGCATGCATTTCAATTTGTTGGTGGCTTTTATGCAAGAGGCAAAAGATTTCTAGGCTACAGCCATTTGTCATATGGATCAAATGGGAATGTCAAATCAGCAGGCCATATTCAACAGCTTAGTGTGTTAGGTTTTGTGTTCTGTGATCATCTTTCTGTCCAGCTGGGCTCACAGAGACTTCTCCTGTCTGTGTCCTTTCCACAGGATCAAGGATATCCGTGAGTTCATCATCCAGGCCCGGCCAGCCTTTGCCACTACTGACTTTGTTCTGGTGACTACCTTTCCAAACAGAGAGCTGACAGACGAAAGCCTGACACTCCAAGAAGCAGATATACTTAACACTGTGATCCTCCAGCAGCTCAAGTGAGCTTACACTTGTTGGAACAACTTAGGGAGTATGCTGTATTGTCAAACTGTATAAAGGAAAGGGAAGAGCATTGTCTTTTTCTTCCCAGACTTCCACAGATCAGACTTCTAGGTTTCATGTCTTCCAGCTAGAGCATATCGTAACTTTCTTTTCTTGTCATTTCTCAACAGTGTTTAACCTTTTTTCAGTGTTAAAATTAAGCTTATAAATTCATAGATTCATAGAATGGCCAGGTTGAAAGAGACCTTAAAGATCATCTAGTTCCAACCCCTCTGCCATGGGCAGGGATGCCAATCACTAGACCAGGTT
>VWZO01022840.1:34781-98597 GCA_013396975.1 Bucco capensis
AAGTATCAGTAAGTGGTCCTGAACCTGTTCTTCACATGCAATGGGAGGCCCCTCACTTCCCCAACACTTATCTAGGGCTATCAAGTCCTGGTCGTTGCAGGAAATTTGTCTAACAGTAAAGATTGAAACAAAGAACTCATTGAGCAGCTCTGCCTTATCCTGCTAACACAGCTTCCCTGTGTTAGTATTTTTCAGCCCACCCTTTGTACTAAATGTGAAGCAAGGATGATGTGTTGACTGTATTGTTTTGAGGAGGATGGGAGGGAGAAGCATTTTTCTGAAGGAGACACTACCTTTCTTATAGTTGGTAAGATTTGCACTATGGAAATGTTTGATGCTGCATTGGCAAACAGCCATTTAAAACCTTAGCCTCTAGGTTATGTTTCCCTTCCAAGCTGGGTTAATATGAAGGTGTTCTGTTTAATAGACAGAGAAAGAATCATTTTTGTATATTCTGTTTGTTATTTTTTTCATGGTGCAGTGTATTTCTGGTCTTGTTTTTACCTTATTCTCCTTGTATTGCTGCTTATATAAAAATGAATCAGTTCAGGAGATGCAAGCCTCAGCTGTTGCAGACTGTACTAGATTGTTCTCATTTGTATTCTAGTTGTTCTGCTTGTGCTGAAAATAAGTATGAATGTGTTTTCTTCCTGAAGTCAGAGAAATGGGAGGAGAGCACTGTCATCTGGAGAAATGCTGTGATTGAGATCTCAGGAGAGTAGGACCTGTGGTCTTGCAGTTGAACCCTGTGTAGCTGTGATTCTTCACCTGAATGGTTAGTTAGTAACACCAAACAACAAAAACCTATCAAGTTTCACAAACACAGAATTTCTGTATGCTGTCACTTAACAGGAACACAAGTAAACATCTGAATTGGTTGTGTATTTTTGGCCTGAATTTCAGGTCTTTCTTTAATACTCAATGGGAATCTGGTGCAGCTTTCACTATCCTCATTTGGAAGCTGAGTAGTTAAACCCCTTTCTCTTTGAAATGCTATCTATTTTTGTTCAAATAACTGAGTATACAGGTAGGAATCTTCTGTTGGGGGCAAACTGGCTGCTGTGCTTTAGTAGCATGCAGTTTGGTAGTGTTTGGGGCTGTAGATCAGGTGAGTGGCTCCCACTCTGAAGGAAGGGAACTGGGCTGTATCTCTTGTACTGATCAATGTATTTAAAAACTCTGTTTTCACTGATTATTTGATGCTGAAAATATCAATTATTTATTTATGCTAGACTTAGAATTGCTCAGCATATTTGTTTAATCTTCCATTTTTACCTCCAAGTAGAGTACATTTGAAAGGTGCAGTTGTGTTTGAAACATTTTGATTTGTAATCTGCATATCTGCATGATTTTAATCAGCATTCAGTTCATGTGCTAAGAAATTAAAGTTTTCTGCTAAAAAGACTGCAGGTAACACTTGTTGTTTACTTCCTAATTGATGGTCTGGTGAAGTGGTGATTGTGTTGCACGCCAAATATTTAAGCCTAGAAGGAAAGGAATGGACACTTAGCATGCATTTGATTTCTGTACTGAAGTGCAAGGCCAAAGTCATCATTGTGCTATTGATCTAGTCAGTGGTTTGGGCATATTTCAGTTCAGAATACAGGTAAAGTTACATTGCTTATTCCTTCTGGAAACCATTATTAATTAAACACTGATGTATGAAGGCCAGTGGTTAACTAAATGTGTTTTTTCCTATTATTATGCCCCAAACGACAGCTGCATATTATCACAATCTCTCTGTTTCAGAGAGCTGGTAAATTTTAGAGTTAGGTAGAGGCTGAGAGGTCCCAGTGGTCAATCAGTCAATCAGTGCTCATGTTGAAATATTTCACTGCTGCTCAGTACTTCAAAACTTACAGAATCTTCTGTCCCACAGTTTTGTGTCATATCTTTTATTAGCATCAAATTCTCACTCACGTAGCTAACATCTTGGCTTTTTTGGCACAAAACAGTTCTTTGACCTGTGTGGATATGCAGTTAAGACTGGCTACAAGGGAGGAGGAACTTGGTAGAGGATGATGATCTTGCCCTCACAGCAAGGCTACTGAGCTCCTTGGAGATTCTTCAGAGCTTCCATGACAAACAGGTAATCATCCTGTCACTTGCTCTTGTAGGCAGCTTCATGAAAAGCTCAGGCTTCACCTCTGCTTGTGTTTCCCAGAAATCCTTTATCACACAAGAGCCAAATAATCTAAAAGTTAATGTTTTCTCTTAAGAAAATCTCTCTGGACCTGAATACTTGTGGGGTTTTAGCTTGTTTGTTTGGTTTTGTACACACCTCCCATCTTTGTACTCATTTCTTCTTGGATAAACACAACCAGGCTTGTTAGTTTCTGGGCTTTTCTCTTTTTTTGTAGCAGCACATTGAGATGCTTGTAAATAGTCTCCTTTAATCAGCTTAAGGGACACACTTGTACAATTAGCATCTATTAGCAGCTACCTCATGCTGTTCTTGCTGTCCAATATTAAATGAACCACGAAAGAGCATGCAGGCACCCAGAGGTGCTATTGCTAGCTCCCTGCTTAGTTGCTTGCACTAAACTAAAGCTCCAGTGATCTTTAAGTCGTATTATTCTGTGCAGGGAGAACAGAGATGCTCCTTCCCCTTGCTCATGCTGATTAAGGCTGGCAGGCCTGAGTGTGGGCATGTGCTGTTCTGTGGGCAGATGAGTCAGTGAGCAGCAAGAGTCTGGCATAATAAATACTGAATAAGCTTGTGAGGTTTCTATGGGATGGATATAGTTGGAATGTGTTCCTGAAGGGGTTAAAAGGACTGAAAATAAACTGGAAGATTAGTGCAGTGATAAACAAGAGTAGGCAGCAAGTGGGATGAGCAGTTAAGGAACTGAACTTTTGCATCCTTAATACAGCCAAATGTCAAGTTGTGAGTCTGGAACCAACTGTAAAAGACACTAATAGCCTGGAAAGCCCTGGCCCTGGGAAGGAGCTGGATGGCAGCAGCAGAACTATTTACATCCCTTTGGATTTTTGTGACTGGAAGATGATTTTAATCTATGTGTTTGACACTGTTTATGGTGCTGGCCTTGCTGCTTAAGAACTGGAGAGATGGGACAAAAAATCGATGGAAGTGCTGGATTAAATACCATAAAAGAGCTCAGAACAGGTCGCTTCTGAGGAAGAGAAAGATGAGATGATTTCAAGTGGGGAGTTCCTCCACAGAGGAGGAAAAACTATTTTAAGACTGTTTGGTAGAGGAAAATATAACAAGAATTAGAAGCTTGTACGAAGCTGGAAACTCAGTTCAGGTGTTTTCAAAGTGAAATTACAACACATTTTTCAATAGTTGAACTACTGGAATGAATCAGCCTTGAACATCACCTTCTCTGTTTCTGCTTTTATGTTTCATTCTCATTGTTATGCTGGCTTTCTGTAAGATTTGTTTTAATTAAGTGTCCTGGTTTGAGCTAAAAGCAAACAGTTCTGTTCAGTGATTTTACCTTTCAACTGAAGCTGCTCTAATTAACTTGCAGTTAGTAGAGAAGGACTTAGATAAGGTATTGATTTATACTTGGATTTAAGGATTATGCTATTGGCTTCTCCAATTCTTACTCCTAGCACCTCAACGTGTTCTATCTCCTAATGTGACTTACCTTGCAGTATCACCCTTATGGATCTCCAAGCTGATGCATTGATGGCTCTAATCTGTAGCTTTGGTGTGGAGAAAATGTATAGAAGAGAGAAATACTTGGTATTTTCTCTTTCTCTTTGGAAGTGGCAGTTCAGCTGAACCCATCCAAAGTCAGAACATGCCAACCTGGCAAGGTCTGTTTGCCTTAGTTGTCTCTAGAGGCTTTATTGCCCAATCGAGTGCGCAAGCAGAGAAGGTAGAGGTGACCTGCACTTAGGGATTGCCAAAGAGCCTTTCCTCATGGCCAAGGCTACCAACAAACATGCATTTCATTGTATGAGCAGAGGCAGGCTCAGAGAGTGCTGCAGCCTTTTTGTACAAGCCCAGGATTGGTGCAATGCTGTGAAAATAGTGAGCTATATCTCTTATGGAGAAAACTGCATCTTGCTCATGGGCTTGTTTAAATCTACTCTGACTCAGTCCCTTTTCCACAGAGTGACAATGTGATAGCAACAGCTTTTTAAAGGGGAAGAAAAGCAGAGATGTGTCATTTCTGTGCTTGTTTAAAATCCAAGCAACTCAGGTAATACAAACCCTATATAACTCTTTGGATTGACTACAATTTTCAATTTTTCCCCACAAAATTTGTTGGCCAAAGTCTTTTGTGACTCCCTTGATGATATGGTGCCTAAACCAAGAACACTGTCTCTCCAGCATCTTATTTCAGAGGGTAATGGAGAGCAAAAGTCTTCAGAGCAGGTTTATTCTTTTATCTGATCTATAGCTATTGTTCCTGTAGAAATCAACATTTGTTTTAAAAGCCAATGACCAAACCTGAGTGCAAAGCCTGCATTTCTTTGACAGGCCTCATAACTCTGAGAATGGGATTCAGTTCAAAGATTAGGACACTTAAATGGAGGTATCTACCATACTTAGGAGCAAGGTGTCCAGCTCCCATCCTAGTTGGTGGAGATTTAGGGTTTGCTCAGGTTGCTGTCCCACAGAAGCTTTATGATCTCTGAAGACACTATGAAGCTGACAGATTTGACACTTGAATGTATGGGATCCATATACCTGTTGGAAGGGAGTCTATAGAGATCACATAGGATACCTCAGGGCATTTCAGATGGCTCTAGATAGCTGTGTGGGGACAAAAGAGTCAAACTCCTTAGTGCCATCATTGCAATGTAGAGATTTATTTGATTTACTCTAAATTAATCACACCTATTGTAATTATCCCCCTCTTAAGCTTAACAAGCTGTGAAAACTCTGTTTCCTTCACTACTTCTTGTTGCCCAGCATGTTTTTGATAACAGCTAAAGTTGTAATGATGCTTGTGTGCTGCTGGTGATCACTGCACGCGCCTTTTCTTTGGCAGGCTCCAGGTAGATTCTTTTCTATCTTTTGTTGTTACTGGTAGTCCTCTGTACAGAGGTTCAAGGCTGCTTGACAGTGCAGTTGGTCTATTGGTCTTTAGCAATAGCTGTAGTAGTGGAAAGCCTTAATAAATGCTGTACAAGGCCAGTTTCAAGGCTGGACATTATCACCTAATAACTTTGATCAGAGGGGTAGCAAATATTTGGATAAGTGCATGCCTGTGGATTCAGTCTGCTGGTGTATCACTTAGAGCAGTGACTGGTTGGAATGGGGTCTATCTGAGGTCTACCCTGGAAATGGAGGTTGATGGTTTCCACTAAACCATCTACTGGGCTTTCTTTCCCTTCTTCTGCCTCCATCCTATCATACCCCCTGAGAAGTGCCCTGGCTATCACCCCTTCCCTTAACCTTTGGTTTGCCCTCGCTCTTTTGTCACCTGATGCAAGCTCACTTCAGGTGGTGATCATGCTTCCTCTCTTGCTCCATAGCTTGCTGAATGCTCCATTTCAAATCACGTGCTGGAGAACTGCTTTCAAGTGTTGTTCTGGTTGTTTCAAGTATTCTTCTGGTTTCCTATCAGCTGAAGTTTTACCTGCTTCACTCAAGTGACACTGCTTCCCAATGTCTTTAAGTCTCCAAAATGGTACCTCACCCTTGCCTTTGGTCACCCCTCAGCAATCTCTGTCACAGAGGAGTGGTACTCCTCTTCTTAAAGTGTTTATGGCTTGGCTTCTACAGAGCTGCTATTAAGATAGAGCCTTCCTTAGCTATTCTCCTGAAAAAATCTTCATCCCAGTGCTCCCTTGCCCTGTAGCAGTTTTCCAGTGCTCTCCTGTCCTACTCCATCCATTTGTGTTTTTGCTGCAAAGGTCTCTCTATACTGTGATCCCTTCTTCTGCATCCTTTGTAACTCCAAAGATAAAAACTGCTCCTTTTTTCACTTTCAAGGAGTTCCATAGCTTAATAATCCTCACCTACCTGCCATCTGCTATCAACTGACTAGTTCTCATGTTGTAAAAAGATCTGACCAGGTCAGGATAAACTTAACGTGAACCAAGCTGTTGGTGTCTGCAGAGCAGTAGCTGGGATGCTGGCAGTGCTGCCTCCTTTCCTTGCCCTCCTAGATGGATGGTTTTCACCTTGGCTTTTCCTCAGGTTGTGACAGAAGCATAGTGGGGTTGTTCTAATTGATATAATTATGTTTAGTTTCTCTAATTCTTATCATGAAGTCCTGATCTGTGTGGAAAGAATATCAATTAGAAACAACAACAGTACAAACACTCTCAGCATGTAAGAAGCTAATGGACCAAGAGCATGAGGCACAGTTACCTCAACCCAGAGAGCTGACTGTTGCTTGCATCATTAATGGCTTCCCTTGTCGTTTTTAACATCAGTTTCTTATTCCTTGTTGCAAGTTCTTGCATCTAAGAACTCAAATAGCTGTGAAATGAGGCAGTTTAATGTGGAGGATGTATTTTTAGGAAGCCTCTCCTCCCTCCGTTTGCCTTTCCTGAGGCTTCGTTGAGCAGAACAGTCAAGCTGAAATGGTGCATAAAGCAGAGAAGAAGTCTTTCCCTGAGTGTAAGGAGCAGTTGTCATTAAAGAAGGGAGCAGAGCTGAGGTCACTGTAGGTCAGCAAGGCCCAGATCTCCTCTTGCCCACTGATGCAACTCTTTGGGCACTGTTCCTCACCCTGTGCTTCAGACCAGACGTGCAAGCTCGTGGTGGGCAGCGATAAAGCTTTCGCAAGCACCAAATGTTCAGCTCTGTGCCCAGGTCTCTTGCAGGCTGAGTTGCCTTTTGAGGCTCTCTGTGTGACACAGGCCAGACAGGGGCTGGGAAGGGACAGGGCAGCTGGCACTGCTCTCCCTGTAAACCAAGGGAAAGGTGAGACTGGCCACGGTGCAGCTGGAACAGGCACATCACAGGGGTTCTGGGGACTGGGCTTCATGCTTCTGCTAGCAAGCACTTCAAGCAGGGTGTTCCCCAGCAGCTAAGGTGAGGATGGAGACCTGCCAGAGCCCTCCACACCCTGACAGAAAACCAGCTGTTTGCTTGAAAAGTGCTGAGCACTTGTAGGTTGAGCAGCTCTGAGAGCAAGTCCATTGCTTAGGAGCCTTACACAGATCCACTGGTGCTTGCCATACTGCTGGCAAGTGGACCTCTTGCCATACCTAGGATCCCTAGCCTGACCTTTTCCAGTCTATGGTCTTTAGTGGCATTCTTGTGGCTGCTTCTATGCCTTAAGTCTGCTGTTACTGGAGACTGAGAGACATCTAATCCCCTTCCAATCAACTACTACACAAATGTTACTGAGAAATACTTACCTGGCTCCTCACACTGAAGAGCTCTCAAAAGATCAGAAATTAGCCAGATTTCTGAATCTCTCAGGGATTCTACTAGCTGATGAGATGAATTTTAGAAGTGACTGTTATCCTTGAAAAGATAGGGAAGGTCTGTAGGGTCTTAGACATCAGTGAATTATGTACTTTTCCTTTGAATTGCTCTGAAGTGACCTTTCTCTCCTTTCACAACACGTGGACCCAGCTGCATCAGAGAATGGTTCAGCTTGGAAAAGACCTTTAAGACCATCAAGTCCAACTGTTCACACAGCACTGCCGAGTCACCACTAAACCATTATTTGATTTGAAGTGTGTCCCACAGAGTTGTCTGTCTTGGCAGAAAACAAATTAAAGTCAACACCAGTTAGCAAGCTGGGTATTTACACTGACAGCAGTCCATTTAATAGCATGTAACCTCTTTAGTGTTCAATTCTAAGGTTATTACGAGGCAATGACTGCTTTTACCACCCAGCCTCCTGTAGGCAGCTACCTAAAGAGGGACAGGCTGCAGGCATCATTATGATCAAGCCCTTTCTGTGTGGTGTTTAGCTGTGTTGACCTTCTTGTTGTGTAAATGAGAGCAGATCTTGGCCTTACCTTCAGGCTGCTGATGTCTGTGCATACTATTGACAGCTAAGCTATAGTTATCACCAAAATGTATTTCATCTGGGTCCAAAAAGGCTTAAGCACTTAAACTCCTTGATGTGCCTAATCTGTAATGTGCTTATGCCTCTCTCAGGAGGTACTCTTTGCTCATACTCACCCTTTGCAGAACAACCACAAGGTTAGAATCATCCCCTGGGGTGTGGGAGAGATTAGACTCAGTACCCTCTTCTACCTCAGGGACTTCAATCCTGTGTCAAAACTGAATCTGTAAGGGTACCACCAGGGAGTCATGCAGATTGTCTTGTTGGATGAGAGAAAACAGGCTAGAGATTCCCTGTTTTTGTTTCTGTAGGCTCCATCAACCTACAATCCACACAAACCAGTCCCATATCCCATCCCACCCTGTTGGCCACATGCAACTATTGCCCCAAGTAAGGCTTCCCTGGGCTTGAGCTTGATGATGGTTTCATTTGTGCATGTCAGACAAGACCAGGGCTGTGTCTCTCTTCTCATATGGGACCAAGGTTTGGGCTTTGGCTTGACAAGTCTTTTGACTTACTGCTGTTGTACCAAACTTAGAGATATGGTCAGGCACTGCCCTGAGTTGGGTGGAAATACATACAAACTTGCTCAAGGATGAATTCCTATGCAACCTGCTCTAGGCTCTCCTGCTCTTGCAGGGGGGGTTGGACTAGATGATCTCCAGAGGTCCCTTCCAACCCCTAACATTCTGTGACTCTGTGAGAAGGAGAGTGAATATCTGAGGCAGCCTCATGGATAGGATTCTCCCCTGAAGGGTGAGGTCTTTGTACCCCCTCTGCCCATATCCCTTGATGCATTTTACCTGTTAAATAAGGAATGTGAAATACACAATCCACAGCAGAGGTTGCCTCCTTCCCACCAGCCTGGGTCTACCCTGTATTTCTCTCTTTGCTCTTATGGTCTTTAGTCTTCCTCTTTTGGCTCTCCTGTCTTAAGAGGAGCTGTGCTCTGAGGAGAGGCAGCCCAGGGACTTGGCCTGTCATACCCTTGTGGTGGCCATGACCCTGGCAGGGCTGAGGCCTATCGATTGCTGAAGTGTTTGATTACATTAGCTGAGCCAGACCTTGTACTCTTTTCTCCTCATGCTTGCATCTGTGTGAGAGGTTTAACTGAGGTCAGAAAGGAGCAGCCATGGCACAAAGCAAACTACTTCTATATAGCCCACTATAAAAAAAGAACTCCTCTCTATCCCAAACTGATCACACTCTTGATTTCTATGTCTTTTGTCCTTTGAATATTTAGCATGGAGGAGAGAGACAGAGAAGTTAAAGCAGTTCTAGGACTCACTCCCTTCTTTATGAGGAGCTCTATCAGCTAGAATGTGTAGTTTGGAAATATCTAGTAGTCCTGTAGCTCATCTTCTGTGAGGAGGCTTACTTGGGAGCCAAGAACAGGAGTCAGACCATAAGTCTTCAGAATCATACAAAACCAGGATAACAATGAGATTTTTAAGTCCACTCATTCTCTTTGTTGGCAAATGATAAGAAAACTCATTCAACCTGCAGATGGTGCATTAAAAATGTGCCAGCCATCCATCACTGGGAGCAGAAAAGGACTGGGATGGTACAGAGAACCAAGTTATGTTGTCCCTGGAAAACTTGTCCTTACAGACAGGCCACCACTAAAAATGAAATGTGTGGGCATACTACTCTAATGGAATTAGACTAGGAAGACCTAGGGAGTACAACCAAAGGAGAATGGAAAACCAGAGTTCAAACAAATCCAACCAGAAGCACTGGTGGCTATTTATTTATCTCCATGTTGGCATATGAGCTGGCAAATTTCAAGCTGGCTTTGGATGATAAATCTTTGATAATGTTAAGACATTAAAACAAGAAACAGTCTAGAGACACTTTTGGATCAGCTAATAGCATTTATTTTAGAACATTTACAACAAGGAGTATATCACAATGAATATAATACAAGTTGTTGCAGTTTCACTAGAACGTGAACGTTGTTGTAGGTTTACTTCAAATCTTTGTCTAGTTTTTCATAAAACCATATAGGTACTTCCCCAGAAAACTCCCTCCTCCCCACCCTGAATCTGCCTTTATTCAACAATAACTATATTTCAACTGGGGGAAGAACCACTCCCCTCAGCATTTCCATTATAAAAAAGGATACGTTTTAACTGTAGCTGAATTTGGACAATTACATTGATTTAGCAGATGAAATTCTAAGTCTGGGAAAGTATTTGCTGATAGAAAAAAAAACAAAAACTACTGTACACACAGAATTCAACATCTAAACTTGCATTGTAGAAATGGCTGGTGAAAGGGGAGGCATTTCCATCACCACAGTGCATGCTGGTACCATGATGGTATTTTCCATTAGACTGATGAATTAGCATCTTCATAGAGGTTTTCCCCTCAAGACTTGCAACATTTCATCTTCATATATGCATAAAATCCATATCAAGTACATGTTAGATAGTGTATTTCTATAGTGCATAGCTTAGCTTTTTAATATCAAATAGGTATTCAGAGGCATTTCAGTCTATACCTGAAATCAATGTCATTAGCTGGCTGCAGAATGCCCAGGCCTGCACGGGACTGATCTAAAGAAGGACATTGCACATCATTGTCCACAAGCTCTATCTCAAAATAGGACAAAATCAAAGCCAAGAACTGTTTAATTTCATGGACAGCAAATAACCTGCCTGGGCATTTAGCTATGCCTGTGCCAAAGGGCATGTAGTAGTACTTGAGCTTGCGGCCGTGGCGGTAGAAGTCAGTCTTCTCTCCTCCGTGCTCGGTGAGGAAGCGATCGTATTTGAATGTCTGCAATCAAACACACACAAGAGTTCCTTGGGATTTGAGCACCTCCAAAGAGTACCTCATAGAATCACTGTGGTTGGAAAAGAGCTCTGACATCATCGAGCCCAACTATCCACCCAACATTCCCATGCTCACCACTAAACCATGGCCCAACTATCCACCCAACACTCCCATGCTCACCAGTAAACCATGGCCCAACTATTCACCCAACACTCCCATGCTCATCACTAAACCGTGGCCCCAAGCACCATAGCAACGAGGATTTTGAGCTCTTCCAGAGATGGTGATTCCACCACCTCCCAGGGCAGCCTAGGCCAACGCCTGAGAACCTTCTCAGTGAAGAAATTGTGCTTAATATCTAATCTGAACCTCCCCTGGTGCAACTTGAAGCCATTTCCTCTTGTCCTGTCACTTGTTACCTGGGAGAAGAGACTGTGTCTCACCTTACTACCACTTCCTTTCAAGTAGTCGTAGAGAGCACGAAGGTCTCCCTGAGCCTCCTCTTCTCCAGGCTAACCAACCCCAGTTCCCTCAGCTGTTTCTCATAACACTTGTGCTCTAGACCCTTCACCAGCCTTGTTGCCCTTCTTTGGACACACTCCAATAGCCCAATGACCTTCCTGCAGTGAGGGGCCCAAAACTAAACACAATACTCAAGGTGCAGCCTCAGCAGTGCTGAGCACAGGGGGACAGATAGATAGATAGTAGTGCCAGCCCCCATGGTGCTTCTTTGGAGAGGAGAGCCCTTGAGAGGCTCGTGTGTGTGGGACATGATCCCAGGTTCTTTGCTGATAACTCTCCTTTCCTTTTCTAACCTCTTAAGGATTATAATCTTCATCTTGTTTATGCAGCAGAACTGGAAGCTTTCTCCTTTGCCTGGGGGAAAATGTTATCCTTATCCTTGTCCTTTTTCAACCCTCGATAAAGGTGACTTTTCCTCAGTGAGGAAAACAAGGAGTTGCAGGCTCTCTTGGGCTAGCAGCAGACTTTTTGATCAGGCTAAGACATGTTTTGCAGATAGTGCTTGGGCTGACTTTGTTCTCTAGGTGTAAGAACAGACTGTCTGGAGCACCACAGATGCTCTGTTTAAAGGCATATTGTCTTCTGCTAGAGCTCGAGAGTTTCCTGCACTTTGATGAGCACTTACCAAGGGATCAGCATAGATTTCTGGGTCAAAATGCAGCAGCTGAGGGTAAAGAGCTACGACATCGTCGCGGCGGATGTGGTAAAAATCGTTCTCTAGGTGCAGAGTGAAGTCCTCCTTGGCAACTCTGAAAGTCATGGATGCACTGGACAGCCTCATTGCCTCCTTGATGATGCTGTCTGTGGGGAGAGGAAAAGGTCTGCTTACCATGGAAATAGGATCTGTGTGTCCCTGGGGGAGGTCATGCATTCGGAGCTGTTTCAGAGCCATTATCAACCCTGCATGTATTAGGAGGAGTGTTGTAACAATAACTTTCTACATGCCTAAGGAATTAGCTTTCTCACTTCTTTTTAGCATCATTCTGCAGATAACACACAGAACATCACCCACTTTCCTCTAGAAAAATACTTAGGAGTTGATGTATTTGAAAGTCAGGCACATCTTCAGTCTGAGATAAAGAACAAACCAGGCAAAAACTGGAAACATACCAAGAAAATGACACAGTGCAGAGATCAAGATTGTCTGCAAGCTTTCAGTGCATAGAAACCAGTACTCAGAGAAAGGAACTTGGGTTTCTTTTTGTTTCAATAGGAGCTGATTTTCTTTCTTTTTAAAGCAACAGTAGCTAAAGGGTGAGATGCTCAAAACTCTGACTTGGAAATTGTGCCTGCAATTTGTAGCATAATAATAAGAAATGAAAGTAATGGTATTAGAAGGGGTTGCCTCATAAGAATTAGGATAAAAAATTGGGCAACACCCTTTTATTTGATCTGAAGTCATTACTAAAGAAAATATTGTTCTGAATTATCCAATACTATATTGCTTAGCTGAGGAGCAGTATGGAAACATGAGATTACCCAGGAAAAAGTGCTATTCCTGGGTAATTCTGATACCCTCAGGACCACATTGGGAGGACTGATTGTGTTCTAGTGTTTGTTGCCTAATTCCATGGTAATTCCCAGCAAGCATTTCTATGGTAACAAGTAGAAGCAAGTTGTGGGGTGGTTTCTAGTGCTCCTACCTAGTACTGGCATGTTATCCAGCTGTTTTCTGTTCAAGGAAATCTGTTTGCCATCTAAGCTGATCTTCTCTCCAGCACTTTCCAAAATGCTTTGCAGTTCTTTGGTAGCAGCTCTCATTGCTTCTGGACTCCTAAGAGCAAAAAAAAAAGCAAAAGTACAACATGATTTTACCTTTCAGAATGCTTGAAAAAGGGGTTTTGCCATTAACTTTCTCCCTGACTAAGATTCAGTTTGTTAGCTGATGAGTACAACCTTCTTCAGTGAAAATGTTGCAGCAAAGTGCTGCATTTACACTTTTTATGTCTTGGCAAAGGAATGATAGCTTCAAAACAAAGGAAAAGAACCCCAAGGACTTGATTCTGTCTACAGTGACAAGTGGGACATAACTCAGGGCATAAACAGGAATGTCACTGAAGTGCAGTGCCAAGAATAAGCAGTAAACCAAGCAGTTGTAGATTAGGAAATAACCCCTCTGCAGGAAGAAAGTTTAGGAGCAGGATTACAGATCAGTTTTATAATGTCACTTATCCTGGATGATGTCTTATTATGTGGCAATGTTCTGTCTAGCTGTAAAGAGTCTTTCTGATACTAAAAGTCCACACAGTATATCCTTCAGTGTCTAGACTTCCTATCAGACATGGTATAGATAAGGTATGGTGAAATATGGATAGATTATAATATAGCATGCAGTTGTGTCTTGATGAAGGCACAAAAAAAATCAGGGTTTTAAAAGATTTGAAGGCCAGAAGACCTAAAGCCAAATCATTCTTGGAGTGAAAAGTAGTAGAGACCCTCAGGTACTAGCATTGGCAGGTAGATATGTGGGTACAAGCCACTGGCTAAATGAAAACATCATCAATTTAGATACATATATAAGAGTTAGTCATGCTGAGGTAGGCTATACTCCACAGAGACCCTCTCTAAAATGGACATTTAATAGTGTTACCTGAGCTGTGCACTCCTCTCCTCAGTAACAAGCTCAGCAGCTGCAGTCTACTCTGCAACCTCAGTGAGATCTATCAACATATCAACTATTTTCTATTAAGGATGTATGATAAAGGTCATTTTGCCTGCCCTAGTGAGGTGGTCTGAAAATGTCCAATTATACTGGGAGCCCTCAATACTATTCATGTTCTGACTCCAACCAGTGCTTTTAATGTCATATCCTAGAGATTTACACCAAAGCTTTCTTGACAAAGTGTAGCAGTGCCCTAGAGAGGTTTGGGTTTTTTTAATCTTCTACAGAACTACACTGTGGTGCCACTGCTTGGTCTGAGATGAGGAAAGGGAGTTTCTGTGCAAGTCCAGAACTGTATGCTACTTCTATATGCTTTTAGACACTGAGGAGGCACCAAGCAGTGGAATTTGCCTGTGTTCATGATGAAATACAACAAACATTTTACTTATTTGCAAACAAAAAGCACTGGGACTTACTTCAGAAGATAGAACAAGGTCCAAAAGGTGGCAGGAATGGTGTTGGCTTGGGAAGCCCAGAGCACTGCCACGTGGGTCTTGGCTTTTTCCATGTCATCAAAGGTGGAGAGAGTGTCGTTGAGGAACATGCGGAGCGTGACGAGCTCCGAGAGGTTGTCCCTCTTCAGGAGGTTCTTGTGGAGCAGAGCCTCCCCCAGCCTCTCCCGGGCACTGTGGGCACTCTTGAAGAGGTGGATAGGCAGCCCTGCCACCAGGGCTGGGAAGATCCTATCAAATTCCTTGAAGTTTTCAAGGGCATTTAGGATATGAGCTCTCTCATTTGCCTGCTTCGATGGTTGGTTTGTGTCATTCTTTGAATGAAGTTCTTTCCCAAAAAGGGTTAAAAAGCCAGACTCAAACATCACCTGGCAACAGAATGTATAAAGTCCTTCTGTCACCCAGCTGTTGGGCTGAAGTTTAGATGTTCTTGACTGCAGCATGACATACTGTAGGTTTTCCATCATGGCTTCAATGAGGGCATCTAGGGCATTACCTTGAAGAGTTCTAATGAAGGTCTGGTGAAAATTTTCAGTGGTGTTTCCCTCTGCTGGGTCAATGCTACCATGCCCAAAAGCCTGTCAAAAATACATTGTATGCATGATAAATAAGGCTTGTCATAACCTTGGTGATAAAGCCTAACAGGAATTAGAGCCAAAGTATAACTTCATAGCTTACTAGAGGGAAGCAGAATAATGGCTGTTAACACTAGAACTGATACTTTCTCAGTGAAACACAGAGGTAGGCAAATGAAAAGAGATCACAAATAAATGGATGTGGTTTCCTAGACCTTCATCCAGCTCCCACTGACATCAACAGGAGCCTTTTTGCTGGCTTCAGGGAGAGTTTGACTGAGCTCCTACTGTGCTGCATCATCTGTTAAGGCATTAGGACTGAATCTCTCATAGCAGTGAGAACATCCCTGAAGAAGCTTTCAGCTTCAGCAAGCTGAAATAGCATTTTGTGGGTGGTGTTAATTGTATTTCTGCTTTAGCAACGTGGGATATTATATGGCTAAATAAAGTCATTCTCAGGCAATCCAAATCAGTGCAAATTTCCATTAAGGAAAAGGGAAAAAGAGACCTCAGTGTTTTAAACCAATAACACAAACCCAGTTCTATTTCAAAGGCATAATAGAGATGAACTGGGTTTGTGCTGCCAGTAGATACTTGGCATGTTCAAGGCCTTTGCAGAGTGATACCTTGGCAGAGGTAGCAAAATGGAACTTCTTCCAGTCCAGGTGTTTCCCCTGGCGTGTCAGTGCGTGGTAGGAGAAAGGATCAGTGAGGAAGTGGATGTACTTCCCAGCTACTCGGCAGGTGAAGGTGTGCCCATGCTTCTTCTGCTTCTCCCTGAGGAATTCCAGGGGGTTGGCACCAAACTGCAAGGCACAGCCCAGGTATGGAAGGAATCCATTTTCAAGTGGGGGTTCACCTTGTCGCCTACAAAACACAACCAAAAGCTGAGTGCGTAAGTATGTGTAAAGAGCTCTTCTTCCAGGAAGGAAAATACTGAGGATAAGCTTTCTATAACATGAAAAAATGCAACACCCCTCCCTCCCCCAACAAATAGCCTATTGACAAATAATGTTCTCCCTTTAAAGGACTAAACCTAGTGTGAGGTGTGCAAGAAAGATGAACTTCCCCAGCCTGTACTATAAAAAACACACCAAAACCCAGTTGGATCATGTCATCATTCTTTTGCCTAGATCAGGAATGTGTTTGTCACCTGATAAAATGCAGACTTGTTGCCATTAGCTCACATGCACATGTATGTGATAGTCCCATAAACGAATAGTCCATCCCACTAATGTTGTCTGATACATTTTGGGACAACAGGATCCACAATTTCCATTTGAAGTGCAAGGGGAAGAGCCTTTCAGTGTGTAAAGATTGTTATTATTGGCATATCCCATTTGGACTAGGTCCTGCTGAAAACAGTGGGAATTTTGCCATGCTCTTCAGTAAGGACAGGGGCAAAGTGCCATTACATTAAGCATATACTTTGAAGTTAAGCATATGCTTTAATGATATTTTTTAATCTGAATCAAAAAACTAATTTCCTGCCTAAGGACACCATGGCTGCTAAAATAACTTTCAGATAATACTTCAGCTTGTCTAGTCAATTCCTGATGGTTATTATCTGAAATGGACTATTTTCACCTTTTTCATTTAAAGTAAACCAAGAAAATGACTGTTGAAAAATACAACACTATAATATGAAAGCAAATTCCTGGCTCCTCAGGTAAATGTGCCAGCAGGATAAATGCTTTTAAGGAACATACATTCAGCAGAGGAAGGTACATAAATATTATCTGTATGAAATTGTGTCACTAGATATGATAGGCTGGCAATATGAAAAGGTTTGTAAGTAAGGATTAAATCATAATTAGATGCAAGTAGGTATTAGCTGTGATTACAATGCAGGTAAAACTAGAGCCCAGAGATCAGATCATGCATATTCATCTTTTAATTACCTCATTTATGCATTGATTGTATCTACAGCTGTCTAGGCATTAAAAAGCCTCTACATAAAAATTGATTGTGGTAGAAATGCCTCAAGAGACCAAACTCCAAGTGTTGTCCATGCCATCATGCACCTCTCCATCTGACACTCCTCAGACTCCATTTCTTTTAGCTAGGCACAGAGTATATTTGACAGAAATAGAGGCTGGGTACAATGAGATGCAGTTACAGATCGATTCCTTACCTCCTCCTCCTCCCTAGAAGAAACCAAACCCCACAGCAGAGCATTATAGCTGCTCCCCAGATCCATGATGCTATGAACATTTCTGGGAATGCCCCAAAACTTTCAAGTGGAAAGCTGGTAGCTGGCAGTGTGGCAGGAGAGGTGAGTGAGAATGGTGCAGAAGAGAGGTGAGGATTTATATGCTGTGGGGGCACCCCTGTATCTAATGGCATTCGGTCAAGCTAGCAAGCTGTTGATTAACCATTGCTGGAGAGAGCCTCTTGTGTCTCTGTTCTGGCATCTTGCTGCAGAGAGCTTCACTGGACTGATGCAGACCATTGCAGACATGGCCTTGAGCTGATGTCACCTGTCAGTAGTGGTTCCAAAGTAATCAGAGAGCTGTAATAGCTGATAATTTGAAGGTCTGTCAGGTGTGTTTTGATCTATCCTCCAGATTTACCAATTGCAGTTTATAGTTCAAGTTTAGCAATATATGAAATAGCTACTGACAGGTTGGAAGGCTGAGAGAGTTGGGAAAAGAAGGCTCCAGGGAGACCTTATTGTGGCCTTTCAGTACTTGAAGGGGACTAGAAGGAAGATAAGAGCCTGTTGTGACAGGACAGGGGGTGATGCTTTTAAGCTAAAAGAGGGAGATTTAGAGTAGATAGAAGGAAGAAATGCTTCTCATTGAGGGTGGTGAGACTTTGGCTTAGGTTGCCCAGAGAGGTGGTAGATGTCTCAATGCCTGGAAAGATTCCAGGTCAGGTTTCTAAAAGAGAACCTAATGGGTTTTAGTCACTTTTTCAGGCACACTTCTGTAGCAGCTTCTGAGAGCTTCTCCTAGAGCTGTGCAATAAAGCAGTAGAGAGCTGGGCCTGGTGCTGCCCTGATGGAACTACCCTGAAGGCACTGAGCTGTGTGTCTGGCAGATGGGAATATTGTCCTGCCTTCAAACCAAGGCAGAGGCTGAGGCATGGAGGAACTCTCTGCACATGCCATGACATTGGAGGCAGTCTTTAAGTTGCTATACTGAAGAAATAAAATCTTTACAGCACTGAGGTTTGCCTTAATCTAAAGGCCAAGCCCTTCAGTGTGTCAGCTCAAGATCCTGGCCCCAACTCCACTGCCACTTAAGCACAGACATGTCGTCTCTTTTCCCAGAAAAAACTGCTTTTTCTTTGGCTGCATTTAGCCTCTTAGAACAGAATGACTGCACACTGAGGGTGCTGAGACCCCAGCCCAGAGAGGTGGCAGATGCTCCATCCCTGCAACCATCCCAGATCAGGTTGGTTGAGCCTCTAAGCAACCTGATGTAGTTACAGATGTCCTTGCTGACTGCAGAGGGGTTGGACTAGATGACCTTGAAAGGTCCCTTCCCACCTAACCCATTCTATGATTTGATGATTCTGTGAACCTTTCACAGCCAGAAAACTGTTAATAAATAATTATATGTCACCACCTACTGGCAAAGCTCTTTGAATGGCACTTGTGATGTGTTCTGCAGCAGTCACTGGGCTCTGCTGGTGGTCAGGGTTTGTTTCTTGTTCCTGTAAAACTGGAGGGTACAAGTGAAGGATGAATACACTGCTGGGTGAGGGATGAGGGGTGGGTGTTGCAGAGAGCAGGAGCTGAGGAGGAGGAAGACAAAGCACAAGATAAAAGACAGAAGCATTGACACAGCTGGAAGGTTTCCAAATGGGAACAAAACATTGCTTTTTCTCAACAAACTGACAAGCATTGGTGCTCCAGGAGCTCATATGGCTCAAGACTGATCTCCTAAGTTAAACAGGTTTGGTGTGGCTCAAAAAGGTGGTGGCAGGCCTCCAAAAATAAAACCCTGCAGAAGGCATTTGACTTGCTGAGTCAGTGTGGAGACAGCTCCCCAGAAAAGAGAGGGCACTGGGCCAACACCAACACATGCCTTGGGATCAGCCACCCTCTGATTGCTCCTGGCAGTTCATGTTCCCAGCACAGACCCCCTCGGAATCCTCTGGTTGATCTAAAGACTTCCACTGGTGACAGATATAGAAGGGAAAGTCTAATTACAACTTCTCATCTGTGGTAATGAGTGACCAAGGAATGATCTGGGAGGGAGGGCAAGGAAGCTCAACTGCAGGAATCCCACAATCCCAGCATGGTAAGGGTTGGAAGAGACCTCTGGGGATCATCCAGTCCAACCCCCCTGCTAAAGCAGGCTCACCCCCAGCAGCTTGCCCAGGATTCTCCAGCTGGGCTTGGAATCTCTCCAGAGGAGGAGACTCCCGAAGCTCTCTGGGCAGTCTGGGCCAGGGCTCTGCACCCTCACACCAAAGAATTTTTTTCCTCCTGTTTAGATGGAACTCTCTGTGTTCCAGTCTGTGCTTATTGCTCTTTGTCCTGCCACTGGGCACTACTAAAAAGAGTCTGGCCCCAGCCTCTTGCCCCTCACCCTTTAGATATTGATAAGCATTGAGCAGATCCTCAGCCTGAACCAGACCATATCTAATGTGAATGTATAAAAGGTTGATTTAGAGTCACTGGGAGCAAGGAAGAAACACTGAATCCCTGGGAAGCAGTTAAACAAGGAAAATTACCATTACTATGAAACAGAAGCCTTATTTTCACTATACCTACCTCCTGTTTCTAGTCTTTACCACCTGAAAACAAAGAATAACTGTGTACATCTGAGATAGGAAAAAGCTGTTCAGGCTATTTAAGTCCTTTCCAGTGAAGGCCCATTTGTGCATTAGGCACAGGAAGAGCATACTCACCCCTCCTGCCTGCCTGCCTGCCTGCCTGCCTAGAGCTCAAGTACATCCCTTCCTCAGCTCCCTTTCCTGTCTCCTCTCCCCTGGGACTGACTCAGAATTGTGCATGAAGGAGCCTGTTGTGTGCAGGAGCTCTGCCTCAGCTGTTGTAAGAGTTGGAAGGTGTCTAGTGATTGAGGAGGAGAGAGGAACATCTTACTGCTCACACCCTGCACCAGCAGAGTTGGATGCTGTTCCCACCTCTGCCCCTAAGGTCTCTTGCAGTGACAAACAAGTCCTCTTGCCAGGCTGTCCACACACAGTTCCTGTATTTTCCTCACTTTCCTATTGCCCTGCAGAGGCTCTAGATTCTAATTTGTAGAAGTGTTGGGCACACAGAACCCTGAGTGAAGTCAGGGAGGTGATGATTTAACAAAAACTCTTCTGTATTCTCCCAAACATGAGACACAAGTTTGGAGAGCTGAGAGCTCAGAATAATGCAGTATGAGCATATTCAACTCAAGTGCTTCAATTCCCCTCTTCTGTAGCCTGGGAATTAGGATAGATTGTTTGGCCAGCACTTGGGCACTAGAGTGTTACTGAGAAAAGATGGTGACAGCATTAGTATTTCCATCTTTAGAGCAGAGTTTGGATAGCAGACAGGAAATCAGGCATGAAACTGCCAAGTGAACAGTGGAAAATTGTGCACCCACTGAGCACTATTCACCCTGTGGGCTGGGGAGGGGACAGTGGAGGTAATATTGCCCTGAAAAGGCAGGCTGGAACATAGATAAACAGGGAGCCACAGACAAAGTGATCCAGGCAATTTAATTCTAGGAGATTCTGATGTTATAATACCTTACTGGAGCTTTCAAGGGTCAGGACTGGGCTCACTACTAGACAAGTTGCCAGAGGCTCTCTCTGAACCACTCTGCCTTCCCGAAGGGAAGAGAAAGGGAATAGGGGAGAGAGACTTAGGGGTTGGAGAAGGAAACTAAAACAGCTTTAAAGAAACAATAACAACAAAATGAAATAGATACAAATAGATACCAAAGCAATCCTGAACCCAACTCACTGATAGCAGTTACTTCACTGTCACCACTGATGCTGTGGCAGCCCTGGGGAAGTCCCAGGCTGGACTCAGGGGCAGATGGGAACTGGATTCAGGAGCTGGATTTGATCAGGATCAAAGGCAGAACAGACAGAGTCCTCTTCAGACACTGGCCAGTGAAGAAGAGGCTTGATCCTCCTGATCCCTCAGCTATACCCTCCTGATCCCTCAGCTTTACCCTGAATATGACGTGCAAGGGATGCAATCCCTTGTTGGTCAGTTTAGGGTCACCACTCCTGTCCCCTGCTCCCCACAGGTGTGGTTACCAGTGATCTTGGTCTGCACCCCAACCCTTGGTACTAAACATGAAGAATTATCATCACTAGCAGCAGAGAGTGTCTGAGAAAGCCTGCTGTGAACTTCAGAAGGTGCCTCACTGAGGAGTGAAGCTCATGTAATGTAATTTCTTCTCCGTGAGAAAGTGTTATGCTGAGATTCTTATTTCTCTATTCAAACTCCATGAATGCTTGTTTACCAAGTCTAGAGGTGTATTGCCACAGCTCAGTGCAATGCAGACTCCTTACCTAAGCTGCCTTGAGAAGAAATCCAAACACTCCATCAGGACACTCCTTGCTTAGAGTAGGAGCCATTAACCCCCTCATGACTACCTCAGGGACAGAGCTGCCTCAGGACAAGGATTCTATGTCCAGCACTGACAGGGTGCTCTCTTGCACACTTGGTCTATGTTTTGAGCAACCACTGGTAATGTCTAACAGTTGAATGGGTGGAGAGTTTCCTCCTGAACAAAAGCACAACTTCTTTCCAGCTTCAGAGGAGAAACATGAATTTTTAGCTAACGACCCTGTATTATTTTATTTGGGTTTTTTGCAACAGCTGAGGCTGTTACTGATCAGTAGGTGGTTCCTGTTATGCTTTGAAAGCTGGCACAAGAGTAGTAAAAAAAACCCCACAAACTGTAGATTGATAATGGACAATGATCACACTCAGTTGCCCATGGGCGTTCTAACTTCAACAAGCAAAATCTGATAACTTGCTCATTTGTTCCACCTCTCTCAAACAATAGCTAATCTTCTTGCCGGTACCTCAGGAACAAATTCAGAGCCATTTGGTTGGGTAATTCACCTCTAACTCCTTAGAGCTTCCCAGTCTCAGTGGAGTTCTTGCAAAGATACAGGCAGGCCCTTCTGCTGCCCTCCTTCAAACTCTGGGGCACAGATAGATCTTGTCCCAGATCCTCAGTTCACATCACAGGATGACTGAGGCATGTGCCATCCCTTTGCAAGCTTTGGTTTCCTGGGGAAGGAAACAAGACTAGAACTTTAGGATTTTAAAGACTGAAAATTGATGTTAGGGAAGTTCATGCTGTAAGTAAGCTAAATAGAGAATAATGATGGTGATGGAGTAGAAAAGCCTCTTTCTGAGCTTGTTCTGGGATTTCCCTGTCCCTGGTATACTTCACATCATGGTTTCTCCAAGGAAGCTTCTCCAGGAGAAGCTTCAGACACACATTTGTAGGAAAAGGCCCATGCAGATGCTGGAATGTGGGTGAGGCGACATGGGCATCCCAGGTGACACGGGCATGTTGTGACTCACTGATAGGCTGGCCAGGAAACATGCAAAACAAGGCTGATACAAGGCAGCTAGCAATGTGTGCTTTATTGTAGGGGGAAAATAATAGGTGGAAAATGAATAGGAAACTGTGCTTTTTCCTTCATGGAAATGACAGCTGTGAACCAGTTACCTCCTGTATGCTGCACTGGAGAGGCCACACCTTGAATCCTGGGTTCAGTTTTGGGCTAAAGAATAACATTGAGGTGCTGGAGTGTGTCCAGAAAAGGGCAACAAAGGTGGTGAAGGGTCTAGAGCACAAGTGTGGTGAGGAGCAGCTGAGGGAACTGGGGTTGGTTAGGCTGGAGAAGAGGAGGCTCAGGGGAGACTTCCTCTCTCTACAACTCCCTGAGAAGAGGTTGTAAAAAGGTGGAGCTTGGTCTCTTCTCCCAGGTAACAAGTGACAGGAGGAAACAGCCTCATGTTGCACCAGGGGAGGTTTATGATGGATATTAGGAAAAACCTCTTCCCTGAAAGGGTTATTAAGCATTGGGCCAGGCTGCCCAGGGCAGTGCTGGAGTCACCATGATGGAGGTGCTCATAAACCGTGTAGATGTGGTGCTTAGGGCCATGGTTTAGTGGCATGGGAGGTGTTGGGTCGATGGTTGAACTCGATGGTCTTAGAGGTCTTTTCCAACCTAAATGATTCTATGATTCCATAATAAAGGCAAACGAAAGTGCGAGCAAATGAAGAGCCATCGGATATGTGAAACAAGAGACCGGATGGGGAGCGGGGTCCGCATCTAACGGAACTTGACCACTTCCACTCAGCGACCATCCCTTCGCCCCATAACCACCAGCGGAAAACCGGGACCCCTTCCCCGGCCCCGGCCCCGGCCCCTTCCCCGCCCGCCGGGCCCGGCCCCCTCCCGCCGGTTGAGCATGCGCAGGGCCTGTGCGGTTCCGCCCCCGCTCCCCTCAGAGCGGCGCTGACGGGACTTACGGGAGCTGCTGTCGCCTCTCTCCGCGCTGCGGGCCCCGACGAACAGCAGACAGAGGTGAAGGAGGGGCCGGGGCCTGGGGCTTGGGGCCTGGGCCGGGGCTGGCCGATGAGACTTACTGCCCCGTGGCCCTTTGTGCGCGGGCTCGGGGCTGCGGTGGCGGCCTGCCCTCGGCGGCGGGAGGAGAGGCTGCGGGCGCGGTGGCCGGGCATGGCGGATCGAAGCGGGGAGGGGGCTAGCCCAGGGCACAGTGGGTCCCTGCCTCCTCCGGGGAACCGTGTCGAGCTCTGGCTGGCTTGGGCCGTGCGTTGCGGGACCACCGCTCCTTGGAGCTGGCTTGGGCCGTGCGTTGCGGGACCACCGCTCCTTGGAGCTGGCTTAGGGAGAAGAGAAGGGGGCGAGGGGCGCTAGCTGCCCAAGAGGCTTCTCTGTCCGCAGCCGGAGAAAACGGAGCAAATAAAGCCTGATGTATCCGAGTCCACATCCTGCCGCAGTTATGGGTGTGGAGGTAGCTTCTGACCTCCCGTTCGGGCTCCGGGATCATTGCGTAAGGAACTGCTCGGCCAGTTCCTGTAAGGAGACTCGGATCTCGGTAATAAAAGCCCTTTTTTTTTTTTTTTTTTGTTTAGACGAGCTTGGGTATTGCGGCAGGGGAGCTGAGGATGCGAAGTGCTGCCTTTGGGGGCAAGCGAGCCCTCCTTCAGGTCTGCAATGGAGGCAGCAGGTTTAGAGCTAAACGCATAACGAGAGCAGTTGCTTAGAGGCTCATTAGATATGTATCCGAAGGGAAATGCTGAGTTATTAGTGGAGAACGTGGCTTGCAAAACAGTTGCTCAGTTCCTGATGCCTCGGCCTGACCTCCAAGAGGTTTTGTCCTGGATCTACTTTAAAGACTATACTGTAGGTTCATAAGCTTCTAACTTCTGGAAGGGGAAAGCAATGTTTCAGTACAGATGTTGGCTTTGTCCCCTGCTGTCATCTCTCCACAGCTCACAGGTAGAAGACTCTTGTGGGTGGCATTTTTTTAGTTTAGGATGGTGTTTTCCCTCCCCCAGTATTGACTGTGGGTGCTTTTGGAGACAGCAGTCACTACAGGCTGGGCAGAGCTGGATCCCATGCTGCCTTCAGCTCCACACATCCCAACCTGGGAGAGCATGTAGGAAAGCCTGTCTCTTCTCTACTGTGCCACCGAGGGGCACTTCAGCATCACTCCCACCCACAAGACTTCCTGCTGGCTGCCCCACGGTGTCACGAGTGCTGCCTTTCCACGGGTCACTAGTAAGTGGCCTGGCACTTCCCTTTGGCAAACAGGATCTGCTGACTGGCACCAGAGACCAGCCAAGGGTACTGAGAAACAGGGAGAGGTCTTCACTGCTGGGCTTGGCAGATAGCTAGCTGAGTGCTGGTTGTCCCTCCTGCCCCAATGCTCTTCCTTTGCTTTTGCTTCTCCTTTCCTAAACGTTTGTGTTCCTGACAAGATGTGGAATATGGAAATGATCAAGGAAAGTGAGAAAAGGAGGTTATAGTGACTCATATTATTATGGTAGCCACTCCCCAGTGCCTGAAGCTGTTCCAGGTCCTGCTAAAACACTTGTTTATACTCGAAGATGTGGACAAGTTCTTTCTGTGATTACTGGTGGTCCCTGACAGTAGCAATTGTTGTTAAAAGGTCATTTTTTAAACTAAACCCAGTATTTTTGCAGACCTTGCTTTACTCAGTGAGGATTATTTGCTGTAGCTGCCTGTGCAGAGGTTGAAAATGCTGTATGTAAAGTTATGAGATCAGTGAATGCAGTTATAGTGGTGACTGTTATTCTAGCTATTTAGTTGGAAAACCAAGAATAGTAACTGGTGAGATTGTGACAAAGGAGCTAGCCAAGCAGCTTCTGGGTAGTGGTGACAAATGCTTGGGCTTGTGAGGCCTTGGCTGGGGAAGGGAAGTGCCTGGAGATGGGGCTGTAAAACGGCAGGATACGCTGCTGGATGGAGTGCTGTCTTGTGTGGTCTGAGAGCTAAGATATGTTTAGCTTCGCTAATGCTTTTCTACAGAAAGCACCACGCTCCTCTCTGTGAGCTGGAGAAGGCTGAGATTGCCTGTCAGTGACAAATGTCACCAGTAATCATGTGCAGAGTGAAGCTGGTGTGTGGAGGAGAACTAAAGCTGCAGTCGGAGATGGAAACATGCTGGGGTTTGTGGTGTGGAAGTCATCACTTGGCTGAGGGACCCAGCAGACCCTGTGCTGTGCTCCACTGCTGTGTGGATATCAGAGATCCCTGTCTGCAAAGTGCTGCTCCTGTGCCCATTGTTGCCCTGAAACAAAAACATTGGCCAAGAAGGCCAGCAGCATCCTGGCTTGGGTCAGCACCAGCAGGACTAGGGCAGGGATTGTCCCCCTGTACACAGCACTGGTGAGGCCACAGCTCAAATCCTGGGTTCTGTTGTGGGCACCTCACTCCAAGAAGGACATTGAGGTGCTGGAGTGTGTCTGAAGATGAGCAATAAAGCTGAGGAAGGGTCTAGAGAGGAAGTTCAGAGGAGCAGCTGAGGGAACTGGGATTGGCTAGCCTGGAGAAAAGAAGGCTCAGGGCAGACCACTTTGCTCTCTACAACTACCTGAAAATAGGTTGGAGTGATAGGACAAGAGGAAATGGCCTCAAGTTGTGCCAGGGGAGGTTTAGGTTGTATATTAGGAACAATTTCTTCCCCAGAAGGGTTGTCCAAGCCTGGCCCAGGCTGCCCAGAGCACTGGTGGAGTCACCATCCCTGGAGGGGTTTTGGAGATGTGTGAATGTGGTGCTGAGGAACATGGTTTAGAGGTGACCTGGCACTGCTGGGTTAACGGTTAGACTTGATGATTTGAAAAGTCTATTCCAACCCAAACAATAGTGTTATTCTATGAAACTATTCTCTGAAAGGTGACTCCTTTGGGAATGCACCATCCTTGGCCTGTCCTCTTTTCCTGTCTGTGCTGCTTGGGCTGTGCTGACTTTGAATGTGTGCCAGCACTTGAGCAGCTCTGGAATGTACTAGGGCTGCTGGAATGTGGAAGGAGATGGTGAGTCTGATGCAGCAAGAATGAGCATCTGGGCTCTCTGCTTACCTGAGCAAAGGCTTTGCTGGCCATGGGCTTGCATTTGTTATTGCCCATTTTGGATGAGCAAAACCACTTGATTGTTCCAAGTCAACCCAGATTTTTAGACTGGTTTTCAGTGTGTCTAATTTCTAAAGCTTCTAGGCTTCATCTGTGTTTGGTTTAGTTGGAGCAATTAGCTGAAAATGTGAGTGGCAATTCATTATCACAGCCTCACTGGCCATGTGTTCTCTGTTTACATCTCTGTCCCAGTCAGGGCACACTCCTTTGACCTTTTACTTGTAGTCTGCCATGATCCTGGAGCTGCTGGGCACTCTGCTGAACAAGGAGAATAGCTGCCAATGAGCTCTGTAATGTGAAGAGACATCTATTGTGTGACAGCACTATCACATTAGGCATCACTGGGTGGGTTGTGCTTTTAAAATCAGCTTCATCTCTGCACTTAGAGAAGCAGTAGCTCAAGGATTTATGCAGTGGTCACTTTAAGTCTGGTATTTTTGGTAAATTGCTGCACAGATGAGGTCCTCTTGCTCATTGAAGGAGAAAATGAATCCCCTAACTGGAAGCTTTTATTAGAACTGCCTGCCTAACTGTGTTCTCAGCCCCATTTTGTTGTCTTCTGTTTCTGTTCCTCTTCCTCCCCTGAATAAAATGTTCCCAGGTGTTGGTGTGAGATGTTCTGTTGCTCTTTGGAAAAGCTCAGCTGACCTCTGTAAGTGAAGGAGCTCTGGAAAATGAGCTTTTCCAGAGGCTCAGGTGTCCTCTCCTGACCAGGGCTGCATCTCACTGTGATGCCTTAGAGGATCATGTGAAGATGTAGGTTTTTTCCCTTGGTGTTCTTTTGTTGTATTCCTTCCTGAATAAGTTGTCACAAGGCTCTCCCAGCATCACATGAGAGCCAGCCTGAAGCCTCGATGTGTTTTGAAACTCACCACTGACTGAATTTTGCTGATTGATGGTTTGTTGCTGCAATGAGAAGTGTTGCAAATGGGCACAGGAAGCCAGTTCTCTTTTGTGAGATGAGAACAGACTGTAAGCTTCCCAATACTGTCCTAGATGGGAGGAGAAGAAGGATTAAATCTTTCCTCCATCATCATTGCATCCTAGGCTCCTGAAGTCTGTTTTGGCAATCCTTCATGTGAAATGTTTTTCTCTGTGTAGGCTTTCTCATCCTGAGACCTGAACTTTGACAATGTTAAGTATATTAAATAAAGCCTATTAAGCAAAGACTATTATTGATAATGGATTAAATGGCTAGTCTTAATGGAATTTATCTGCAGTGCCAGGTAGCTTTAGTGCCAAGACTTGCAGGTCACAGATCGCTTGTTAAATAACACCTCATCTGCTTTCTTCTTTAAAGTTCTGTTGCCAAGTAAATATTTCTGACAACTAACCCTGTTTGTTTGCTTTCCCACTTTTTGGTCTTCCCTCTACCTAGTGAGACTGCATCAAGATGTCTCTCTACCCTTCCCTGGAAGATCTGAAGGTGGACAAAGTTATTCAGGTATGGTGAGCTTTAATAAGATGGCTTTTGCTGACAGTAATAGATGTCTGGGAGCACCCTTTCTCCTGAGAAGGAGGCAGAGTGCTGAGAGGAAGTCTGTATCCACAAGAAGGGAGTGAGATTTCAAAGACTGCTGGTTAAAACAGATTTGTTACATTAAATATTCTTCCCCATTCTTTTTGTCCAGCACTTGAGTTGGAAGACACATCTGATATTGGTAAATAATGAGTCATTTGTACTCTGCAACTTTTGTCTGCAAACACTTCCTGGAGAGTACAGGTCTACACAATCTTCTCGTTTTAAGCATGATTTCCTTAAAAACATGAAGTCATGTTGTATTAGATGATTGATGTGTCCTGTTCAGCATAATGTTTCACTGTGCATTTAGCAATTTCCTCCCCTCAGGAAAGCTATTGGGATAGCTGTTTCCATCACACTTAACAAGCCTCTCTGGAAGGTTTTTGCTGAGCATGATTACACAAGGCCAACCAAGTAGTAGCTGAGGTATTGAGAAGGCTTTGATGTGGTCTCTTCTATTTGTGAGTCAGTAAGCAATATAGAAATGAAGCTTAGTGTGTTTGCTGTAGTGGAAAACTTCTCTAGAAAGATCATTGTGGAAGGTCCCTTTCTTTCAGAAAGTATTAAACTAACATTATTGGATTGTGTGGAACTTGCAGCCTGTGAGGGATTGTGGTAGGACTCAGGACTAACATCTGTCAGTGAGGAAGAGCTAAACCTGCTGCTCTCCAGCTGAAAGAAAATCATTACAAACCACTCTGCTAAAAGTCATGCCTTAAAACTTCAAGCTGTCAGGCAAGTTTAAGGTGTTCTAAGGCTCTTTAACTTGCTTGCTGGCAAAACCACAGCAGGTTGACAGTGAAACCTCTCTGCATTCTGACTATATCCTTGTCTCTGAGGAAAAGGCAAGTTGATCTACTGAAGTAGTTTGCTATTGCTACAGCATCTTGCATTGAAGTTTGTTGCAGAGAAAAAGATGAACTTCAGATTTCAAGATGAATAGTAACTAACCCATACAAGAAAACAGAAAATACTTAATCTCCTGCCTGAGTAGTAAAGATTTAACAGCTTATTGTTGTCTTGTACAAGATGATGTATGGGAGTTTGTCTGCTTTCAGGCTCAGACTGCCTTTTCTTCAAACCCAGCTAATGCAGCAATCTTGTCTGAAGCTTCTGCTCCTGTTCCTCATGATGGAGGTAAGCTCATGTGCAAATGTTGTGGACAGCAGGTAGAGAAGCCTAAAATGAACAGTGCAGTCAAAAATGCCAATAAATATGTGTCATTTTTACAAAGGGTGAGACCATGCCTTGTTGGAAATGCCAACACCCACCTTAGAATAGGTGCAACAGGAGCCAAACCCAAGTGTGTGCTTGATAGATCAATCCAGAAATAAGATCTTATGTGAAGCAGCATGGGAACATGATTATTGCAAGTGGCAAGGAGCAAAAAAAGTCTCTTGTTTATACTGGAATTCATCTTACAGTGACCTTTGTTCCTTCCCAGAAGAGTTTCTGTCCATTTCTGGTCAAAGGTGGATTCTTAAAATAGCTGATTTTATTCCTGGACCCATAAAAGAACACTAGAAGAAAGCTAAGCTTTGTGAACTGAGGAGCTGCTTGCATCACCTCATGGAGCAGCCTTTTGTGTCCCTGCTGATTCAGTGAGAACAGCAGTTGGACTGTTAGAGCTCTCCTAGTGCCACTTGTTAAATGGCAGCAGTTAGTTCTCTGTGGCATGTCAAGAGCAATAGCAAGCTTGCTTCCAGAGTGCTTGGGCTCAGGGTCTGACACGTTTGTCAGTTTGACTTCCTCTCCTCTAGGGTGGAGAGGAATCTCCTGTTGGCTATTTTAAGGGCCATGGTTGTCCTGTTGAGGATCTTTCTAAACCAAATTCATTCTGAAGCTGTGAGAAATGACAGCTCCTTCCTTATGAAGACTCTTTAAGCAGGCTGCACTGTGGGCTTTACAGCCAGGAGGAGGCCTTCTGGAGAAACTCTTACTGTGCCTGGGATCATGGATGCCTCTTGCAAGTGCTGTCTTCACTTGGTGGAAGGGCTCTGTGTGTGTGTGTGCTCTCCAGCAAACCTTGTCTGAAGGTGGGAGGGAGAGTTGCTCCCCATTGATTGCCCAAAAGCTTTGCAGCAAGGTCATGTCTCCATGGACTGCCTTGCAGCGTTGGTTTTGGAACTTCTCACCATGTGTCTGATGTTGCTTGTGCCCCAAAGGATGAGTGGAGTAACTGGAACTCAAGGTTCTCTGTAAGCTCTTTGTCTCAGGAGTGCTGCTTGTCTGGTTACCTTTCTGAACTGGCCTGGAATAACAGTCCTGGTTCTAGTGGGTCTGCCACTTCCATTTTCAAACTAAATAGATTCCAGTTAGCAGAAGGTTTGTTGCTGTAACGGTTCATGTGAAAGCAGGAACTGCTCTTTCTGTTAAAGCAACTATTGTACTGATGGGGTTTGGTTTGGTTTGTCTCCTGTAGGCTTATACCCCAGGTTGTATCCAGAACTGTCTCAGTACATGGGCCTGAGCCTCAACGAGGAGGAGGTGCAGAGAAACTTGCCAGTGGCAGCAGCTGCTCAGCCACAGGGGGTAGGTACCAGTCAAATGTAGAATCATTAGGGTTAGAAAAGACCTTTAAGATCATGATAACCTAATGCTGCCAGGTCACCACTAAACCATGGCCCTAAAGGCCACAGCTATGTGGTTTTTGAATGCTTCCAGGGATGGTGACTCCACCACTGCCCTGGGCAGCCTGGGCCAGTGCTGAACCACACTTGCACAGAAGAAACTTCCCCTAAACCTCCCCTGGCCCAACTTGAGGCTGTTTCCTCTCATCCTGTCACTTCTTACCTGGGAGAAAAGACCATTCCTCACCTCACTCCAGTCTCCTTTCAGGAGTTGTAGAGAGTGAGAAGATCTCCTCTGAGCCTCATTTTCTCCAGACTAACCAACCCCAGTTCCCTCAGCTGCTTCTCATACCTCCAGACCCTTCGCCAGCCTTGTTGCCCTTCTTTGGACACGTTTTAGGGAAGCAAAAGTACAAAGCCTAATGTTTCTCTAGCATTCTAGAAAGCAGACTACAATTTGCCTATAAAGTCCCCTACTAGACTGATAAATGAGCTGGTTTAATGAACAGTGCCTATTTTAATCTGCTCTTAAACTGAGCAGTGCCTTGCCAGCATTGGGGGTGGGATGGGCAAGAGCTGGTGGTGTGACTTAGCTTTGGTGCTGGTTTTGTTTTCAGTAGCATATAAACTGATCTAGAACTGTTGTAAGAAGTTGCAACTAAAGTCATCTGGCTGTTTTGTTTTAATCAGCAACTGGTAACACGACCTTCTACTAATTACATGGTAGCTCCAGTGACTGGCAATGACCTTGGGCTGCGCCGAGCAGAGATCAAGCAAGGCATCCGCGAAACCATTCTGTGCAAGGACCAGGAGGGCAAGATAGGCCTGCGCCTCAAAGCTGTGGACAATGTGAGTGTACTGCCTCCCTTCTGCCTCTAGAGAGCTCTACTGCTGGGGGAAATTAGGAGGGAAGGTAGTCTGTGGTCAGTTGTTTTCTGTAGAATGCTTCTTAGCCATTGTCTGAGAGAGAAAATCCTGCCTTAAACCAGAAAGGAGATTTCCAGCTGTCTGGACTAGGCTATAAATTTACAGTGGTAATTGGCTTCCATCTGTTTTCTTACAGCTAAAAAGTACCTGTCGTTTTGTTTTCACTTTAGAGCCTAAATTTCATAGAATCACAGAATTGTCAGGGTTGGCAGGGACCTTAAAGCTCCTCTGGCCCCAACCCCTGTGCCTACCATGGGCAGGGACACCTGGCACTAGAGCAGCTTGCTCCCAGCCCCAGCCAGCCTGGCCTGCAACACTGCCAGGGCTGGGGCTGCCACCACCTCTCTGGGCAACCTGGCACGGTGGCTCAGCACCCTCCTGGGGAACAACTTGTGCCTAACAGCCAACCTAAATCTCCCCTCCTCAAGCTTGTGTCCATTCCCCTAGTCCTATCAGTACTCGATAACCTAAAAAGTCCTTCACCTCTGCAGAGCTGCTGTGGTATTTGTTAGCAGTTCAAGACTTCTTGTCTCTTTTCCTTGTGGAAACACTGAGCAGTACTTTGTGTTCAGCACTATCAGAGACCTGCCCATGGCTTAGAAGTAGCTCTTCTCTTATAGATTCCTGGTGGGAAAAGTAAGGGTATAGTGAGGGCATCAGCTTAGTGATGTACAAACAATTATTTCAGAGTAGGCTTTTTAGAGTTTCCTTTAACATGAACATAGCTGCAAGCAGATCCTTAAACCCACTCTGGAGCTTCTCTGTTTCAGGAGCTTTTGATTCTCAGCATGGAAAATGCTGCTCTGGTTTGGTTGGGTTTTATTTGTTGTTGTTAGATGGAGAATGGGAAACTTTCAAGGACTTTTGCATGTCCCATCACTAGTCTTCATCTTGAAGGAAGAACTTGTTTTGTTTCTTCTCTCTTGCAGGGTATATTTGTGCAGTTGGTTCAGGCAAACTCTCCAGCATCCCTGGCTGGGCTGCGCTTTGGGGACCAAGTGCTGCAGATCAATGGGGACAACTGTGCAGGCTGGAGCTCTGACAAAGCACACAAGGTTCTGAAACAGGCTTCTGGAGAAAGGATCTCCATGATCATTCGAGACAGGTAAAGCCAGCTGCAGCCCTGCATTGGCATTAGCCAGCTCAGAGGAGCTCTGGAGGGGTTGGGCTCTCACCTGGAGCAGGACAAAAATCTGTGTGTCCAGGTACTTAACGTTTCTGAGCATCTTTACTATTCCTTCTGTGGGCAACAGTCAAAATGGATGTGAACTTGTAAATAGAACATTTGTCAAGGTAAATTAATGAGTGATACAGCACAGATCAAATGGAAACTCTGAATTCAAGAGTTTTCTGCTTTTTAGCAGACACAACTTGACTTTTGCTTATATATACGGCACCAAAATACTCACTGTATTAATGACTAGATCTGCATTTTTGTTTAGCATGATGGTTTTCTGGTGAACTGTTGTTTATGTATGAATTAATGCCAGTTTTGCTCAATAAACCACAGACTTTTAATGGCATTAAATAATGAGCTTGTAGCCAGTTGTGTGTAGTATAATAGGTCAGATTTAACATAAGGTCTGTAGGCTATGATACAGGATGTGACTAAGTATAAGTCTACTTCTTCTAAGTCCAAGATGCTGGCATTGTGTGTGGTTTTGTAACCTGAAAACATGCTTTTGCATTTGAAATCTCTTCTACAGGCCTTTTGAGAGAATTATCACTATGCACAAGGACAGCACAGGGCATGTTGGCTTCATCTTCAAGAATGGCAAAATCACCTCAATAGTGAAAGACAGCTCTGCTGCCAGAAATGGACTGCTAACAGAGCACAACCTCTGTGAGATCAATGGCCAGAATGTCATTGGATTGAAGGTAAAGGAAGGAAGATGTGGTGGGTGTGGGTAGCTGGGAGCTTCTTGTGTTTGTATAGTGATTGGAATTGTGCTTTGGAGAGGGAGAAGGATTGTTTAATGTTGATTAAATCAAGTTAGTCATGAGAGGTAACTTGACTAGAGAGACATGTATGCTTTGAGGCTTCTCTGAAGTTTGTAGGCTGGGAAACTCATTCTCTTCCCCTCTGCTTATACCTGCCTGAGCTGACCCTCAGTTTTTACCTGTTGTCTAACTTTGCTGACAAAACAAAAAGTGTAAGCTTCCTTCTACATCAAATTCCAATGGATAACATCTGCATCCCTTCTCTAGTCAGTCGGTGCAAGACACTGCACCCAAGAAGTGCTCTTGCAGGTTCAGTTCTGCCAGCAGGGAGTTGTGTGTCTCTCCAACTGCAGGAGGTGTGTCTAGAAAAGCTGCTGAAGTGCTGCTTTGTCAGGTTGTGTTGCTCATATGACTGCTTGGTTAATCACAGGACCCCCAGATTGCAGACATCCTGGCCACAGCTGGCAATGTAGTGACCATCACCATCATGCCTTCCAGTATTTATGAGTACATCATCAAGAGGTAGGTGATGAACAGAGCAGCCCTGGTGTTCATTAGCAAGCTGATGGGGGCTCTTTGTAGGTTAAATAAAATGGTAAAACCTACTGACAACAGAAAGGCTGAGGAGGGGGTGAGGGAGTCTGGGAATGTGCTTCGTCTGAGTTTCTTTTAGTTAAACCACTGCGTTCTGGTTCTGGTTTTGAGCTGATTGTGTGTTAGTGATGCTCCTCTGCCTTTTCTCTTGAAAAACTCTTTGAGAAAAGTTCTTGGGAACTGAAGTTTATAGTACATGGATAACACAAGTATTTGTTACCTTGTAACTAAAGTGTTGTTTCTACTGCAACTCATTGTGGTGATGTAAACATGATTCTTGGCAGGATACAGTTGGGTTTTTTTCCCTCTAATCCTTTGGCAGCAGTGGTTTTCCACAGCTAAATCTCTCCTGCAAAAATGCTTTTGAAGTTGCTAGACATTAATAATGCTTCAGGGGATTGCTTGAGGCTCTTTCCTCTGCTTGGTCTGCTGTTGTTTCAGTCCAATAACCACCTTTCCCCTGCCCAGTTTGCCTCTTTTGTGCCACCACTCTGCTCCATTCCTGTACCCTGAAAGGTGTTAGAGAACACAGCTAAACACCCTGAGTGTCCTGGCCTTCTCTTCAGGGTACAGCTTTCTGTTGCTTTTAACTTGTATTAAAGGACTAGCAAGGACAAAGAGCCAGTGATCAGGAGCTTTAGTGCTCTTCCAGAGTTGTCTTCCCAAGCTGAATGCCTTCTCCTTTTGCTTTAGGATGGCAACTAGCATTATGAAGAGCCTGATGGATCACTCTGTTCCTGAAGTCTAAGCCTGCATCACGTCTCTGTGTGTCTCCATGTACATAATGAGGATTCCACTCAACTCGGGGCTCTTCTACTCAGTGATTTCTGTCTTCTGCACATGAGCCTGTCTGGAGGCTACGAGAAGATTTATGCTGCATCAAGCACTTGCATCTCTAATGGCTGGGAATGCTACAGTTCAACAGATCTCCTTTCTCCACAAACTTGTAGCCTTCTGTGCTTGACACATGTGAAATTCCAGTTGTGTTAGGACTTCTTTTTGGCTTTTTATTTACTTTACTCCTCCTCTAAGCCATCCCAACTGAAGGAGCCAGGTTTCACTTGCAAAGCTACATGTTGTTGCCTAGGACAATGCTGTGCTTTGCATGAGTATTTTTAGTGCTTTCTGTTAGCCAGAGTAGATTTGAGCTAGTGGTAGAAGTAGGGCTAGTACCAGTTAATTGTTTTGTTCTAGTGAATAACTGTTTACACCAGAATGCAGCTGAGCTGAAGAGAGCTGGAGGCTTCATTCAGTAAGTGCATGGAATGCAAGTAGTGTACAGATACTCTAATCTTTTTATTCCTTGTTATACAAATTAACTAATATGCTTCTCTCTTGCCTTAACTATGTTCTTAAAGAGTCAGAAATAACCAAATAAAGGACTGAAACTTTAGATCCTGTGTGTGTGCATCCTCCAGAGGAGCTCAGCCAGCCTTGTGTTGGGGAGGTAGCTCCAAAGACAATGCGGTTTAATTTCCAAACCAGTGTTGGAATGGTTTATAAGGGTAGATATGGGATATTCCAGATAAGATGTGCCTCACTCCTCCTACCTTCAGAGATACTCATTAATTGTAGAGGTGCAGTTTCACTTGAGAGCTATTTGGGGGTTGCTGGGTCTGGCTGGGATGGAGTTAATGTTCTCTCCAGCAGCTGCTGTGCTTGTGTGCTGATAACACAGCAATGTTTTCAGTGCTGCTGGGCAGTGCTTGCCCAGTGTCAAGGCCTTCTCTGTTTCTCACGTTGTGAGTAGGCTAGGGCTGGCCAAGGGGCAACACAGAGCCCAGGTGACCTGAGAAGAATCCCCCACTGCTGGACAGCATGCTCAGCAAGAAGCTGCGAGGAATCTCTCCAAAGCAGGTGTTGTTTGGAGAATGCCTGGGCATCATCCTGCTGGGGGGTGGGGGGAGGAATTGCTGTTGCAGCATGTTTTTGGCAAGTGAGGGAAAACCCTTGCAGCTCCTTCAGGCTGCAGTGGGGAGCAGGGGAGGCACTGGGCCGGGCTTGTTTGGTTACTAAATGCTATGTCTCTGGAGCTGTGGCAACCACTTTCTGGCAGGAATTGGTAACTTCATGTAGCTTGGCTACGATTCAGCCTTAAGGGCATAAAACCTGGAGCACTCCTCTCTGAGTTTCTTGGGAAGCTGGTTTGCCTGGCTAGGAAATCCCTGGAGCCCAAAACATTGTGTTATTGAGATGCTGATCTCTGCCTCTAACTAGTTTGTTTTACTTAGGAGCAGATGATGCAGCAGGAGCACTTCTACACCTGGGCAAGCTTTAAAACTCCTTCTTGATGCAACTCTGTTACATATTACAGCTTGACCAATGAACTTTGGCCACCCAAACCTTCCCATTCCTTACCAAGTGTCAGTCTTGGCTTTTTAAAGAGATAGAAACAAGGTGGAGGAAAACACTACAGGGGAAGAAGAAACATTTCTGTTGTCAGACAGCTGTAACTACAGGAGAGAGCTGCTAGAACCTCAGCACCAAGAGTGGTTTCCTTCCAGCTCTAGCACCTAGCAACGAGAACTGAAAGGAACTCCTCCAGAAACCTCATGTTTTCATGCAGAACCTAGCTTGCATTGAAGAGTGAGCTCCACTGAAAGGTAAGGAGTTGTTCAAAATTGGAGTGATGCTGCAAGAACATAGACAGCAAGAGATCAACACAATTCCTTGCACCTGGGATATAAAAAACAAACCCAACCCCTCTTCAGGAGGAAAGGTTGGCCTCACAAGAGGAATACACAGTGTCATGAGACATTGCACTGAGCTGCTAGCATCCTTAAAGGCTTCCTGTGCTAATGCAAATGCTGCTGCTTTGAAACCAGGCCAAACAGCAGGGCAGGAAGCCTTCTGTGTAAATCAAGCAATGACTGCAAGTTAGGAGCTCTTTAATTACAGAAAAATAGGTCTTTAATTTCATCTGAGATAGCATTTTAGACAAGCATTTTCAGTATGATTCCATGCTAAACAAATGCATACGCTCAAGGGAAGAGCTCTCAGGGAAGTCACCAGACCATAGGAAGGTGGAAGCTTCCTATCTCATTGAACTGCAGCAGCCACCATTGCACAGAGTTCAGTTCCTTTAAAAGGTTTGGTTTAAAATAAAGAGTTCATTTACATGTCTGGAGGGAAAGGCACTTAGTATTGCAGCTTCCAGAACATGATTTGTTTGTCTTCCCCTCCTGTAATAACACTGCTGCACTGTTCATTCATCCACAGGGATGTTACAGCACCTGGGGGAAAGAAAAATGCCCCAAGTCAATCCAAATCCAAACCAAACTGGTGCTAGGGATGATGGAACAGAGCTTTTTAAAGAGAGTTTAGGCTCATTAGGTTATTAGTTGGGATTGCACTGACATTACAGATGTTAAGAAGTGCAGGAGGCTTCTAGGCATTGTTACTGCTCTTAAGAGACAGAAATGAGCTCCTGTGCCTCAGCAGATGCCTCCCAAACTTTGCAATACTAACGGAGCTGAAGAAGAGGAACCTTCCATTCCCTTTCAGACTAGGAAGAGCTCAGACAGACCTGTATGTCCTTTGATTCTTGCAGTCACTTTTCCTCCAAGAAGGTCCCAAATGAGCAATTCCCCAGACTGACTTCCTGATAAGATGGTATTCCCATCCCACTGGAAGCACCTGCAAGGAAGGCTGAAATCAGTTCCCTTCAAGCTTTAGTGGAACAAGCCAAATATTTCCAAGCATGAGAACAGGAACGAGAGGAAGCTAATGAAATTCAACAAGGGCAAGTGTAGGATTAGATGATCTGCAGAGGTCCTTTCCAAGCCCTTACCATGCTGGGACTCTAAACTATCTCCTTGTTAGAAATCTCAGTAGCTCAGCAGCTCAAGAGCTGTTTTTCTGCAGCTCCTATCATCTCTTCCAGACAGTCAAGTTGTTCAAAAACCCCTGAGTGAGATCCCTGCTAAAGCAGGTCCCAGTGGGGAAAGCTTCTTGCATGCTGTCTGCAGTATGCTCAATGTCAGCCTTTGCATTTTAAGTAGTAATGCAATAAAAGAGCTGCCACAGCACTGCCCTTGCCCCTCTGTCACCATCAGAGAGCTCCCCAGTGAACCAAGCTGCACACACAGCTTCACCCTCTGCCTCTTCTCAGCATTATTACCTCTGTGGCTCCTCAGCTGCTACAGAAGAGATGAGCATTCCAGTTTGTACATCTACCACTTTAAAGCAGCAGTCCTCTCCTGTGCTGAGCAGGTGTCTGCTGTCTGTAGAGAAGACAAAAAGGAACAGCAACAAAAAAAGCATCTTTAGCCCTTCAGTTCTAGCTGCCAAAGAAGTCTGTGGTATCAGCACGTTGGAGATGAGCTTGCCTGATGTATTTAGTTACAGATAATGTAATAAAAATGAAGTCTGTAAGCAAGCAATGCCACACAGGGTTGGTTTAGAGTCTAGAGCACTGGTTTGCAGTCCAGTATGGCCCTGGCTACAACTAAGAGCTCATGGAATAGAGAACTGTCACTCCAAACCATCTCACCACCCCCCAGCAGTACTCCTTCCAATAACAGCTACATTACATGCTAGCAGGGAGAAGATTCCCTCTGAAACTCCCCACAGTCCCCATTAAAACCAGGAATGCAACACACCAGGACTAAAAGCAGCCTCAAACACAGTCCCAGAATGACCTGGCAACTGGTGCAAGACTGTTGCTGTAGGAACATCCCAGACACTGATGGTTCCCTCTTTGGTTCCAGATGCCAGGAGAGTATTTGCAGCATTCAGGTTGATTGTATTCACCTAGCAAGTGAAACATCTCATGAGTTTCCTGGTCCTTCTTGGGAGCTTTTAAACAGACACAAAGCAACTCTAAGATGATCTTTTATATACATTGCATTCTGCAACATCCTTAATGAAGCAGAGCTATTCAATCTCCTGGCTCTACAAAGTAAGAGACAGGCCCCTTCCAGGGTATTTTAAAATGCTTCTTTCCTTTGCAGAACCAGAAAGGCAAATCAGCATTTCAGACTACCTTGAGTACCTCCTAAATGCAGGACTTTTTAATCCTTAAGGGTTAATACTCTTCCTTTCTTTTAAAGAACTTGCTTCCAGTTCCCCTGGGTACAGTTCTTAAATATTATCAGTAAATGTCTAGCTTGGGACCTGCTAAAAAATTAACTCCTAAGCAGGTTTGACAGACAGGAATTCTAACTAGAATTCTAGCTCTGAACACACATTTAGGATTTGGTGCAGCCAGTGTGTTTAGATCCTTATAGTGAAGTTCAGTTCAATATTCCCTAGGATGCTAAACCACTGAAATCCTGCTTCATTTGTTTGCCTTTGGCAAAGATCCATTAACAATGAAAAAGACTTGAAAAACATTAGTTCTGTTTCCAAAAGCAAAAGCAGCTAATAAAAATGCCTCAGTACCCCTGGAACTTGATGCATACAAGCTGAGCAAGGCAAATGCAGACAGCTCTGTTCATACTGCTCTTTCAGGCCCCAGGAGAGGGCTTTTCACTGACAAATCTCACACAAAAAAGCCCCAAATGAAACAAAAAACACCCTACACACTTCCCTAAACAACATACCCCCTCTGGGTTCAGCACCATGACATCCTGACTGTGATTTTAATGAGCAGTTAATCTTCACATCCACATACTTACACTGACATCATGCTCTAGCTCTGCCAGCAGTTCAAAGTGGTGTTTCTTCTTGCCCAGGGTCTCTCCAGGAGGACAGTGCCACACCTGCAACACACAGTGCATCAGGATAACCCTGCAGGAGTTGCTTCAGCCCTGGATTCTCACATTGCACAAGGAAGCAGCTCCTTTGGGCATTGCCTGCCTGGCAGGACACAGCAACAAATGGCACCTGAACTTCTTTAAAGCAGAGAATGACTATGCTGGCTCCAGAAAGCTTACCCTAGTACAGATATATCACTGCTCTGTGTACTTACCACCAAGCCACACACAGGTAGCTCTGGGAAATTCTGTCCTAACTTCCCAATTAGCTTTCCACCTAACTGTAGGCATGCTCTTCAGATTAGCAACTTCCTGAAGAACACAAGCTCCAAACACTGTGACATTTAAACCTTTGAGAAGCCTGTTGTACTCTGCAAACAGAATCACTAGGCAAGGTCAGTCAGTTCCTCCAACAAATAGAGTTTGCCTCCAAAACCCCCACAAAGTTAGAATGAATAAAATCTCTTTAACAAGGTCGAGGTCACAAAACAGTTCAGTTCCTCCAACAAATATATTTTGCCTCCCAAATTCTCATATTTAAAGCAAGTTTGAATGAAGAAAATCTCTTCAACACTTCAGCTTGAAAAGAAGAGTTGAGCTACAGCTAAATGATGAGAGTCTAGAAATAAATGCACTGGGATTCTAGCTCAGTTCTCATTCTAGCACAAGAGGTAGCTCCACTGGCAAGCATTTGGCTGCCTGGCTAGGTGTGAACAGTGATTGCAGTAACCCAAAGCCATCTGCAGACCTTCACAGTGGAATCCCAGGAGGCAGAGTACAAGCGTCCCTCACGCCAACAGATCTTGCTGACTGCATCATCATGGCCCATCAGGATCTCCTGCTGTCTTCCAAAGGCAATGGAATAAAAATATCTAGCAGCAAAAAGGTCATAAAAGCATTAGAAAAGGTTCTAAAAGCATTACATCTTCAGAGAACTTAAATGGGTTTGGGCTTTTTTCCCCCTAAATAGATAAAAGTCACTTTGCTTCTACAGTTTCTAACAAACCTACTGGGGGAAAACAAAGCAGCAGAAATAGACATTGCATATTAAGAATGATTTTCTGTCTTCTTATCTAAAACCATACACATAAAAATGACCAAGGCACTAGAATAATTCAATAAAGGCAAGAAGAAGTAAATACACACATCTGATTGTCCCATGAAGAGCTGATGACAGTGGTATCTCCTGGTAAGATTAGACAAGATGACAAAGCCTGGAAGAAAAAGGAAAAAAAAAAAAAGTCTTATCATTCCATGAAAATCAACTCTAAATTCTCTTTCCAAGTTCTGTTTCAGAAGCAGGGACAAAAATGTTCAGAGGTTGCTGAGCTCACTGTGCCTGGTTTTCCTCTGCCAGGTGCGTCAGAGTGCTCAAGCACTTGGAAGCAGGAAGATGTTGGATGGGTGTTATAGGGTATGTAGATGGCTGGAGGTATCCATCTTTTCTCCCCTTCACCCTCCCAACTATTACTGTGTTTGTTTGTAAACTCTCAGTGAGTGGTAGCCCTTTCCACTGGCTGAGCCGGGCGGGCAGGAGCCGAGCCAGGTGGGAGCTGAGCCAGGCGGGCAGGAGCTTGGGCAGGCAGGAGCTGAGCCAGGTGGGAGCCGAGCCGGGCGGGCAGGAGCGGAGCTGAGGTGGGCCAGGCGGGAGCTGAGGTGGGCCAGGCAGGCTGCGACGGGTCAGCACAGTAACCCACACCCGCAGCCCTGCCCTGGCAGTGTCAGCTCAGTGCAGAGCTGCGCTGGTTGCAGCAGCAGCAGGGGCAGCCCGGTGACAAAGGCAGGGAACCACTGCTGGAAGAGGAACAGTGGCAGGCAGCACCCGTGAGTCCTGCAGCAGCGGCAGCCTGCACCCATGAGTCCTGGAGCAGCTGCAAGTGGTGGTAGAGAAGAAGTGGTGATGCAGCTGCGACGCAGCCATGGTGTGGAAGGCAGAAGCATGGACAGCCCGCCAGAAGGGATGGACTTCCGCTGCTCCCTGTCCTTCTGAGAGGACGGCAAGAGGGAGAAAGCGTGCTCTCCTCTACCTTGCAGCAGCGTGCTCGGGCAGCCAGACCATCCCTTCATCTCCTGTCCTCTCACCCACCCATCACCCTCATCCTCCATCCAGCTTTCCTCCATCCTCCATCTCACTTGCCACCTCACCTTAATCAGACTGCACCCGAGCAGGTTTTACAGTGAGTGGGGATGTGCTGGTGGTGTGAGGGGGAACTGGGAGGCTTTACTTCATTCTCTATCTTCATTGTTGTATATTTTTCTCTGTTAAAAAGTTATTCTTTATGACTCACCCCCAGTGTGCAGCATTTTCATTCCTTTTTGGGGAAGGGGGAGATCCCTAATGGGGTCATTTCCCAATTTGTCCTTTCAAACCAGGACAATGGGAGCATGCTGGTGGAATTTCAGCTTTGAGATTCTGGGCTCACTGGTAGTTCAAAGGTGGTTCAGGAAGTCTCCTCTGCTCTGACAACTCAGAACAGAGCTAGCACAGAATGGTGCAACCATTCCTGCCTTTAGAGAACAGGCTCCACCTCCAAGCAGGCCTGACAGGCTCTCAAGTCACTAAATTATTCCCTCACAAGACAACTGAGCAGGCAAGGGCAGAGGAGAGGTATTGCTGGCTGTTAAGAGCCATGGCTCTGAGCAGCTTGCAGGAGCTTCCCAAGGATCTTGTTCTTATTTTGACAGCAGCTTACCATGTTTGAAAAGGACACACTTCTCTGGATTGTTTTTGATTCTTTGGAAAACATCTTTAAAGTTGAATCTGGGGATAATGGACAGAAGGGAAAGAGGATAAAAGGACTGGTTTATATTCCTGTTTGAATAGTCATCTATCTGCAAATGAAAAGCAGGTCTAGGTTTCTCATAGTCTTTGAGAAACTATAAGGCTTGTGCCTTGAGCCTGGAACTAGCCTGTTTGGCACCAAACACAGGTGTCCATCAAACTCTAAGAGAACACTGGTATCTAAAGGGAGGAATTAGCACCTTCCCAAGCCTAGCTAGAGGCTAAATTTCTATTGAAATCCTTGACTCAAGTGATCTAAAACTTAAATTCATGAACTCAAGCTATTTAATTACAGAATAGATATATATTTAACTTAATTTCTCCAACAGGTGACCTGCCAAGGTCCCAATCCAAATGCCAAACAGAAGTAGCTTTACAGATGAATCCTGAAATTCCCTCAAGCAGTAAGAAGGAACTGAGCATGAGGTGAAAACAACAATCTGCCATCTGGCAGAAGATCAGGGCCACTCCTTACAAGACTCTCAACAAAAAGCCCAGAACTCAGGGATTCCAGAACTATCCCATTTAATCTTGGCTTCATTTTGCTCTCTGTGGAGATCTGAATGGGATTCAATCTTAGCATGGAAACTCTGCAGTGTAGTTATTTTGTTCATAAAACCATTTGGGCTTACAAGCTGCATTTTACACTGCAGCTTCTAGCAACTGCCTCAGCAATCAGACTTACCCTGGGATGTGGTGAAGACAGAAGAACCATTGCAAGTGACTGCTATTCCAGTAATTGCCCTGTTTAATACAAGAGAGCTTAGAGGTGATCTCTGGAAGGAGATTAAAAGCACTCCAGTGGTGTTAGATGCCTACAGACCAAAATATAGCTGGATCTAATATGTGAAACACCATTACAAACTCCCCATATTGTTCTGCAAGAACTTAATCCTCCTCAGCAAGGAGGAAAGGCCTGAGAAAGGCCCATGTGAGAGGAGAAAGAGTTCCCACAGTCAGTCTATCCAATTTTTTAAGCTCCAAAACAGAGTCAAGAACTGCCTACAAGCCTGAGACTCCAACCCATCACTGAGATATTAACACAGACATCCCCACCAAAGAAAGGGAACAATTCTGACTGGGGAAAGAAAAGACTAGTACCTACTCTTTGTGAATTTTATATTGCTCATCTAATTGGAGTTTGGCAATGTTGTTCCAAGCAAGTGTTATACTTTCTTCTGTCAAATCTTCAAATGATTCTTCATTTGGAGAAACTGCAATAAATTAGCACAATAAAGGTTCATCACAAACAGAAAGTACAAAGATTTTGAGTAACTAGGTAGCTGACATTGCAAACATAAATATGAGAGCACAGAAACTAAGCAGAGCTCCCCAGGAGGAATGTGTACCCATTCCCTCTCCCTCTTTTCCATGGGACTCCTTATAAAAAGGGAGTCTCTATCATCTTTGTAGCCACCCTTAAATCCTAGCACATGGTGATAAGGTGTCCTTGAAGCCTGTTCTCAAGGCTGGACAAACCCAGTTCTCTTAGCCTTTCCTCATATGGCAGCTCCCCAGTCCTTTGATCATCTTGCTGGCCCTTTTCTGGGCTCTCTGCAGCCTGTCTGCACTTTTTTTCTGTGTGCATATGTCTTTTAAATGATACAGAGTTACAGATATATATATATATATCCTTTTCTTGAGGGAAGCTATTCAACCAATATTGTCCCTACTGTATGTAAGGAAACCAAAGTAATTTCTTTACAGATTTTCATTCAGGTCATGGAAGAAGAAAAAAAAAGGGATGCTTAAGTTCTTAGGGTTTATTTAGACCAAGCCAACTGATTTCCCCAAAGACATCCCTGTTCAAACACTGAACAAATCTTTGCACCACTGAGGATGCCTGCAGATATGGACATGGAAGCTGCTGTCAGATCAGCTTGACTGTGAAGTGTCATGGAAGGGCAGGGATAATAGCCCTCCCACAGCTTCCTAAGTAGAGGTTGAGCAGTTCCAGAGGAGACCATAAGGCAAAACTGCAGGACAACTCAAACTCAAACCCTCTCTTTTCAAGGTTGGAACTGGTTTTGCCAGTTTTTCTCTAAGCAGTTGCTGCATGGATTTATTTTCTGTTGGCTTACAGGGAAAGTGGCCAAGAGAGTTGTATAATGAGACCCTGTGGGAGCAAGAGGGAGAACTTCTCCCCATTACCAATCCATTACATGGTGAGTTGATCTGTTCAGCACTTACCTGGAGACTCAGCTATGGAAAGAGTGTGGCTGGAGGCTCGAGACAAGCTGCGCAGCTTCGGGATTATCCTCCGAGGGTGAGGAGTTGTAAACAACTGCTTTGGGGTCTGTCCAAACTCCAAGATTTGGGTCAGCAGAGCTACTTTTTCATTGGGGTCCAGAATACTTAATAAAAACCAAGGGATTTCATTAAGCCAAGGAGGCAAGTAGTGTTTTTTAGCCCTCCCCTGGAAGCAGGGCCTGCATGGGCAGTTACGCCAGCACTCTAAGCCAGCACAGACTCTTCCAGAGCTCAGCTACCACAGATGGCACTGACAGCTTCAGCATTCTGTTTAGGTACATCCATTAAATAATTCAAGCAATTTCACAAAAGCCAGACTGAAGAAATGCTCAAGGAACAGATTTCCCAATCCATGCTAAAACTGAGAGCAGCTGATGCTGGTTCTCTGGAGGAGCTACACCATTCACATCCAGAGCACTTGGGAGGGACACTGAGACCTTTAGCTAACTGCTTGCACAAAACCATGCTGGTTTGGGGTAATTACCTGTTTAAATCCACTCCTCCTTCATAAGTTAATGGGTGAAACACTGGGGGGAAGAAAAAAGAAGTAGTTTAATTTGCACAATGTAGATATGCAAGGCTCATTTTCTGTGTCTTGGATACCTTCTATAAAAGAGTTGTATTTTTTAACTTGGTTACATTGAAGCAGCTAAGCTATTCCAGCAGGCTATACAGTTTGAGATCTTGTGTTTTAATCCTGGGTTTCTTACCTGAAAACAAGTTTAGGATATCTAAGAGACTCTAAGATATCAGTCCTTTCCTTCCCTACACTTTTTCTTTTTTCAACACACAGATTAGCATCACTCTCCATTTTTTTCCCAACAATAAACCCAATTCTCATTTCTAATAACCACACAGCTTTAATCAGATCAGTAAATTAACAAGGCAACCAAGTGATTATCATCTATCATCCAGACTTAACTGATTTAAGCTTCATTAAGTATCATTAAATATATACCCAATAAAGAAGAAAAAAAACCTGGATCTCTGGTGATTTTCCAGACAGGTTACAAAGTGTAGTAAAGAATGATCACACAGCTCTGCCTGCTCACCTGTTCATTTGCTGTAAGGTTAGCAATTACACAGTGAATTACTTTAGGGCCTCTGCAGAAGAATACTTTCTCTTTTGACATATGTTCATACACACCCAGGTCCCTTCTGTCTCTCTGCTCTACTCAAGTACCTGCAAGTCATCATGCTAATAGCAGTCCCCAGTGCAGCAGGAGCACCACACTGTGCAGACAAAAGTGCTCTCATTTGAGAGGTAAAAATATAGGTGCCATAATTTAAACACCAATTTACCATATTCAAAGCCTCTGGCACGTTGTAATTGACACTTATGGTTACAGTCTGATTGGATGCCAAAGCCTGCAACCTAAAATACAGACACTGATGATTTCAGGACATGTGGGGAAGCAGAGTAAAAGAAAACAGCAACAACAAAACTCTGAAGAAATACCACCAAAACATCACCACAAACCAACTCACATTATCTTCTCCTGAAGAAGTAGAAAGCACTGACTCACTACTCAAATGAAGAGCTGCTTATTCCTTCCCTCCCCACTACTGCAGGAAGGTAACAGAATCACAGAATGTTAGGGGTTGGAAGGGTCCTAGAAAGATCATCTAGTGCAACCCCCCTGCCAGAGCAGCTAAACCTANACTAATCTCAACATTGTTATTTGGAGCAGACTGTGCTGTGTGAGCAACTAACAGCAATGCTGTAGAATCTTCTTGCCTACCATCTTCAAAGCTGCACATCAGCATGAGGGCAATATACTTTAGCAGAGAAGACACCATTTCTAGTCATGAAGAACTGCATTTCCTTTAAGGCTCAAGCATTCATAGTTATGAACACTAAAGAGTCAGGAATTCCAGATTGTTATTTACCATTCCTGCCCAATCAAAGCATCCTTTTGTTGTTGCTATTTCTATAAAGCTTATATTTACCATTGTGAGCTGCAACTGCTTCACTTCCTTTCTGCTTGTAGCCGAATATTAGGTCAATCCATTCATGAAGATGTTCTGATACATATTGACTTTCTAAAGCCTCTTGGCTCTTCTGAAGGAAATCCTCAGGACCTGGCAATGGAAAGGTTAATTAAAGGAGAAGCTATCCTATTCAGTCTCAGTATCCATCTTTGTTCCTCTTCCTTCTTGAAAAAGAAACCAGACCAAAAAAACCCCAACCCTCAAATTTGCTCTAAAAATTAAAGGCAGCCATTAATGATGTCAATGTTCTAAAGTAAAAATGCCTTCAGAAGAAAACAGAATCTTCCTAATCTTCAATTAACTCCTAACACAAGCAATTTGCCTTATTATTTATTACCTGAGGCCCAAGGGGGAAGCTCTACATCCTCAACCATCTTCCCACCTTGCCTTTTTCCCAAGTCCAGTTTCAAACTGTTCACTAGAAAACTAGAATCATTCTCATAAAATTCTGGAATCAGCTGGAAGAAAGGAGAGGGAAAAAAAAGGGGAAGTTGAGATTAGCTTAGATATGATCACTTAAGCAGAATACAGTCAGTAAAAGCTGGACTAGATGATCTTTGTAGGTCCCTTCCAAGCCCTGACATACTGTGAAGTTGATCAAAGTTCATCTGTTAAGCCCTAAAGCTGGGTAGTGATTTTTCAAAGCCTTTCTGCTCTGTCTGTAAAGAAGCACTGGAAACTTCCTCCCACTATCCTTCCAACTACTTTCAAGTTTCACAATGACACTTCTGTTAAACTCAAAGCCAGAAAGCAGACACACACACACTCAAATAAATCAAAAACCCCAAACACCTCACAACTCTCAAATCACAGCATCATGAAGGTTGGAAGAGACATCTAAGATGATCAAATCCAACCACAGCTAGCACTAACATGCCACTAAACCATGTCACTAAGTAGAATATCTCTAGACAGGAGACATCTAAGAGCAGAAAGCTTAGCACAGACAGCAAGAAGGACTTTCCCAATTACCTCTTTGAAATCTGTTGCACCATCCAAACAGTTCTTCCAGGTTTCTGCAAGACTAGATAACACATATCAGTCACAAAATTTGTTTCAAAACAGGGATTTTTTAAGGCTTTGCACTCCCTTGATGCCTATTTGGAAACAAACCCAACCTAGTTCTAGACAAAATGCAAACAAACCTGTTGAACATTCTGTCAGCATGATCAAACTTTCCATTCTGCAGACAGAGCATGTATTCTGGAGCTAAGGAAAGAGCAAAACAAATGATCAGCTTACTCCAAAGTTCCTCCACTTTGGAGGGAAGGGTGTTTGCTCAGAGAGCACAGCAAAGCTTGGCTTACCAACTCTAACAAGGTAGAACAAAACATAACCAGGGGAGGAATAATGGCTCCCATACATGAACTTGGGCTCTGGCATCTCCTGGTACCTTGTCTGGAACACAGGAAGGAGAAAGAGAGCTCTGCTTAGCATCCCCACTCCTGCTTGCCTTCCCTACTTAACACAAACACACTTCTCCATAATTCCCAGAGCTGCTTTATTGCCAAACCAGGCCCCAAATGTGCAGCAGATAAAAGCCAAGCTATACCTACCAGGAGTCTGTCCAGCCTTTCTTGATTGAGGGCACCCACTGGTTTACTAAGGTCACGGAATGTTTCAGGCTTTGTCAGATCTGCAAAAGCAGAGTTAGGCTGCAGGCATTCTACTAGACAGGAAGGTACTCTGATAACCAACCAACACAACACAGAACCTCTTCTCTCTGCTCCTTAACTGCCAAAGGATAAAGTCTTACTGTAAATGGCTAATCTTAGAATCCTAGAACAGTTCCAGCTGGAAGAGACCTTGAAGATCATGAGTGCAGCCTTTGTCCTAGCCCTAGCAACCTGCTCAATGATGTTCCCCAATGCAACATCCACCTGGCTCTTAAACACCTCCAGGGATGGGGACTCAAGCACCTCCCTGGGCAGCCTATCCTCCCTCTTGCTTAAGAACTAGTAGTTAAAGGTATGTGAGTAGCTGCTGCAGCTAATCTCACCCAGTCAAGCCAGGTCCTGCTGCCTGAGGCATGAAAGCAGCTAGTGTTGTCTCCTTCCTGCTCATGAGCTATTCTATGAGGCTACAGTTAAGAGTCAACAAACACTGAAGTGTCTGAGCAGGTGCTAAGGAGATTCCCATGAGATTCCTCTAACTCTACTCCTTGTAGAGGGACACTCCTTAGAAGGACAAACTTCAACACAGCTTGCACCAAGAGCTTTGATGAAGTGGCTTATTTAGGAACAAACCTTCTTAGCCTCTTCCTTTCAAACATGCAGTGCTAAGAACTGGGAAAGAACACCTAGATCCTATACATCCTATTCCACATAAAGGCATTTTACTGGTTCTTTTGCATTTATTAGGATCACAGAAAGTCTCTGAATGCTCAGTACTTCTGATTTTCAAATGCTTGGGGCATACTCTGTTAAATATTTCATTCTTCACACACAGAACAAGTGAGATATTTTGTCCACTAAACTCCAGAGAAGGGCTAAGTGCACAAGAAAACATCCAATATCACTCATGCCAGGTTCATTTTGATGTAACATGAACTTGATGCAGTGTGAAACCCTCCTGAGCCATTTCAGGTTGGACATGATGCACTTACACACATACCTAATGCTGAACTAGAGTAGTCTGCTATGATCCAGGGAAATACAGGGTACTGGGAGAGATCATTGCAGCTCCTATCAGCCAGATTGTTGAGATGAAGAAGATACTGGTAATTTGACAGATGTCCTCTCTGCCACTGCAACATATAACTTTCAGCTGTGTGCTCTGTAATGTGATTTTCTAAAAGAAAAGAAAACAGGAAGAGTTTTGAGGTTTGGAGCTTCAGCCCCAAATTATAGAGGGATTAACATTAAGCAAGGTGCTATGAAATAATTAGGAGTATAGTTGTTTGAAAGAACAAGTCAGAATTAAGCAGTAGCTAAGAGACTAGAGGAGCAAAACCCAGACCAAACTCCTCTCACAAGGGATTACAGTCTCCATTACCAAACCAAAACTGCAAACCTAGGTATGTTGCAATGAGGAAATAGAGCTCATCTCGGTCTTGATAGTTGTAGAACTTCAAGTAGATGTCAGAACAGAGATCATTTTCTGTGCAAAAGACTTCAAGTCCCTTAGAAGTTAAAAAGGGGGAAAAAAATAAATGAGAGCAATCAGGACAAGCTATAATATATGAGATAGATATATATACACAATCCATAATATATTAGATATATTTTAACTGAATATTCCAGTTACTAATACCTAAAACTTCAGACTCTAAACTGGGTAGCAGTTTTGCCCATGAAGTCTAACATTTTGACCTTTCCTATATCGAATCATAAATGCCCTCAGTTCACATCCAGCAAATAGCTTTACAGCTCTCCACAGACTGACTCTCTCTGGATTCAGTGAGCACAGGTACTATATTTCTTTGTGCCAAGTGAAAGGAGTGAGGCAAAGAGTCTACATGTCTATTTAGTTTCAATGTGTTAAAGACAAACTGTTGTTCAAGACTGACATTTCAGTGGAAACACTGACAGTGTACAACAGAGGTTCTAGTGCAGCCCTGTCCTCATCCCTGAGCCATGTACAGCAGGACTCCTCACTCCACATTAGTCTCCATCTTGAACCAGTGATCAAACTCCCTCATGAATCAATCCAGAGAGAAAACACACCATGAGAGAGCAATTCATTCTGTCCCAAGATAGGTGTTTGAGATAAACACAATCAATTGCACTCTGGAGGTCCTCCCTTCTCCCTTCCCCCTCCACTGACAGCTTATGAAAGCAATTTGTTATCCTGGGAAGAATTCACTCTTCCTCTTTTCATCTTTTTGACAACACAGTGAACTAGAGCACGTAAAAAAACAGAAAGGATCTTTTAAGTGCTGTTCACTACTTAATCCAGAGTTTTAAAACCATGTAGCTGTTACCCTAATGATGCCCACAGCTGAAGCTAGTCATTTGAAGAAACAATCTATACACTAAGTCATTACAAAGCAGTAAATGTTGGAGCTTACCAGAGGCATTAGCCCATGTCTTCTTTTATAGATGCGTCGCACGTTCTGCAGTGTTATCTGGACAACTGGCTTCTGGGGAGGGGGGAGGGAGGAGGAATAAAAGAGGGACATGTTCTAGAAGGTTCCTGTTCTTCTACATGAACCTCTCCAGTCAACCTGAAGTTTCTCTTAACTAGAGATACTAGCAATATGAAAACAATATCCATCTGTATCCCTTTAACAGGGGTGCTAAGCAGTTAAATCAAAAGAAGAAGGTTGTCTTTGCTGTTGGTTCTTGCTGGGAGTAGCAAAGCAGTTAAAGAAGAAAGAAAGAATAGTGTATTATCACCTGAGTCTGTCATCAGTTACAATAATCATGCAAGAGAGGAGCAGAAACACAACAAACTAGCTCAAAACTAAGGAAGCCAGGGGTTGCTGGGCAAACAGATGGCCAATGGTGCCACCTAGTGAAGTGACATTGTCATCTCCAGCCGGGAAACACCTTTAGATTAAGTTCAGATTGGATATAAGGAGGAAATTCTTCACTGAAAGAGTTAAGTCTTGTCCCAGGCTGTCCAGGGAGGTGCTGGAGTCTCCATCCCTGGAGGGGTTGAAGAAACATCTAGCTGCTCTCCTTAGGGCCATGGGTTAGTGGCATGGGAGTGCTAGGTATGGTTGGACTGGATGAGCTTAGAGGTCTCTTCCAGCCTCAATGATTCTGTTTTCCTTGGCTGGACACACTTTCAGCACAGTAGTGGTCTGCTAAGCTTCTCTCTGCTGTTGCTGTCACAAAGTTCTGTCTGTGACATGCACTCCATTTTCCTCTAGAGGAAAAAATACCAGTTTAATAGAAAAGCTAGCCAAGATTTTCCACTATAAACTAAATGTATGTAAAGCTCTCAGCAGTTGGACCAGCATCACAGAGTAAGAAAGAAGAAATTTATCCTAAATTAAATGATCTTTAAATATGAACAGAGAATGAGCAAAGGACATTTTGTGCTTTGGCAGGAGGAGCTCAACTTTAAGCAAATTAGCACAGAATAAAGCCTCAGAAGTAGAGATACACCAAATGCAACAGAGCAGCACAGATCAAAGGAAAATTAAGGAGCTTCTAACTGAAAATAGGTCCTCTTGGAGATATGCTCCATGTGTACTGCAGAGGAATAACCCAGCAAATGAGAACTGTCCACTTCGAGGGGCAGTGTGCTCCCATTGTACCCAAGACATCTAGGAGGCACTTACAGGATATCCATTAAGAGGCTGGAAGTACAAGTTAGCATCAGTAACACACACATGCCCTGGATTAGTCACCAGTGGTGTCACCATTTCTGCTTTACATTCCATATGCAGCGTTTCAGAAATGCTTTGAAATCTACAAGTGAAGAAAGGGAGTAAGTTTACCTCCAGTCCTTACTTAGGTAAAGCTACCCTTAAATTCTTTTATAAAGGTTTTAGATTATCCCTTAACCTTGGAAAAATCAGAATGGGGACTTCATTAAGGCTGTTATTTTAGATAGAAGTTCTTTGTTGAGCCCTTCACTTTAACAGGCACTCCAGAAAGGAAAGTTGCTTCATTCTGCACCAGTCTCAGAGTAGTAAACTAGTTGACTTTTCAGCACATAAACAGTTTTGCCATACACTGATGCCCAATTTGCAACAAATTCATAGATAAATGGCACAGTTTGGAGACAGAAAAAAGTAACACATTCATCTTCATAACACCAAACTTCCCCTTCTCCATTCCGGATAGTTCAGAATGCAGAGAAGATAACTCTCTGAATTAAGAGAGCTTATGCTGCCCCCCAAAAGTGCCTATGAAATAGTAAACTAATTAACAAACAACCTGAATATAATTTGCCAGTAGAAAGTGATTGGAAAGGTACCTGTTCTTATCAAATGAAGCTCTAGCCAAGCGTGACTGCAATATAGCAGTAATCTAATGTGGAGAGGGAAAAAGAAAGTTGATATGGTCTAGGGTTGAAATGCAATTAAAATTTCAGCATTCAACAGTGAGATCAGAAATAATCAGACACTTACCATGGCAGCCTGATCTCCCATCTTATCCAGACAAGAAGCCCTGTAAAGCTGAAGAACAAGGAGCTTTAAGTGAGGCAGCACAGAGTTCTCCCACACAGCTCAGAAGTCAGAAACTTGGGAGACTTTAGCATTCTTGGTGAGAGAATACTAAAAGAGCTATTATTATTTCTTTTTAAAGCAAGACACATTTGCTCATTGCTACTGTCATGTTATTACTTTGCCATCCAGCAGAGTAAAAGCTAATATGGGGAGCTTATGACACCTGCCAGAACTAGATGCTGTGTTCAGCTGCTACAGGGTAAAAGCAGATACTCCCAAGAATTTTATCTTGAGAATAAATATTTAAAGAAAGCTCTCCATTATACATCAAAAAAAGATGCTGTGATGAAATATGTAGTGATATTAAATAGCCACATACCTGGTGCAGAGTTTGCACAACATCTCCTAGCTTCCCAGCAACATCTAGTTGGAAGAAATGTTCTGTTCTACCCTAAAAGTAAATTCACTACAAATCAGTTTAAAATAAAGCTCAGTGAAAACAAAACCAAACCCTGACATCAAAATACTCTAAAGCCTGCTCAAAGTGTGCTATCAAAGGTTGAAACATTCCAAATGCAAATGTTAAATCTGATATTTATTTACAAATACATCTTTCCTGTGATGAGCTCTTGGTGCTATATTTAGTCCATTATTTAATACAGCACAACATAACAGCTTGGAAGAGATCAAATGAATATAGTGTAAATATCAAGTAGAATTACTTGCACAAATATGTTGAGAAATACAACTGTCAGGTTTAATTTCAGGGCAAACATGGTGTTTAATGACTCTGCACCTTCAGGTCATGTTTGTACCTTAGCCCATCTCACATTCCAGGTGAAAAACCCTTAACTTCTATGCCTTGAAGCCTCCAGGCTCAGAATCAGAGCAGACCCATCCCATCAGCAAAAAGCAACCAGAAGCTCTGCTTTCTGCTGTGAGTATTATCTGCCAGTTCCTTCAACTGGGAAGCATTTGGCTGGGAAACAGCACTGAGCAAGGCACCAGGAGAGCTGAAGAGAAGGATGCAGAGTCCACTGCATAGCAGCCAGCTGCCTGTTGAGCCCACAGAGCTGCACATCAAGGTAAAGTGTCAGGTGTGCAGTATGCCCTCCAAGAGCTATCACAAATCCATTATGGAAGAAGTCAGATGCTTGCTTTATCAATATGTACAATTACTTCTCTTTTTTTTTAAGCTTTATTGTCATATTCCTCAAATTGGAATTATCTTACCCTTTCAGAAATGAGAAGATAAATCCTTGGCAAAATGTTAGCTTGCTACAAATAATGAAAAAATCCATACTTACTCTTACTGTTTTATAGGGTGCAATAATGTTTCTTTCTTTAATGAGAAAAACCTAAAAGAATAAGAGATGTTCCAGTTTCTGTCCTTAACACAATAATAAAATACATCAGAAGGACTGATAAAGGCAAAACCAAGAATGCTGTTTAAGCAAGCAAAACACTGGCTTGCAATATCCTGCTTTAGCTCCCCCAGAGCAACTGCAGGCAAACAAGGACCTTTTAGAGCAGCTAACTGCATAAGGGGCAACTGAGTTCAGAGGCTTAGTTAATTATGTAGTTTATTAGTGGGCTTTAATTCTAACCATATGACCTCCAAGGAGGTGCAACATTAAAACCATCAGCAGAGCCAGCACTCTAATCTATTCAATGGAAGGATATTCCCTCTCTTTTCTATTTGTAGCTCATGCCCTTAGGGCTCTGTCCTGATGGGAATCACCCCACTGGGGCAACTCACAACAAACTACTGTGGAAACCTTCTCAAGAGAACCCTCCTTCAATAGCCAAACATTGCATTTCCAGTTTCAGCTGCCATGAATACTAGATTGCCTCTCATCCAACTGCAACAATTTTCTCTGATGCTGTTCTCACATCAGAGAGGATCTTCCCTCCCCAAACCTACATGAAACTACTTTCCTTCTTCTGCACATTCTCACAACTCCTATCGAAGATTTGACTGCTAGCAGATTGGTTTGTAGACACCACCTCCCTGTGTGCTGGCTGAAAGATGACAGGGCAGAAAGAAGTCATGCTTTTGCTCTGTTTGAAGGAAGACTCAAACTTGTTACATCTCAGGCCTGAGGGTAAGACTCAGGACTCATCGTCATCGTGGCTAGGCTTGGCGAAGGAAGCTCCAGGGAGGGCTCCANGTTCTCCACAAAACATACTGCACTGCACTACCAACTGTCTTCTACTCCATGGCCCAAGAGTCCTGGCCAATTCCAAGGGCAAACTGTTCCAGTTCCTGAGTTTGCTTCCCACAGCTACCTACCTTCCTTCCTGTGGTTCTACACTTCAAGACCTCAAACCAAGAGCAAATATTAAACTTGCAAGACCAGATGCTCTACCATTCTCTAGCCAGAAGCCTTCTGGCTGCCCTAGACAGCCTTCCCATTTGCCACCAGCTGACACCAGAGCCAACCTTGAGCACAGGACCACTCCCAGCACCAGCCAGCCAGGAGACAGTGAGTGGTGTGCTCACACCTTCCAAGCTCAGCATGTCTCTCTAAGTGCTGCATCACAAAATCAGGGCAATTAGTGCTTGTCATCTGACAGCAGCATGGACAGACCTGACTGAGGCCATAGGAGAACAAGAATCAGAGGAAGAGATACCTGCTTTACACTCAGACAGCTCTTCTGCAGGATAAGGAAACATTTTTCTATACTGAGAGCCCCAAACTACAGGAAAAACTAGACAAGTAAAACAAAGTAGAGCAAAAACTTTAGCATTCTGTACTTGCTTCCTGTTTTGAAGGATTTTCCCCCAATTTTATCTTGAGAACAAACCCACTGTAATAATCTCCAATTATTAGTCCCATTTGCTGTATTTTATAGCCATTAATTTCTAAGTAGCCTGTTACATAAAGCAAAGCTTCCTCTCCAGCTATGCATTAACAAGGTTCTTTCTGAGCCTGAAAAGGTGAAGATGTTTCAGATGTTCCAATTATTCCCTACAAGGCAGAAATTCTACTTAGAAAAAATACTTATAATTAGATCACAATTTGTCTCAATTACACCTAGCACACACTTCACACTCACAAGTCTTTCTGCCTTTCATACAAACTACCAGCATTCATCATGCACCCAAGCAGAACATTGCCCCAGAGCCAGGAGCTCTAAGCTCTATATAGGAGGAGTGGGGTGCTAACTCCACTTGCTGTTCTCAAAGTTAATTCTCCTTTCCTAGGAGATGATTTGAGAATCATTTCTTCTTCAGAAGATAGACTAATGATGTATGGTAGAACAAGTGGGTGAAACAATTAGAGACACACAAAAAACCTGCCCACACAGGAAACCTTGACCACACAAGACTCTTCAGAAAAGCAGTTTCACCATGAAATTAAATATACTGAGTAACACAGGCCACAAACTTCTCCAGCATAGATAATATGAAATGCTTGAGTGTTTTTGACTGCAGCAGTACTTCTCTAAGCTAAGCAAGGCTCTCAGTTGGAGGCATTTTACAAAGCTGCCAGAACATTCCAAAGGATATTTCCCACCTCATCTCTGTTCTTGCCTGAAAATGGAAATATGAATATTTGGGGAAAACTTTTACAGCTTTGGAACATCTTTCAGGGGTACTTTATCAATGCTTGAAGTGTATTCCTTTAGTTAACATTGTCACCATACATGATTGAAACTTGAACCTAATATCTCAGGACAGCAACTGAAAATGATTTGGTGGACATACCACAAGGATCAAAATGGCTTTGCCATTACCACCACACACTGCAGAAAGTAATATAGCAAGACCAACACAAAGATGATTAATAATCAGTTTCATTTCAGTCTATTCTCCTTTTTCATTCCATTCTAAAATTGCCCTAAGCTCCATTATAAAACGCAGAGTGCAAAATGTTCACTCTATCAAATTAAAGACTTAATGAAGTCATTAACAGTTGGAAATTTCCAGCATCAACACTTTTGCATTAATGTTAAGTTTCTGACACTAATTAGGTTTGCTTCCAGTTAAGCCCTGGCCCTAAGACTCCAGCTTCAGTGAGAGAAGTGAAGATGTTACATTAAAGAATGTCACCTCCCTCATTTATACCTCAAGCATCTGGTATAGAAAGGTCTTACCTGGCTACACACCACAGAAATCCCTCCAGATGTATCCCTGAAATAAGGGCAATAAGATATTTGAAGAGCTTTAAATGCAGTTAGCTAAATATATATACACAGTAACTCACATATATAAGCATATCTACACAGACATATATAAATATATCTACACATACCTTGTGAAAGGGTTTTTTGCTTCATTATCTTCTGGAGCTTTTATACTAATGCAATCTCTCAGTGGTATCTGCAGTAAGTTACACAAAAAGATACAGCTCCTCTTAAAAACTTTTAAAAGAGACTCTTTAAGTTACCAAGAGATTGGAAATGAGCACTGCTTACCTTGATAATGGGTTGGATATTATCATCAGGTTCAAAAATGATTGACTTTGAACAGATCTTTAGAGAGCCTCTGAATTTTCTAAGAGGAACAAGAGAAAAGAAAGTTGTCTATGTGTTAGAGAGACATGAGACTAGAAGGACTCTGGTAGATGAATGTAACTAAGGGTTTTGTACCTTTCATCTTTGCAACCTCTGTTGATAATATGATTAGCTGTGTGCTGTTCAAAGTAATACTCTTCCAGGTTAAGAAGCAGCAGTGAAAACCTACAAATAAATAAAAGTTATTCATTCAACAAGAAACCACCAGAGCAGTTAGTAGTCTTAATAAAATGTATCAAGTGGTTGGGAGGTCTTTACTGATTTCTGTAGAAGAATGAATTCATTTAAATGAACTTTTTAAAAGAACAAACCCACATGGAAAATCTGTGTACATATGAAGAAGGTTGACTGATGCTCTTGCAGCATATATGTGAGGTTCATGTATGCTCAGAGAGGTTATGTAGTCTCCAACCCCACCTGGAAATGATGCTGGGCAAGCTGCTGGGGATGACCCTGCTGGGAGCAGGGGAGTTGGACTAGATGATCCCCAGAGATCCCTTCCAACTCCCACCATTCTCTGAATGCCAGTGGGTATTGGCACAGCAGGAGGAGCAAAAACATCTTCTATTACTTCAGTTGGAAGCACAACAGCTTGTTTGTGTGCAGCACTGGGCTGATCTACAGAAGTACTTAGTATTTCTTCACAGCTTGGAGCCTTTTGCCCTGGGTTTGTGATGTGCTGCTCAAGAAATGCCCATGACAATGCTAATAAACACCAAGTGTCCCCAGGGTAGCATTCAAATAGCCATAAACATGTCAAGAGTTCACTGAATGTACTGAATAGCCTGCTCATTAAAAAAAAGCATATTTCACAACAGAAAAAAAACCAACAAACCAGTGTTATTGGAAAACACATCTTGTTCATGTCCCATTTCTGTTGTGTCTGTTCTAGTCAACAGAACATAACACCAAAGGTTTACTGTAACTACAAGTAGCAGTGGGTCCACACACTCCAAACTGCTTGGGTGTCAAAGACTTTGTTGTTCTAATGCTCTGCTGCTGTTTTCTCAAAAGAGCATCATCTTCACCTCTCCTCTCTTCAAAGCAGGTATTTTAGGATGCCATTAAGAAATAATTGATGTTAAAAGGTTAGCAATCACACCATTTCAGACAGTACACACTGCTGAAGAAAATCCAACTCAAATCTTTCCCGCCTCTACCCCAGTTCTCCTTTGGTCCTTGAGCATCTCCAGTTGCCAAAGGGGTTTTAGAGGCTTTGCCTTCACATATCCTTTCTCAGAAGGCATCACTTCAGTCACCTTCTGGTTCTACTAACCAGTTAAAGCAGCCCAACTAACTAGTTAAGAGGAACTCATTTTTCCAGATCACCTAGAACCGATTTGATCTTCTTTGCCCCAAAGCAACTGCCTAAGAAAATTTCCTTTTTCCCTATGAAGTTTCACACTACTCTGAACTCCAACTTCTACAGCTCCCACTTTTGCAGAAAGCAATGTACAAGTAACAACAACAAAAAAACCCAAACCACACATGAAATGAGGTTGCCACAAAGTTTCAACAACTTCTGGTGATCTCACCAGGAAATGCCAACACCAAGATTACCTAAATCAAGAGAAAGTGTGCAGCAGGAGTTGGTGTCTCTGACAATCACCCAGCAAGGAGAAAAGCTCTCAGAGCCTAACCCAGTAAGTGATAAAGAGCTGCCTTTTTGCTGCAGGACTATCAGGAAAACAGGAGACAAAACGTTGATACTTCTCATCTGATATTTCAGATCCCCAAATCATTTAACTCACTTAAATGATTTTAAGATTTCCCAGCTCAGAAAAGCACAGGAAGATAGAGATGGGAAAACACCTGCTAGAGGGCACAAAACATAAACAAATTTACTTCTATTTTACACAAATATCAATTGATAGGCAAAAGGAAGAAACAGAGAAATGAGTTTGCAGGTATTTAGACAGAAAAAGCTACCAGTGCAAATGACAACAAGTTTCATGTTTCATGAAGTGCTCAAATCACAAACTCAATTAATAAGTTCCTGGAATGCATCCAAATATGAGGAAAAAAAGAATATGTCTCACTAGAGATGTTCAATAAATGCAGATCAGTAATGGTGAGAGACACTAGTATGTTGGGTTTGTTTGCAGGGCTTTTTAGAAGAGATTTAGATTCTCTTAGATTTTCTGGGACAAGTCTGATGACTTTTAACCTTTTTCTCAGCCTCTCAAAGAGGAAAAAAAGCTATTTATATGAAATCCTTACCAGAGCTAATATAGTCATGCTTCTAGCTTTTCAAACCTAAAAATCCTTCTCTTTCCCTTCTGCACAGGAAGTTTGTGTCCATTCTCCCTGCAGCCCCTCATCCACAACAGAAACCACAGCAACTCCCAAAAGCAACAAGGACAAAGTGTACAAGAAGACAAAAAGTGATCCAGAACGCATTTGTACTTCAAAAAACCACTTCAAATGCTGTAGTAGCTTTACAAGCTGAAGACCTATGAATCAGAACTTATAGGGACAAAGTGAGCTGAGCTCTTTGTCATGTGGTTTTCTCACCAACAATAAACAGTTGTGTGCAACCAGCAGCATCAGGCACATGAGGAATTTGCACAGGACTCACACTGGACCAGTTTGCTGTTCAGCCTCGGGGCCTGCTGGGACCCTGGTTCCTGCAACAAGAGGCAACTGGGGAGAGAGAGTGCTTCCCCCAGAGAAAACACTCCTGTCCTTCCATGGCACTACCCTTGCTGATATATTGCTCTCACCTTATAGAGATTTCCCACATAGCAATATTTAGATTGCAAAGGGTTTGGAAATTTTGTGACATGCTAGACACTGATAAACTACACAGAAAAGGACACTAGCTAAAAATAAGAGGCTATACTCAAGCACGTGTGATAGGACTTTCTGGTATGTTCAGTTAGCCACAGGCACACAAAAGAGAAGCAACACTCAGGAAGCAGGAATGGGCTAATTGAGTTTAACACTTTAAAGAGGCAGCACAGAGTCTGTAATTTAAGGGCTGACAACACACTGATTATAATGTTCAGGAGAGACCAAATAAACCTCCATCCACAGCAAAGCAGAGCTGGAACTCCATGCCACTGACACAACTGAGAACAAACAAATAAACAGAAACCGACAGATGCTATTCCCGTGCAGTTCACACAAGGCAAGCAGCATGCCGATCTTCCCAGTTCTTTTTTACAGCCTTTTCAGCCTTAACTCTCGGGAATCTTAAGCTACTTGATTAAAACAACCACAACAACGAGGCCGAAACCCAGCACAGCACAGCAGCTCACCCCTGAGCCCAGCGTTCCCCCGGGGCTGGCTACCACCCTGGAGATGGCCCTGCACCTTCCCACCCCGGCGGCGGGGCAGACCGGGCTGGACAGGGGTAGCTTAGGCCAGGGTACTGCGGCACCGGGCCCTACTCTCCCGGGGGAGAGCTCAGGCGAGGCCGGACTGCCCTTCTCAGGCGTCTCCGCCCCTGCCGCGGAGACCGAGCGGAGGTAGCCGGGGCTGTGGGCAGGCAGAGGCGCTCACCTCTCTTTGGAGTACAGCTCCCGCTCCAGCCGCCGCTTGCGGATGAAAGCCATGGAGCCGCCCGGCCTAGGTGCTGCTGCTGCCGCCGCTGCTGCCGCCACAGCGGAGCAGGCCAGGCCGGGCCAGGCCGCGCCTCAGGGAGGCGGGGAGAGCGGGCCGGCCCCGGCCGCAGGCAGCCAGGCAAGCAGCCGGTCTGGCGGGCCCGGCCGGGGGTGCCCGCCCCGTTTATGCGGCCAGAGAGGCGGGGGAAAGGGAAGCTGGCAGAAGCGAGGGCGCTGCGGCACTTCAGGAGCATGGCCTAGCCCGCTGGGCTGCCGCGGAGGGGCCCGGAGCTCCTCACCAGCGGAACGCAGCCGCTCACCCGCACTCCCTCCGTCCTCCCTCCCACCATCGCTTTAATAAAGCTTCTGCCGGTTTATAGAATCCTAGAATCCTAGAATGGTTTGGGTTGGAAAGGAGCTCTGGAGCTCATCTAGTNGCTCTGCTGGCCACGCTTCTCTTGCTGCAGCCCAGGATGCCATTGTGCTTCTGGACTGCCAGCGTGCACTGTTTGCTCATGGCCAGCTTCTCAGCCACCAGCACCCCAAGTCCTTTTCTGCAGGGCTCATTCGTGTCCACAGCTCACAGCAGCGGGGCTGGGTGTGGAAGTGCTGCTCCTGGGGTATAGGGCAGCAGTGGGCTTGGGCACGAGCCAGGGAGTTTCATGGCTGGGCTGGAAATGGGTTTGGTGTGCACAGCGAGGGGAACACAGGCTTTATTACATAGCAAAAGAGTCTAATTGCTTGCATTTAAATACAAATTGTAAATATAACGCCATTGCAGTGAGATTCCTTCTGTCCATAATGTGTGTGACAGATGCTCCCCAGGCAGGAGGTGAAGTTCTGCCAGGTGTTCAAAGCCTGAGGAAACCTCTCTGGGGGGAGGAGGCAAATAAACTCCCTTCGTTCATATAAAACACTTTAGTTCATGTCACTGCCATTGTGTCTGAACAATTTCTAATGTGTTTCCTGACACAATCTCGTGTGAGGTAGGAAAATACTGCCATTTGCATTTTTATGGGTTCAAAACCTGATTTACAGATGTAATTTTTCACATAGTAATAAAAAGAATTTTAGGCTTGTAGGCCCCAAGATATTGTCTAATCTAATCTCTGGGATGAGGCTGAATCAAGTATCTGTTGATCAGTGTTCCTCAAACACTCTCAATTAGTGGGCCCATAAACATGAGGAGTGTTGTATGTAGCAAGGTTTGCTTTTGCTAATTAATTGTCTTTCAGGGACTTCTTAGTTGTTCACAGAACCTAAGGCTGCAACAGGTCACAGTTTGAAAACCAGCAATACCATCTCCAAGAACTGTTTGTAGAAGGACCTAGTTGAAGGAAATCTGCAACACTTGCAGCTTATGTGTGTTTAACAGCATTTATCAAGATCTCTTTGTTCAATACCCAACCTGAATTTTCTTTGTTGCATTCCTTGTTGTCATCCTCCCAGTGGAAATGGACAATATTTATGTTACATAAAGATGTGTGTGTAAATATATATATATATGTTTATACAATTGTTTATGTGTACAGATAAGTATATCTTTTTCTCACAGACTAAACAGAAATGTTTTCTTAGAAGTTTACATTGCCTGTGCTTGTTTATGCAACATTTATTAAGTGGATATAATAAAACCTAAATGTTTTCCTTCATGTCTCCATTTCAGCCCATTCAGGATGCTTATTCCTGACAGAGCTGGCTTCTGCATTTCAGAATGGGAATAAGGATTAATGTACTTATAAAGCCATTTGATGATGTCCTTCATTACAAACTCCTCTATCAGAGCCTTAGGAAACCACCACACAGTAAAAACTGTTAGGAGTTTTCACCTAAGTGAGATCTCCTGTTGAGTTTAACACAGCAAAGATTTCAGCCAGAATAGTGAATGAAGTTCTTCAAGCCTTATAAACTGAGAAAACAGAGGAGGGCTTCATTTATCAAAGCACACAGGACATTTGGAAGTTAACTTTGGGATCCTTATTAGAAATGCCCTAGAAATAGCTCATCAAAAGCCTGTGAAGCTATTTCCCTGTCCTTATGTTAACAGCTCAGCTTGCCTTAGACTCAAAAATAAACAATCTGACAAATAGATGTGCTGCTTCACATTTCTGGTCACTTGATGGCACTAAACTAACACTGTATACATATTCATCACCAAGAGCATAAGACTATTCCTGTGCCAGTGTATTATTATGTTTTTTAAAGGCTTGGCCTGATGAAAGTGCTTTGTTTTGTTGAGGGCAGACTTTAGACACAGAAGAGATGAAAAATAAACCAACGGAAGCTCAAGAAACAGTTGTGAAATTTAGTTGCCTGTTGTGTCTTGTTAAATGCTCATGACAGATTACAAATACCAAAGTGGAAAGGAATACACTGCATTGCTGAGCCAAACAACAGTCAGTGTTCCAACAGAACACACCAAAGACCAAACCAAGCCTTTCAGGGGAAAGGCAGAGAGAAACAGCTACAGACTTTGGGCTGTGGGCTTCCCACCAAAATGTGTGGCCATCAGGTGGTTTCCAGCCAGCTGCTCAGGTGAACAAGCCCCAAAATGCTTATTTGTCATCAAACACAGGAAGCCATGGAAGTGTTTAACACACATTGCCCAGCTACCTAACAGGAGCTAGAGGAAACTTGCACTCGGATCATCCCCATCACTTGATTGCTTAGCAGCCTCTTGGCATGATTTTGTCCTGTGCCAACCTTCATGCTCTGCATAAAGGTCAGAGTCAAATTTGGGGTCCAAAAGGGGTAGTATTGTGAACAATCCTTTCCTTTCCTTTCCTTTCCTTTCCTTTCCTTTCCTTTCCTTTCCTTTCCTTTCCTTTCCTTTCCTTTCCTTTCCTTTCCTTT
>VWZO01022840.1:99052-113041 GCA_013396975.1 Bucco capensis
CACAACACACCCACAGCACACCCACAGCACACACACAGCACACCCACTGCACACACACAGCACACACACTGCGCACACACAGTACACCCACAGTACACACACTGCACACCCACAGCACACCCACAGCACACACACCCACAGCACACCCACTGCTGCTGCTATGCCAGAGCCTCAGTGGGACCACACTGGCTCTGAAGGAGAGCTGAAGGACAAGGCAGTACCTTGTGTGGACAGGATCAGGCCAGGCCACTTTGCTTCAGGGCCAGAGAATGGTGCCTGAGCAGGTGTTATGGAGCAGTGCAGCCACAGTCACAGCAACTGCAGTGTCAGCTCCAAACAGTGGCTCTAAGTGCCACACAGCAACTCCTTTCAGAGCTGAAATGCCACCTCACAGAACACAGCAGCTACAAGCAGAGCAAAGGCCTTTACCCTATGCATGCTGTAGAGGAGCACATAAGGTTTGGTGTATTAAAATAAACCAAAATATCACAATATGAATCAGTCTGGCATGTGTCCTTCACCCCAGTGATTCTTCTAAATAACTTCCCTTTAAGAAAATGTCCTCAATTTTCAGACAAGGGCAACTCATTGCTATGCTATATTACACCTAGCACAGCAGAACCATCAGAGAGCCTCATGTTTTATGGGGCAGAATGCAGAATGCAACCTCTTCCATCTAGGGAGGTTCCTCTGTTCTCACTGGGATGAAGTAAGGGTGTGAATAATAAACTGAGTGGGAGCTCTGAGAGTCTGGGGCTCACTCTCTCTTGGGGAAGCTAGGAAGAAGGCAGAAAAAGCATCTTGGCTCTCTTTGAAAACATGAGGTGTGAGGATGTTAAGTCCAGGTAGGCATTACTCATGCAAACCCTACTACTTTAAATGCATATTTAGTGCTGGTCTGTCAGCTGCAACACTTCCATACTCATATTCAGTTATTGAGAGTAAATATTCTTGAGGCAGACTCCTCAAGGCTCGCTACAGAAAACCCACTTCAAGCATAGCTGAGCAAACATGACACAGCCTGGGACACAAAACATCCCAGTAATGAGAAATAGATATTCAGAATAGCCTGAAGATACAATGCAAACTTTCAGTTAGTTTCTATTCTGATGGACATTCTAGCCTAAAAGGGCCAGATTAGGAATTGAGGAAGAACCTGGGAGCAAGACAGAGCCAAAGGCACATTGTGCCAGTGTAAGGACAAAGGCAAAGGCTCACTGCCTGGCTTAGACAACTGGCTTTGGGCAACAATTGGGCTAATTGCTGCCTGTCTATGTGGTAATGTGCTTAGAAAAGAGAATTGTCTGATCATTGCAAGACAACTGTTCTTAGGCCTGCTGTCTGCTCTCTTCATCTGCTGTGGCATGCACGTGGGAAAGTGCAGAGGGAAATTGAGTTGCTACAATACTTTCTCCTCTTAGGGCCAGACAAATGGGTCAATGTTTTCAAATGCTAGCTCCTAAGCACCTGAGTCCCCAGTTCAGCATCTAATCTTAAGATTCTTAGTCCTGGTTCACCTTGTGAATTTGAGAAGGATCAATGATGCTGTCTAAGGATTAGGTGACTGGTCCTTTATTCACCTCATGGTTTAGAACTCCACTGGAAAAACAACTCCCTGCTCTGTAGATTATGCACCTGTGGCAGGTTGCATTTGGCCTTCAGCTATTGATTGCAAACAGAGTTGAAAGCATGGGAGTTTACATCTATAGGTTTAGCTAAAATAACAACAACAGACTCTTTCTTGATACTGTACAAGGCAGTAAATATTAACTTGAAAAATTTCCATTTGCCATATGGCCTTCAGGTGATTTGATGTAATTCCAAAGAGGCATTCAGCAGCCTAATGGTTTTCCTGTATCACAGATGTGTGCATGCTCCTGAAATAGATTTTGGGTTTGCTTCTCAGGCCCTGATTCTCCTGCTGGCATTAGAAGCCCAATTACAGAAGCAAAGCAAATTCCAAATTCAGTCCACAAGCCTACATTATCAAAACCCTCTCCACTGGAAAAATATTCATGTCAGGCTTGAAATACCTTAATCATATTTCTCTTCTTCATCCCCCCAACACAGTATATGAGGATATGATGGAGAAGAGCTAGAAGCTACTCAGGAAAAGCTCTTCTCTGTGTTGTCCTAGTCATTTCAGAGGACTGTGATTTGATTCTGAGCGTAGGCTCATGGGTTTGCAGCTTTAACATGATTATGCACATGCATGACTGGCACCAGACTGGAGTGCACATGCTGCAGATTTTGTCAGTGGTTCCAAACACATCTTAGTTGGTTTTGGGGCTGTGTCTGAAGCAGCAATGATGATAGCTCTGCAAGAAGCTTTAGGGAAAGGGTTTTTCTTTCCTTGCTGCTTCCATTTCTTACAGGAACAGAAGTATTAGTGAGCTCAGATGGGAAAAATGTCAAAGCAAATGACTATGCCCTCACAGACTGATGAAGTTTAGATCCCAGCAAGATGTGTCTGAAGCCTTAGATGAGCAAGTTCACTTCATTCTGTTTGGGCTGCTGTCTAGCACTTGATGCATCATCTTTTCCTCTCCCATCTACCTCATGTAGATCTGACAGATTAAATAGAGAAGGTGGTAATTCTGTCTGGAAATGTGCTCTACATCCCTTGCCTTTCCCACAGTCTCCCTGTCCTCTGCAAACCCAATCAGCAATGAGAGAGGTTCCAGATAAAGAAATAACTCTGGCTAACATGTTCCCTGTGTTTGCAAGGACTGGTTAGTAAGTTTACTATCAGTGGAATATGTCACACTGCTTTCTGTCCTTCCAGCTTTCCAACCCAAAAGTTGTGCTGAACCCTCTCAAAAACTTCTAGAAGTCAAGCATCATTGTGTTTATCACCCAGCTTCACAGACAAGCCCTCTCAGGTTGGTCAGACAGGATCTGTTTTCCATCTGTGCATGTGAATTACTGTTAACTAGATTAGTACTATATTAGCACTTAAAAGGAGCTGCAGCACAGAACTCTAAGAGCATTTGGGTTTGCTTAGTCTATGTCAGCTCTTTATTATTTGAAGAGGCTGATAGGCTTGCAGTTGCCTAGACTTTTCCTCTTACCTATTAAATACAATGAGAAGTGTAATAAATGTCTCATGGAATGCCTTTAGTGCTCCAAGACTGACTAAATTTCAGCATTAGTGTTCAGTGAGTTCCTTTGCCAGCTCTTTTAAAACTCATGGGTATGGGATGCCCAGATTGCTGACTGGGAAAAGCTCTTCTTCCACAGCTGTTCTCCAAGATATTCTCCTGTTACAACTGGAAAGGATGGATTTGACATTGACAGATTCTACACTATAAGCTCCACACAGACAAATAGAAGCCTTTCCCTCCTTTTATGGCACTATTAGGCTGACATAACTTACTATTTTTGCATCAATAAACTTCCACAGGAATCACATTATTCTTTACTTGGTGGTTGTTTCAAAAACTCTCAGTTATCATTAATATTTGTGACCAAGAATTGCTCCTCTCTCCCAATAAACAGAGGGACAATTTTCACCCTTTTGAGTCAGTTAGGCTTCTCTTTTTCAGTTGGGAAATGTGACTTGGTTTCATACAGTGTCCATAGACATTTGCAGTTAACAATGCACATCAATTCTTTACTATCATCTGTCATTTCTGCCTTCCTCAAACTCCATTTACACAACTGTGCAACGTAGCCAGTAGCTAATGTGCAAGATAACAAACTATTGGGATTGGGATTTGCTTATTGATGACCTTAAAAGGAGAATTTGGAAGGAAAGCTGATCACACTAGTAGTGTAGGAGATGTGTTCACTCTGAAGAAGGCACTAGGGTTATCTCATCACTAGTTGTGCTGCTCAGTTTTTAAAGGGATTCCCATTTCTTTCTGCTGTAAACCTTGCATGGTCAGGCACAGTCTGAAAATCCCTTGTGGTCTCCTGTGGCCCCTGGTGCCATAACTGTGCCCACAGCAGAGGGAGCATTAAACTCATTGCCCACGGGAAAGTGTGGGGAGTGATACCCATGTTCCTAGAATCCTTGGATGGGTAGGATGAGCTCATTAGCCTTCTGGCAGTCATCCTAGGAGAAGGACAACTCTGATTCCAAACCCGGGCAGATGGAGCTCCTTTAGCCCTGTGAGGCCTTCCAGCTAAGAGAAGGACACTCTAATAAAACCTCCATCCTAAGGACTTGGCTGCCAGCGTCCAAGCTTGCTAGGCCCTGGCAGATGAACCTTAGGACTAAAGGGTGGGTCCAGCTCTGCACATGCTGTGTCTCACCTAAAAAAATCCCTAGTGCAGGCTCGAGGGTGCTATCTGCTATCCTCTTTGTATCAGTGTGCTTGGAAAAGGCGCTGAGGAGGAGCATGGATGGAGCCCTCCCTGGAGCTTCGTTTGCGAAGCCTAGCCATACAAACCTTGCATGGTCAAACACATGTTCCTAAATGATCCTGGTTTCCATGTGCAGGCCATGGAGAAGCCACCTGGAAGAATTCTGAGAAATTCAGTGTTTTCCTTTGTATGGAAAATAGTGGTTTTTTGATCACAACATTTAAAGCTCTGCTATCATTTCCAGTTTCACCAGCATCCATGGCAACCTCCTGCTGTTCCTCTCCTTTTCCCACTCCCCTTTCTTTGCTGGGCTGGGATCATCGGGGATAAAGTCACTGCTGGAGTCTAGCCCCAGGGACAGGCCAAATGTAGACATTACCTACCTGATATTTGGAGATGGTCTAAGGTCTTGGGGTCTTACCATGCAGCTCTAAATCTGAATTCATCTCCTTGGGATTCACCTCCATGCTTTGGCTGGATTGTAGACCTGAGGTGGTTTGGAATAGGCTTGCTTACAGGATGATTTAAGGTAGTGGTTGTAATAGTGCTTCAAAAGCTTGTTAGGTTCTATGATTCATTAGGTTTTTATGTATTCCTTTATGGTTTTAACTTCTGAGATGAGCACTGCAATGGAATGATATTCATAGGAAAGTGTGACAAGCACCAGGTCTTTCTCTAGTGCCAACTGTGAGAAGAGGATCTGTGGTGTAATTAAATGAAGAACAAACTCAAGGAAATATTATTGCATGCCAAGTATGGGATTTACAGCCCCAAGAGACCTTTTGAGTGAACAAGTGAGTTGAGTGATTGGCTTTTAAAAAGATCTAGATAATTATGTGACCATTAGCATTTATAATTAGGCTAAGATAATGAAGTGTAATGAAACCTCATGCTTCTTGGTATAAATGGCTGACTTACAGAAGGAATATGTTTTAGGGAATCAACATTTCATAGCTGGTCAGGTGTGTTTTGATTTGGTTGTGCAGGCTTTTTTGAGCTTCAAAACCCCTTTTCCAATCAGCCAAGGAAGACATCTGTAGGCAGAATGATAAATGGCATAGAGTAGCCATCTATTTTACTTTAGGAGACCCTATCTCCTTAGCAGTTGAAGATAATAAAGTTTCACTGTCTATTTGTGAAAACTCTTTATAAGTGTTCCAAATTGACTATTCAGAGTTGCCACAGAGGAAATCCTATTTGGAGCTGTGTCAGTAACCTTATCTCCTGTATCATGCTCTTGTAGCTCTCTCACAAGCAGGAATTTCCTTGATGGACACTAGAGTGTCAGAAGCCAGATGCATGTTTCAAAGCAAATGGCATTGATCTAATAGAGGGCAAGCTTCTGGCAGAGGGTGAGAAGTTGCTGTATTAATAATTTTAAGCTAGACAAGATTTAAAGGGTTTTTTTTTAATACAAATAAGTGTGGAACAGAGATATGTCACTGTCTATAAAATCAAAAAAGCCCTGTGTTAATGCATTTTACACTCTGGCTCTTATTTATTCCTTCATTTTACAACAACATTTTGCTGGAGAATGTCTGTGCTTACAAGTTGCATGCCTGATTGCTCTAACCCTACATGTTGCACAGATATTTAGAGCTCCACAAAGTGAATGTGGTTTGACTGAAATCCTGGTTTGGCTTTTTTTGGCACTTGCTTACCCATCATGTGGTCACAAAGAACAAACTTGATACAGCTTAGGTATTTCCTTCCCTTTTGGTTCATTAGGTGATGAGCAACACTCTTTTGCACAGGTTGGGCTTGATGATCTTGGAGGTCTTTTCCAACCATCCTGCTTCTATAATTTATAAAGCTCTTTGAGAGCTGGCTGTTAAATGTTTAAAGGACAATACCTAGACCTTCAGAACTGTAGACACTTGTAGAAATGTCTTTAAAACCCCCAAACAACTCGAGCAGCACACTTAGTGCACTCCAATCCCTGCCAAGCATTCAGCCCCTGTCACCAGAACAGAATTGGCCCCAAGTTAACACCTTCTGAAGTGCCTAAAATGTGGCTGTCTGTAGTTCTACTCTTATTCACCCACTATTTCTTCATGTTGGCATAGCCACAAAGCTTTGCAGGTCAAGTGACAATCAGTTATTTCAAATAAGTCAAAGCAAGACCTTTCTTGCACAAACAAGGTGCACAAAATAAACTCATCATTATAACACTTGCCAGGGGATGTCCCTGCTTAGTTTTTTTGTCCCAAGCATTGCTTGATGCAGAACACATTGTTATCTCCTGCATAGAGATGATGCCAGGGCTCTGGGCAAGCTGCTCTAGTTGGGGATGTCCCTGGCCACTGCAGGGGGGTTGGACTAGATGAGCTCCAGAGCTCCCTTCCAACCCTAACAGTCTAGGATTTGATGATTCAATATGCATTACCTATGGCATAGAGTGAGAGCTGACAGGACAGTGGACAATGGACCACCAGAGTTGTTTATTCTTGGAACTAGAGCCAAGCTACTAGCAACTGGACAGATTGCCCACTTCATTTGCAATGACTCTAAAAAAACCATAGCTCAGATTGCACCTCCCTCATGCCCTTCAGGAATTGCTTTTCTCCAGCTGAACATCCTGCAGCTCTTGGTCAAGCCTCATCCAAGCAATCCCTTACCCAAACTGCAGCCTGAGGAGAGGTTCACCTACATCAAATTGATGTCATACACATACTGATGGCATCAACTTGTGAGTCTTGTTCAGCTCCTGAGAACATTCCTATGTTTAATTCCTTGCACATCCATCTGTTGGACTTACACAAATCACAGTAGTTGTAATTTTAATCCATGAGCACCCATTCCACTCTGATTCCTATGAAGAAAAGGGACAATGGAGCCATTCTAATAGGTCAAATGATCCATGGTGCCAGAGCAGCTGATGGCTAGAATTGAGATGGACTTACCTTCTTCCTAAGGAAAGAAACCTCTTATTCTTCAGCCATGAAACAGTGCTTTCTGGTGTCCAGAAAGTCCCTTGGAAGTGTCAGAAAAGTAACATACTATTGAAGTGTCAACCCACAGGATCTTTAAAGACTCATTAAGCTGTCTCAGCTTCAGCCTGCCAACTGAGCCAGCCCAGCTTGGGTTATATTTCACTCACTTTTCCCAAATCCACTACTGCTGAGTCCTGGATTATCCCTCTCTAAAAATTCACTTCCCCCTGGGTCTGAAGGTGAAATTTGGTTTAGCAGCAGGAAGGTGTTAACACAACTGCATTGTGGAGATTAACATTACAGCAAATCATCAAAAGGACCAGAAATAGTCCTCACATTCAAGATATCTACTTTTGATGAAAGCTTCAAGTGAGTAATAAGAAAACCAGGTTTTATCCCAGGCCAGCTATTATTAACTTTTCAGGGAGCACCAACAGGAGCTTGGCAAGAAGCAACATGTCTGCAATACAACTTCCTTTTTATTTCATAAGAAGTCCTATGTACCACCTAACTTTGCCTGCTCAAACTAAGTATTTCTTGTTTCAGCTGCTTTGAAGTAGGAACTGTGATCTCGTTGCTAGGAGGTTAGAAAGAGCTTTTTAGTTTCATTGTTGATGATCTTAGAGGTCTCTTCCAACCTTAACGATTCTGTGATGCTTTCTTGCTGTCAGATTACAGCATCCTAGTACAAATATGGAACAAAATGTGTTTTGTGTGAGTTTTGGCACACTGTGGGATCTCAGTGTGAGCAATTTCCTCACCCTAACCTTTCTGAGATACATGGATGTCCTTCAAGAAGGCCAGGGATTGGAGAATGAGCAGCTTCACCAGCCCTCCATCCTGGGATAAGCTTTCAGGTCCTGTGACGACTCAAGCTTCCCAAAGATACAAATGAACTCTTTGTCCTTCCTGCAACACCAAACTGGTTAACAGAACCTTGAGCACAGAGATGGTGCAACACTGTCTTTTGGTAAAAATACCATGATGCCCTCCCTGCCCAGCCAGGGAGATCATTTTTCATTGAAAACTACAGATCTCTTTATTTGGCTCAGGCTTGGATTAATTTGTCAACCCAGACTCTCAGGGCTGGCTGTTATCCTTTCCAGGGGATGGTGATTAGATCTGGACATAGGTTGGGGGTCTAATCACTGCTTTCTACAGGAATAATAAATATGAGAACCTGCTTTGCTTTATGTTTTTCTAGCTGTGCAATCTGTCAACTAGTTTATCTTCCTCACTAATTAGGCTGGAGACTCTGGGGGAATTATTCCATATCTCCTACTTTGGGGGAATTAATACCATAACTCCTAAATCTCCTTCCTGATTAGCTCTATGTTTACTTTCATCATGTGATTTGATAGCTTTTTTACTATTATTTTAATAGAGAAGGCTACAATGATTCATTCCCTTGGTGGGGGCATTGGTACCTGGACTGTTGCTGCTGCTCCTCAGTTCTCAATAGAAATACTTCTCTGTGCTTCCAGGTAGGGCTTGGAAGTAGCTCTCAGGGGGAACTGCTTTCTCCCTTGAATTATTCCTTTGGAAAAGCCATCAGGAAACAGATTGGTATGGGAGATGTGGGGATTTATCCCATTTGAAGCACCAGCAATGGTGCCAGGAGAGACGTTTTCAGATGGCACTGCCCACCAGACTAAATGAGATCCAGCATTTGGATGGTCATCACTTGGTGACCATTGGATTTCTTTCTTTTTCCCTTTAATGGGAAGTAGAGGAAAAGTTTCCCAAGCAAAAAACTTCTCCTTTCTTTAGGATCTGAGAAGTGTAAGCAAGGGATCACATAAATGCTCACTCTTTGAGGAATTGCAGAAGGTAGAAAAAGCACTCTGGAATGTGCTTGCTGAGGTTAAATTCTGAGGTTAGGGAAGAAAGTGGCAGAGGACACAGAAACTTTGAAGAAAATACATTCTATTGTGCTGGTGATAGCTAAGGGCTGTGCTTAGGTGAGGTAAGGAAAGGGTGCTCTGGAAAATGGGCATCATAAAAATACTCAACTTTGGAGTTCATGCCCTAAGAATCAAGGTTGCACCAATCAAATAAAAGCACATTTATATTCTTTGTAAATTCATTTGAGAAACAAACCCAAGCCAACAGGAAAGGAAACCCCACAAAACTTACCTCAAAAACAGGAAAAAAGAATCAAAGGAAGCAAAAAAGAAACTTCCTCCAGAAAGAGAGCCTTGGCTGCAGGAGACATCACCAACTCCTCTGTTTTCTCTCTCTGTGGGTCAATGGATAGCTTGATATGCTCTCTTGGTTTTGCATGGTCAACAGCTATGGGGAAAACACACCTCAAGTATATTGGAGCCACCTCAAAGCTCCTACTGAAGCTTTCATTTTGATATTTCCTGAGTATTTGTTCTAAAATCTGAACTGTAAGAACAGAGCAAAACATTGCTACAGCTGCTGGGGTTTGATGAAGGTCTGAAGTGACACAACTGATTTGTGGCAAAGCTCTTCTAGCTTGCAGGCAAAGGAGATGATGTAAAGAAGTGAGGGATCATAACAAAGGAGGCTTAGGGGAGACCTTGTCACTCTCTACAAGTCCCTGAAAGGAGCTTGGAGTGAGGTGAGGTTGGTCTCTTCTCCCAAAGAACAAGCAATAGGACAAGAGGAAACAGCCTCAAGTTGTGCCAAGGAAGGATTAGGTTGGATATTAGGTACAGTTTTTCCCCAGAAAGCTTGTCCAGGCCTGGCCCAGGCTGCCCAGGGCAGTGCTGGTGTCACCATCCCTGGAGGGGATTCAAAGCCCTGGAGATGTGGAGCTGAGGGACATGGATAGTGGTGACCTGGCAGTGCTGCCCTTGATGATCTTAAAGGTCTCTTCCAACCAAAATGATTCTATTACATTATAAAATCTCAAGAAGGTGATGAGTACAGTGGATATTCCAATAGATTTTAGAGACTTTCTCCCTTGGGTCCACAATCTATTGCATCTGTAGTAATGTCAGTCAGAAGAGCTTCAAAGCTGATCAACAAGGTGAGCTTGGAGGTGGACTAATCCTGGGAAGGGAAGGAAAGGGGAGGAAAAGGTTCCTCAAAGCAGCTTGTATGTCCTCTGCCCAGTTTGTTCCCTGCAGCAGGAGCTGGAAGGGAACTGAGGAGCCAAGGATGGTGCTTTGCTGCAAGGGAGCAAGGAAAACCACCTCTGGGAGCAGACAGGGAAGGCACCAGATGGGACAAGCCCAATGGAGCCAAATGCTCCAAACTCTATTCCTGTCTTGACCAGAGTCAGGCAAATCTAGGGGATTTCAATCCAAACACAAAGAAAGAAAAAAGGAAAGAGATTGAACCACCTAATTCTCAGTGTCTGTAATAAGGAGGTTTTGGATAAACAAGCAGTTTTTGGAACTTAAGCTTCTTAAAGCATTAGAGAGAAGAAATCCTCAGCTGTGACTGTAATGTGTCCACTTGTTTTCTTTGCCCCTGTTGTGGAAGTGCAGGGGATGGCTACTCTGGATTAACAGTATGGCTTGGTAAACTCCTTGGCATGGAGTAAAAATCTGCAGGAGAAGACAAAGCAGCCCTTTGTGCCACAAGGTTTTGAACTTGAAGCTTTTCGAGTAGCTCTCAGAAATTACCTCTCATCTTGCCCAGCAGGAATTTCATGTCCATATTGTTAGGAAACACAGAACAATATGGAAAGCAGGAAGGCAGAAAAGAGGCATGAAAGTACCCAAATCAGCTGAGTCATGGTTGAAACCCAAAAAGGATTTCTGAAGGGTTGAGATTGAAACAGTAATGACCCAAATCCTTCATCTCTAGCTAGGGGGTTACTTACTACAGTGTTTTGGATGGGAATTATGGCAGTTCCTGGGGATCTCTTGCTTCAATTAATTAAACTCACACTGAGAGGACTACTTCAGCCTTGCAATAATTCTTTCTTCTTTTTTTTTTAATGGGGTAAGCAGGAAAAGTGATTTGAAAAGAATTTAGTGAGCCTTTTTTTACTCTTTTCTGCTGTTGAAGGCTTGGAGTGGAAACCAGAGCTCAAACCACAGACCTGAGCCTGGGAGCAGAGCATGAGGCAAGGGGTGAGAGGCATGGAGGGGAGCACAACATCACCCCTCACACCAATTTCTGCCTCTTTCTGAGTTCTTTTCTGTATTCCTTCTCACCTTTATTCACTTCTGTTTCTGAGCTGCAATATGCTTTTTGAGAGAACTGTCAAATTAGTTCACTTTGCTTATTTTTAAGTGAGGGGGAAATGGCCTTTCCAGGGAAAAGCAAACCACACTAGCTCCTGTGAGCACTAGGCAGAGTGCTAACTCACTCCCTGGAGCCTTATGGTCTCTCAGAAGTCTGCTATTCCCCAAGGGGTTATCAGTTTAACTCCTCTAGCAGATAGCACACCCCAGATTTTTGCCCCTTTCCCTTTTCTGAGAAGAAACCCAGGTTATCAGAGACTATCTTCCTTTCTGAAACAAGTCACTCAGTGCTGCAATATTCTCTTCTCTTTGAAGTTGGGCACAGGTTAGTGCATGTGGTAAGTATGAAAACACCACTGGGTGATAAGAAACAGAGACAATTAAGCCCCTGAGTGCTAATGAACAGATGCTTCCCTCCCACCAATGCTTTCTCATCTCAAGTGAAGTCTGGCTGCAAGATTTGATCAATTCTAGGAGTTTACTCAACTTTAGAGGAGAAAAAAACCCCTCTGTGACCTACCTTGATAATAGCCCATATGGTTATCTCTGGCCCTAGGGCTGTTACCTTTGTGGGGAAGTTCTGGCTGTTTCTGTTAAACTGATTTTTCTTCTGATCTTGGCAACAATTAACAACAAAATAGCATCTGACTTCTTGTGGGTTTACAATAAACAAAGGTAGGGCAGATGCTAGCTGAGGGTAGATTCTCTACACTCCAACTACTCTACACTCTTACTTATTTATTGATTTCTTCTAATGAGAGTGGGCAAAGATAAACCCCAGCCAGTTTGTATCAGTAACACAGCAAGGAGATGCTGACAACACCAGTTTGTCATCATGTTTGATCCAGAGGTGGCCAGGCTAGGATGGTTCCCAGCAGTGATCTGTCTTTAGCATGTTGAAACTTCACTTTGCCCTCTGCTATCACCACACTAGTATTTATTATTGCAGCACAGGAGTGGTAGGGATCTTCTACACTGAGATCTCTGCACCTTCCTGCCCTCCAGCTCTGCCACTGCTTTGCTGTAGAGCTACCAGTCAAGCCTCAGCTCCTCTGGGTACCTACTCCTGCCCTTTCCACCTTTCCTGATGCTTGGGACAGGAGCCTCTCTAGGCAAAGGATGCATTTTAGCACGTGTCTGAGTGCCAGGCTTGGCTGGGGAATCTCAGCACTCCTGTGATAGGAATAACAAGTCCAATAATAAAGGCAAAGCCTGACCATCTGGCTGCTATTATGGTAATGTCCTGCTCTGTGGCAGTAGGTCACTCTGTGCAGCTGCTTCTCTGGCTCATTCTGCCCTGGAAAAGACTAGGCTTTGGCTTTGGGCTGAGTATCCATGGCTTGGTAAATCCAGAGTTAAAAGGAGAAGTGCTTTGTTTCCAGTTTGAAGTTTTCTGACCTAAACTTCCAGCTTCTGGAGCTGGCTGGGAGTCCTCTGGTTCTCTCTGCTCTGTGTATGCTTGTTGTCTGCCATCCTCATCCTCACCCTCCAGCTGGCTGCTGGGCTGGAGACTGCTGATGGTCAGAGGGCTGTTGGATTACAGTTGTTCTCTGCAAACAAAAAAACTCCACATCTGTTCTGACAACTTCTTTCAGCCTGATGCAACTTGAAAAGGTCGAGATTAATCCTAGAAAACTCAGCTTTCTCTTGGAAAGGCCAAATCAACTTGAATTGTAACACGTGGCTATTTGTACTGGCGGCTGGCTGCAGCCCTTTATCCTCCTTTCTGTTGGTATTATTTGTTTCTGAGCTTGCTCCTCAAACCTACAATGCAAACTGAAATGCTCCAAGGAATGGAACAAGAATAACAGCTAACATCTTTCCTCTTCCAGGTTTCCATTGACCCAGGGTATTTCTTGTGCATGGCTTTTTATGACTGCTGTTTATCAGCAGTCTGGAGNAGAAAGATTAATGGTGTCTACTGTACTTTCACACTTCATCCTTGGCTTTCCCCATCACAGCCTGGGGGGATGAACCTCTCACTCTGGAGTTCTGCCTCTTACCCAACTTTGATCTCAGGTGCTGAATGGTTTCAATCCTCTCTGCCTTGCAGCAGTTGCCAGCTGTGGCTTTGTGTGCCGAGGTGACTAACAGCAGCACCTTCCCCTCTAGCACCTCCCTAACCACCCAGCTGCTATCAGCTCTGCCATCAACTGACATTTGAGCACTCAGATCCCCTGAAAAGTGACAGGAGGAGAGAGACTCATTTGGCAATACTTTGCTCTGGCTGTTTGGCCTGGAGAAAGAGAGACTCAAAGTGGGAAAAGATTGTTTAGCAACAGCTGGCAAGCACGCGGCTGGGAGCCTGATTCTCAGCCATGACAGGCACTTCCAGGAATGTTGCCAGATACAGCTGTTTAAAAGCCTTAATAAACAGCAAGTCAATACTAATCTTTGCCAAATTAATCTTTTCCTTGACAGCCCATCAGAGCAATTATGCTCAGGCTCGTTGTAAACACACAATTGTCAGTGGGGAAGGAGCTTCTTCTCTGCAGTAGGCTGTGGATTTTTGCACACAGCTGCTTTTCCATAGAGGAAGGCTCCCTTCTTCTTTTCCTCTTCCTCTCTTTCTCCCCCCCCCC